>CM071937.1:94931133-95399853 GCA_016081115.2 Rehmannia glutinosa | reverse complement strand
AAAAAGAAAATCGGAAAATAGTATTGAAATCAAATGGCTCACGGGCCAACCAAGTAATATCGAAATCAAATGGCTCATGGGCCAACCAAGCAATATTGAAATCAAATGGCTCACCGGCCAACCAAACAACGAAATCAAATGGCTCACGGGCCAACCAAGCAATACTAAACCCTAATGGCTCACGGGCCAACCAATCAATATCGAAACCAAATGGCTCACGGGCCAACCAAGTAAAAATATATACATATACAGTGTTTGAATAATTTATAAAGACCAATGCCGGTAGATGGACTATAATAAAAGGTAAAGACACATAATCAGCGCATGGAAAAATAACAAGAAATTGCAACACACTATGCAGTTAATTAGGCAAGGAGTAAGATATCTTATTGTTTGCAAGCGGGGATGACTGATAGATATGCCGGATGTTCCAAGACTATGTTTTGTGAAACAACAGTAGCGATCAAAACACAACTAAGATAAACTTCCATGCCATCTCTTTAGTATTGTGCCCTGCAAGATAACAAATATACTTAGGAAGAGAAAAAAGAAAACGTAAAAAAGCAATTGGAGATATCCAGTAACATGTAGATGTAAATTGGAATGAGAATGCAGACTAAACATAGGAACATATTTGAACTGACCGCACGTGGAAAGAGACAGAAAACTTACAGCAACTCCATTAGTAGGCAACCACGTACTCCTGCTATTGTGAAGGTTCAAGCCAGAGGTAAAACTTCCATCACAGTGAATAAAAAGGAAGCTTGTTTTCCTCTCTGGAATACTGACAAAAGGGAGGAGTAAACTAGCATGCTTTATGCCACAAGTACACAAAATATTAACAGGAGATTCGCAGGGCATTGTTAATTTCAACCACAAACATTTAGCACATAAATATTGACGTGTAACACTACAAGCCAGGCGTGCCAGTTAAAACTGGGAGAGGCATAGAAAAATAATAACATATTACGTGTTTCTATGTTTAAATGCCACAATGTGTCAAATTTAGCTCAACCAGTTTCAACTAAAGAAAAAATAGTTGAATAAAGAAATAACTAGATTAGAAAATAATTGCACATGCTTAATCATTATGACGTTACCAACTAATTGCAATTATCAACAAAGCCAATACAAATCTTTGTAAATGGATTAACATGCAGTTAATTTTCAGAACTGATGTCAGCAGCATTAACTCAAAAAAAAAAAGGACAATTAGCGGGAAACATAAAATTACCACAAGATCCAGATAGTAAAACTAGAAACAGTAAAGCAAAATAGAAAAAAATTGGGCAAAAAAAAAAAACCAACTTGTAAGGAATGAAGAAACAAGATGGTGGTGGGATTCCTGCCTTTTCTTGGCCTGGACGTTGTCAATGGTGCCGGAGCTTTCAACCTCCAAAGGTAATAGTCTTTCAGGTGGTAAAGAGTACGCCTCTTTTGAATGATAATTCCATAAGAGTGCGACCACCCTCGAACTGCTTGAATACACAATAGCAGGAAAAACAAATACCTATTATGTTGGTTATGAAGTGATATCAGTGTAAAAACTAGAATAAATATTTAGATACTATCATACTAACAAGCGAGAGAACCACAAACTAGAAAAAACATGTTTTGCTCTGACATAGGGCGAGCGCCGAGCGGGTTCAAGCGAGAGAACCACAAACTAGATAAATAATAGATTAACAAAATAAACAAGTATCTGGGTAAAGGTCATTCAACCAAGCCACCATAACCCATATTACACTCTAGCTATCTATCTCATTCTCTAAATATATGTAAGTATGTATGCATGAAAACATTGTAAAAGTAATTTTCAATTCAACACAAAACTTCCATATTAATATAGTTCAGTCATAGAAAACTTAAGAAATTTCTGAACATGAATACTAACCTCAAAATGAGCTAGCCATATTCCCGAGAATGCAAGATCTACAAAGAATACTAACCTCAAAATGCCTCCAAAGTGCAATATACCTGCTCAGTTTTCCGGAATTGCCTTTCTTGTTTGGAGTAATCACATGGATCCCTTGACGCAACCAATCATGGTAATGGTTTGCTACACAAGACGCTGCAATGCAATCTACTTTAAAGATCTAATAAACAGTTGTATTAGCACCAATATACAATTACTAGCATAAAATTCAGTCAATATATTTTAAGGATTGTTTCAGTTAAATCTCGTACATGCATATACAGGATAGGGAGTCACAATGACGTGAACATGAAGTTGCCCGATAATATAGCTTCTTTATCTACACAAAAAGTAACCACAAAATCGTCAGATGAAAGTTACGACTTGGAGTAGATTTTGAATTGAACAAGCTATAATAATTCTGGAAATGCAATTAAAAAAAAAAAATCAATTACCATGCCAAAATATAGCAGACGAAGACAGCCAAAAAAAATCTAATATGAAATAGTATATATGTTCAAGCCAACAGGAATCAAATAACTCCAGCATATGATAAACAAAACTCTTGACATACTACATTCAGGTTTACATCACAAGTTGAATTTACATGGCAGTATTTTTGCTGATCCTGAATGCTACCTGCCGACTTCATTTAATTTTAGTTCTTTGTGGACAAAAGGTAAGATAACATTTTGAGCAGTGCGTTAATAGCCATTAATTAAATAGGCAGGTTCTTAGCATTTTGAAATCAAGTCGTGTAGTTTTTTCCTTTCTAGGCGGGGATAGAATCTGCAAACACAATCCTAGCAAGATTCTTGTGCTTCTGACATAAATCACATAAAAACTTTATCAATACCTGTCAATGAGAGACCCCCGGCGAATATACCTTGTCATTGCCTAGAAATAACAAAAGAAAACATCAGGTCGTATCTTTAATCTTCCATGTAGTGAAGATCAAGCGCAGTATGGGTTGACTATCCCCCAAAAGGAAACTCTAAACTGTCCGTCTTAAGAAAAAGGCAACAATTAAATGCGTATCCGGATTAGCAATCAGTGTCTTTAGCGGGAGCATAGCTTTCACAAAGTGCATATATACCTCATCTACCTCTCTTACCTTCACAGTATACTTTCTATCAACTAAAAGATTAGGAGATTTCAAGTCTCGATGAACAATAGGAGGATTGCATTTATGAAGATAGTTCATCCCCTTTGCCTGTACAAAAAGTGTAACTCCAGAGTTAGAATATCAGAGCAAGAGAGAAGTTAGGCCCAGACACAGATTTGCATTCCAACAAGAAGATTTAAATACATACCACATCATAAGCCATGCGCAGTCGACGTCTTTCATCCAACGCTTCTTCTGCACCAGGTTTATGCACAAGTCTGTCTATACAGACTACCTCTGAAATGAAAAAGTGAAATAAACGCCAGAATACAGCTATCCAAAGCAGAGTAATAAAATAAATTAACACTTGCAGTTAGAAATTAAGAAAAATATACCTTGACAAGTACTCTGTTCCATGAGAACCTTCACAGCAACATCCTGAAAGGTATCGGCTCCTGTAAGATGTAAGACAAGAAAACCCGATGATGATGAAATCTATATTTTTTTAAAGTACATATTCAAATAATAAAATATTACCTGACCACCAAAAAAAAAAAAAAAAGTGGATCTAGCATTGACAAAAATATCATAGAATATTTAAAGTGTATAGAGGTTCAAGGCCACAGCCACAGATGAATAAAGACATCTAACATACACAAACAGTAAAAGACAGGATCTTACACAACCATTCCATTCAGCACGGTGAACTGTTCCAAAAGAACCTGTAAAAGCAAATAAACCAAATTATCATGCATAAAGTTCAGAAGACCAGGAAAACGTTAGTTTCTCCAAAATGATAAGTAGATAGAGTTGGCCCTAAGCAATATTTAAGAGCAAGCAGAAGATTACCTGCCCCAATTGTCTCCTTTAATACAAGATCACTCCAGGGTATGTTTAGATCATCAACTTCAATAAAAAGGAAACCACACAAAATTCCAGAAAAGAAAAGAAAAAGGAAATATTTTTTCAACCTGAAGAATAGAGAGTAGAATAGAATTTCCCCTTTTTCATGTTTGCTCTGACATAGGGCGAGCGCCGGGCGGGTTCAAGAAGTCTCTTGTTCGGCATTGTCTCCGCTTCTCCATTAATGCAATTCTGATAACTCACACACAGACACCCACAATGCAGAGTAAACTTTATGGGATATAGCAACCGGATTTTGCGTACACATTTTATTGGCGGTTATTCTAAAAGGATCATGTTTAGTGTCGACATGCACATGCCAAATCATTATAATCTTAAAAAATAAGTGCAATTAGCCAATTACAAACAAAGCCAATAAAAATCTTTGTAAATGGATGAATCGTGCAGTTAATTTTCTTAATTTCTCTTCCTGGAGAAAATCTATACTGATCAAGAAAATACTTCGCCGGAGAAAAACCGATGATTTTTTATCAAGAAATAAAGAATACACTATACGAGGAGGGTGAAGAGGAAATTATATATAACGTGTGTGTCCTGGTGTAAAGGCGGTGCGGTACTACTCCTTTCCTTTTCCGTGTTTTTTTTAATTTAAATTATAAATATTAATACAAGTATCCGTTGCTCTAATTTTTTTCCTTTTTCAATCCCCTCTTTCCTTTTTTCTTAATATTTAGATTAGAAAGAAAAAAAAACGCTTCTTAATTGTAAAGTGTCGGTTGGTCGCTTTTTTCCTTTTTCAATCCCCTTTCCTTTTGTTAATTTAATAATAATAATAAATGGGGGTTAGGGTTTCAAAAAAAATAATTAAATAAATCATTGAAGTTATAATCCTTTTGTACATAATACAAGAAAAAAAAACTTATAAATAGATTATTGTGTTCATTTTTTCCTTTTTCAATCCCCTTTCTTTTTGTGTTCATTTTTATTTAAATTATTGTGTTTTTATGATTATAATAATAAAAAGATTATTTTACACGAGTCAACTGTCTTGTCCCATCTAGCCCCACCTCTTGTTACGGGTCGCGCCCCTCCACCTCCTCTCGCGGAATGGATGGATGGGTATAGGTCTTCAGGGATCCGCCTGCTCCGCCCTATTTTCAACCCTAACTATAATCCGTGACGGACACACACACCCTAGTGTGGGGACACATGCCCCACAACAATTTTTTTTTTAATTATGTAGTATTATTTTAATTTTTTTACATTAATTAAGTTTAGGGGAAGAAAACTAATTGTGCCCCTACTAATCATCCGACGCCGATGCAGCCTATATCTAACAAAACAAAATTTGAAGGGAAAATAAGACTCAAAACAAAACAACAAACTCAATTCCTTAGAGATAAAAATCAAAAGCCAACATTATAATCTAGAAAATATGGAGCGGTACTTCAAAAGAACATTACAATTACCATTTTACCGGAAAAAAAGATGATAACACCAAATCAAGTAGAAACGAGTTTGACGCAAAAGAACTTCCAATAGAATCGGGCCTAAGAATTTCGATTTTGGATTATAATCCAAATATTCGAGATGAAGTTTGAAGGCGTACATATTATTGCATCTAAGTCCAATGATGTAATATTTCGTTGAGATTCCATCACATATGTGACAGATGCTACAATTATTGCATTGTGCGATACAAATTTTCCATAATACTTTACCACCTCAATTGAGATGGCAAATTGAGAAAATAGAAAAGTTTGAACGGTAACGTGCAAATATTTTGGCATGTAACACGCACGTAATGGAATATCGATGGAAATAGCATTGGCGGGAGCTTCTAGATGATAAAAGTGTAAAATCCATATACTTTGGATGATAAATTGCAACAAAAGTAGTTTGATTGTCAATGTGCAAAAACATATAAATTTTGTTTGGTTTCGTTCTATGTTATTGATCGATCAAAATTTAAGTTCGACCCGGTTTGGTCAGGACGAATGTGCAAATGCCAGGAAGAACCCAACCAGAAAAGCTACTAGCTGCAAACAAAGCAAAATTAGAAACATTATATTAGACCATTATGATATATCTTTACTATCAATAGTAGAGGGCGACAAATACCTGTGAACTCCTTATGTCTGCGACAACCTGGAAGCAAGAACCAAATTTTCATCAGTAGCACAAAATTAAATTACATATGAAGCTTTATTGTCCTTTCTCTAAAAGAGTGCATTGTCAAAAGCTATTTTCCGTCAAGATTATATCAAACTCATCGCATTATAACGTACATCAAAGTTGGTGACAAAAAAGAATTACAAGTCCTATCAAACATTTTACTGTTAAATTAGAATAATAGATGCGTAAAGCATTTTCTAAGTAAATATCTTCCACCATGAAACATCGTCAAGAGCAAAGAGACCTAGCAAAGAAAAAGGCGCATTCAGTTGTAAAAACAAAATAATCTGGTGCACCGGTGACCAGATGAAAATTAACACCACTGTTTGACCACCTATAATACAATATGAAAGCTCCAAGTTTCTAGTCCAAAGTTGAAGCGGGGAAAACGGAAGTGAATGGATTAAGGCAGTCATATAGGTGAAGTTTTGCAGAATCAAACTTCAAAGGCAAAGATGAACGACCAGCCAATCTTCGGAAGGAAAAAACTAAAGGATTAATTATAGGAAGAACCAAAAATAGGCCTCAAAGAAGAGAAAGGCAAATGAATCTGGAAGCGATTACCAGAACCATAAGAGTTACTATCAATAATGACTCAGTGACCTTGAATTGAAGAAAAATGCATAAACTGGCTGCCATTGGTCTTGCAAATAACAACATACAGAAGTTATTAATATTACTACATATGTTTGTTGATTTTCTCAGACTTGTAAGAAAGAAGGTCCCATTGAAGAAAATCTAGCAGCCTTTCTCTGTTTAAGATCATAGAGACCCAGTCCTTCGCAAACTTCCATTGCTGTCAATGCTCCTTTCTGAACTCTAATGCTCCGAATGAGAATGAAATTCAGTATTCATTCTGCTCTTTAGCATAATAGTACCTTAATGTTGTCCAGTTTTCTTAAAGTTGTCTGAAAGATGATCTTAGCACAGATCCTCACTATCAGCCTTAACTTCTCATCCAAATGTTGAGCTATAAATAAAACCTAAAACTTTGCCTTTGCCCTCGCAATCGTCTCTCGATCCAGCGAGTCCACAACATAGATCTGCATAAGAGAAGAGCCAGGATCAAGGAATCATCGAAAAAAAGTTCATATTACGGACAAAGTGAAAATGCAAATGTAGAATGGTACCATCTATAAGCAAACAGCCATACACAAACTAGCCTCTGCACTTCAAATTATTTATAAGAATATCTTTACTTCCATATCATGCCATTCCAAATAAAATTCATAAACTAGCAAATCATGTTTATCTTTCTTCACTAACTCATACTTACTTCCTGAAAAATATCATGTTGCTCCTTTTGAAGTTAACGATCTAGTAAGTATATCAAGATCATGAAATGTTCAGGCACATCTTTGCCCATCGGATTTGAAGGCTTTTTGACATCCTTCAAAGGTCTATAATGGTGGCAATTAGTGGTGTTTTGGATGGTATTGCTTTCCGGAGGTTGTTTGTATTGGGAAAATCCACCGTGTTGCATTACCAGTTGAATATATGCGGAATTAAATTTGCAATTCTTGGGTGAATGAAAAACTGCTGAACTGAATGTCAGAATGAAAAACTCTTGAAAAGAATTATAAAGCTAATTAACCAAACTAAAATCCATTATTAATGACAACAAATAGCAAATCATAAGGCTGTTTGTATAAATTTCAAAAACTAGAAAGTACAGAGAGCAGTCAAAAGCATAATCTGGATCTGCACTCTTCAAATACACTAAATTGTTTTTCTGAGAACAAATCATGATAAAATTATTAATTATTGATAAATTGAAAAAATAGAATAAACTCAAGTAATGATTGTTCAAAAGAGTGCGTTTAGTACCTCATTACCATACATTATCATACAATTCCATAATCAGTTATACACAAACCCAACATGGTATTCAAGTACTAATACTATTCCTAAAACAAATTGGTCAATCTAGTTTCACCTACACATTAAATGTAAAATTCGAGTTTTAAGATCATCCACAAGTCATAATCAAATCTCAATTTTGTTGCATAATAACTCCCAAATTTTTGGCTAATTAGTTTGATAATGGCTACTAGTGTTCAAGAATATGTAGCTAGGAAGAACAAATAATGAAAAATGACAAAGAATTATTTTGGTTTGCATCCCACTTCGTGACTCACAAGACGAAAGAAAATTTCTTGTGCTTTTGGTTTTCCAAACTAAAATGGAATATGTTGGTTTAAATAATTTTCAAGAAAGCACTCATGCTCTTATAACTCAATACTTTAGCCTGGGTTCAAGTGTGGGAAAGACATGAAACCCGCTTCAAGGGTGGGAAGTCCATGAGTGGCTACACAGATGGAAAGCCGATGGAAAAGCCTAAGAAAGAAAGCCTGTTGAAATAGCCCCCCCGACCGTTACAAAAAAAGGCGCCTTTTTTGTAACGAACAATGCCTATCCCAAAATGGGATTTCTTTCCTCTGCTTTCCATCCGTGTCACCACTCATGGACTTCCCATCCCTAGAAGTGGATTTCATGTTTTTCCCCACCCTCGAACCCACGATCACACATCGGGACTTCCCACCCGTGGAAGTAGGTTTCATGTTTTTCCCCACCCTCGAACCACGACCTTCAGGCTAAAGTATTGAGTTCTAAGAGTGTGAGTACCATTAGATCTCACGTCTCAATTCTCGGTGGAAAGCAAAAGAATGAAAGGAAAATTTTTCTTTATTCACCCTAACAAATGTGGAAATGAGTTTGTGGGAAAATGAGCTCAGTCATATGTTTATAGAGAAAGTGGGCCTCAAGTTAGCTTTAAAGTTTGTTAAAAAGAATAGCTTGGAGTCCAAAAGCTGTGAACGAAAATTGAGAAGAAAATGAAATCAATTAGGCACATTTGGGGCTCCACTTTTAAAAGAAAATAATGAAGTGTTAGACCATTTTTCTTAAATTAAAAAGGACAAATTTAGAGCCTCATTGAACAATAAATATGTAGTGAAAACTTGAGTCCAAACTAACAAAAGTAGAAGAATTTTAATGGATCCGAGATATAAAGCTTCAGTGGGTTTGACTTGAATAAAGAAAATGAGTTTATTTAAAATTGATTATAAAAGATTCAAAGAATTGGACTTTAAAAATGATTAAAATAACTTTTTTGAAATTATTTTGAACAATGAAAAATTCAAATGGAAGGACAATGAATATTTGAAATAGGTAATGATGAAGAAATTAGAACCGAATCGTCAAGCATCTTATTCTTGTCAATATTTCTTTACCTTCTTAAAGTAGTAGAATTTAAATGGATCTGAGATATAGGCTTCCCAATAGGCTTGACTTGAATGAAGAAAATGAGTTTATTTAAAATTGATTATAAAAGATTCAAAGAATTGGACTTTAAAAATAATTAAAATAACTTTTTCGAAATTATTTTGAACAATGAAAAATTCAAATGGAAAGCCAATGAATATTTGAAATAGGTAATGATGAAGAAATTAAAACCTAATTATCAAGCATATTATTCTTGTCAATATTTCTTTACCTTCTTAAGAATATATTTCTTATTAGTTCTTCAAATCCATTTTAGTAAAAACCAATTTAAGTCTCAAAATTTGAAGAATCATATCTCAGTCTCCCACGCTAGAATTTAAAATGCATAAAATGATTCAACCATTGGTAATCTAGATATACATAATTTCACTTTCCTCATATTACAAACATACGCCTATTGGCAGGACAACTAATCTATTTTCCAGAATAATATCAAACTCAAAATCAATAGTAAAACTAAACTCCTTTAATAGGTTCGATAACATAATAAACTTAAGTAATGATTGTTCAAAAAAGTGCGTTTAGCACCTCATTACCATACATTATCTTTCTATTCCATAATCAAATATACACAAACCCAACATGGTATTCAAGTACTAATATTGTTCCCAAAAGAAATTTGGTCTATCGACTTTCACTACACATTAAACGTAAATTTCGAGTTTTAAGATCATCCACAAGTCATAATCTAATCCCAATTTTGTTGCATAATAACTCCCAAATTTTGGATAATGGCTACTAGTGTTCAAAAATGGGTAGCTAGGAAGAACAAATAATAAAAAATGACGAAGAATTATTTTGGTTTGCATCCCACTTCATGACTCACAAGATGAAAGAAAATTTCTTGTGCTTTTGGTTTTCTAAACTAAAATGAAATATGTTGGTTTAAATGATTTTCAAGAAAGCACTCACGCTCTTAGAACTCAATACTTTAGCCTGGAGGTCCTCGGTTCGAGCGTGGGGAAGACATGAAACCCACTTCAACGGTGGGAAGTCCATGAGTGGCTACGCAAATGGAAAGCCGAAGGAAAAAGCCTAGGAAAGAAAGTGTGTTAGAATAGCCCCCAATCGTTACAAAAAAAGGTGCCTTTTTTTGTAACGAATCGAACTCCTATATCCCAAACGGGTTTTCTTTCCTCGCCTTTCCATCCGTGTCACCACTCATGGACTTCTCATCCCTGGAAGTGGGTTTCATGTTTTTCCCCACCCTCGAACCCACGACCGCGTCACCACATTTAAAAATAAATATGTAGTGAAAACTTGAGTCCAAATTAACAAAAGTAGTAGAATTTAAATGGATTTGAGAAATAGGCTTCAGAAAGGGTTAGACTTGAATGAAGAAAATGAATTAATTTAAAACTTATTATAAAAAATTCAAAGAATTGAACATTAAAAATGATTAAAGTAACCATTTCAAAATTATTTTGAACAATGAAAAATTCAAAGGAAAGGCCAATGAATATTTGAAATAGGTAATGATGAAGAAATTAGAACCTAATTGTCAAGCATATTATTCTTGTCAATATTTCTTTACCTTCTTAAGAATTTATTTCCTATTAGTCCTTCAAATCCATTTTAGTAAACCAATTTAAGTCTCAAAATTTGAAGAATTATATCTTAGTATCCCACGCTAAAATTTAAAATGCCTGAAATGATTCAACCATTGGTAATCCAGATATACATAATTTCACTTTCCTCATATGACAACCCCCGTACGCCTAATGGCACGACAACTCAAACTCGAAATCAACATTAAAATTAAACTCCTTTAATAGGTTTCATAATAGAATAAACTCAAGTAATGATTGTTCAAAAGAGTGCGTTTAGTACCTCATTACCATACATTATCTTACTATCCCATATCAATTATACACAAACCCAACATGGTGTTCAAGTACTAATACTATTCCCAAAAGAAATTTGGTCTATCTACGTTCACCTACACATTAAACATAAATTTCGAGTTTTAAGATCATCCACAAGTCGTAATCTAATCCCAATTTTGTTGCATAATAACTCCCAAATTTTTGGTTAATTAGTTTGATAATGGCTACTAGTGTTAAAGGTCCCGGTTCGACGGGGGAAAAGCATAAACCCACTTCCCACTCCTTTCTATTAGTGGCGGCGCGGATCAAAAGCCTTAATGGAAAAGCCGAGGAAAGAAAGCCCATTTGGGATAGCCACTCATCATTATAAAAAGACGCTTTTTTTTGTAACGACCAGGATATCCCAAACGGGCTTCCTTTTTTAGCTTTAACCTCGGGCTTTCCATCCGCGTAGCCACTCATGTACTTCCCACCCTTGAAGTGGGTTTCATGTCTTTCCCCACACTCGAACTCGGGGACCTCAAGGCTAAAAAGTATTGAGTTCTAGGAGCGTGAATACTATTAGATCTCACGTCTCGCCTCGGCCGAAAAGCAAAGGAATGAAAGGAAATTTTTCTTTATTCACTCTAAAAAATGTGGACATGAGTTTGTTGGGAAATGAGTTCTTTGTCATATGTTTATAGAGAAAAGTAGACCTCGAGTTAGTTTTAAAGTTTGTTAAGAAAATAGTTTGGAGTCCAAAAGCTATGAACGAAAATTGTGAAAGCAAAAGAAATCAATTTGGCACATTTGGGGCTCCACTTTTAAAAGAAATTAATGAAGTGTTAGACCAGTTTTATTAAAATAAAAAGGACAAACTCTGAGCCTCATTCAAAAATAAATATGTAGTGAAAGCTTGAGTCCAAACTAACAAAAGTAGTAAAATTTAAATGGGTCTAAAAAATAGGATTCTTAGTGGGTTTGACTTGAACGGAGAAAATGAGTTTATTTAAAACTGATTATAAAAAATTTAAAGAATTGAACTTTAAAAATGATTAAAGTAACTATTTCAAAATTATTTTGATTTTGAACAATGAAAAATTTAAAAGAAAGGCCAATGAATATTTGAAATAGGTAATGATGAATAGATTACAACCTAATGGTCAAACATCTTATTCTTCTAAATATTTCTTTACCTTCTTAAGAATCTATTTCCTATTAGTCCTTCAAATTCATTTCAGTAATCCAATTTAAGTCTCAAAATGTGAAGAATCATATCTTAGTCTCGCACACTAGAATTTATAATGCCGAAAATGATTCATCCATTGTTAATCTAGGTATACATAATTTCACTTTCCTCATATGACGACCCACATGCGCCTATTGGAAGGAAAACTAATCTATTTTCCAGAATAATATCAAACTCGAACTCAATAGTAAAACTAAAACTCCTTTAATAGGCTTGATAGTAGAATAAATTCAAGTAATAATTGTTCAAAAGAGTGCGTTTAGCACCTCATTACCATACATTATCTTACTACTCCATAATCAATTATACACAAACCAAATGTGGTATTCAAGTACTAATACTATTCCCAAAAGAAATTTGGTCTATCTAGTTTCACCTACACATTAAACGTAAATTTCGAGCTTTAAGATCATCCACAAGTCATAATCTAATCACAATATTTTGCATAATTACTCCCAATTTTTTGGCTAAATAGTTTGATAATGGCTACTAGTGTTCAAGAATGTGTAGCTAGGAAGAAAACAAACAATAAAAAATGACGAAGAATTATTTTGGTTTCCATCCCACTTTGTGACTCACAAAACTAAAGAAAAAGTTATGTGCTTTTGGTTTTCTAGACTAAAATGGAATATGTTGGTTTAAATAATTTTCAAAAAAGTACTCATGCTCTTAGAAGTTAGTACTTTTGGCCTGAAGGACCTCAAGGCTAAAGTATTGAGTTAGAAGAGCGTGAGTTGGTCATTAGATCTCACGTCTCAATTCTCGCGGAAAGCAATGGAATGAAAGGAAATTTTTTCTTTATTCACTCTAAAAAAAGTGGAAATGAGTTTGTGGGGAAATGAGTTATTTGTCATATGTTTATAGAGAAAGTGGACCTCAAGTTAGCTTTAAAGTTTGTTAAAAAAAATAGCTTGGAGTCCAAAAGCTATGAACGAAAATTGAGAAAGAAAATGAAATCAATTAGGCACATTTGGGGCTCCACTCTTAAAAGAAATTAATGAAGTGTTAGACCAATTGTCTTAAAATAAAAAGGACAAATTCTGGGCCTCATTTAAAAATAAATATGTAGTGAAAGCTTGAGTCTAAACTAACAAAAGTAGTAAAATTTAAATGGGTTTGAGAAATAGGATTCATAGTCGGTTTGGCTTGAATGAAGAAAATGAGTTTATTTAAAACTGATTATAAAAACTTTAAAGAATTGAACTTTAAAAATGATTAAAGTAACTATTTCAAAATTATTTTGAACAATGAAAAATTCAAAGGAAAGGCCAATTAATAAATGAATATTTGAAATAGGTAATCATGAAAACATAAGAACCTAATTATCAAACATTTTATTCTTGTCAAGTACCTTCTTAAGAATTTATTTCCTATTAGTCCTTCAAATCCATTTCAGTAAACCATTAAGTCTCAAAATTTGTAGAATCATATCTTAGTCTCCCACTCTAGAATTTAAAATGCCTAAAATATTCATCCATTGGTAATCTAGGTATACATAATTTCACTTTCCTCATATGACGACCCGCATGTGTCTATTGGAAGGACAACTAATCTATTTTCCAGAAAAATATCAATATCGAAATCGATAGTAAAACTAAAACTCCTTTAACAGATTTGATAATAGAATAAACTGAAGTTATGATTGTTCAAAAGTGTGCGTTTAGTACCTCATTACCAAACATTATCTTACTACACCATAATCAATTATACACATACCAAACGTGGTATTCAAGTACCAATACTATTCCCAAAAGAAATTTGATCTATCTAGTTTCACCTACACATTAAATCTAAATTTCTAAAGCTTGAGATGATATCAAACTCGAAATAAATAGTAAAACTAAACTCCTTTAATAGGTTTGATAATAGAATAAATTCAAGTAATGATTGTTCAAAAGAGTGCATTTAGTACCTCAATACCATACATTATCTTACTACTCCATAATCAATTATGCACGAGACAAACGTGGTATTCAAGACTAATACTATTCCCAAAATAAATTTGGTCTATCTAGTTTCACCTACACATTAAACGTAAATTTCGAGCTTTAAGATCATCCACAAGTCATAATCTAATCCCAATTTTGTTGCATAATTACTCCCAATTTTTTGGCTAAATAGTTTGATAATGGCTACTAGTGTTCAAGAATGTGTAGCTAGGAAGCAAACAAACAATAAAAAATGACGAATAATTATTTTGGTTTACATCCCACTTCGTGACTCACAAGACGAAAGAAAATGTCATGTGCTTTTGGTTTCCTAAACTAAAATGGAATAAGTTGGTTTAAATAATTTTCAAGAAAGTACTCACGCTCTTAGACGTCAATACTTTAGCCTAAAGGTCCTAGGTTCGAGGTTGGGGAAAAGCATGAAACCCACTTCCCACCCTTTCCATGAGTGGCGACGCGGATGGAAAGCCTAAGGGAAAAGCCGAGGAAAGAAAGCCCGTTTGGGATAGCCACTCGTCGTTACAAAAAAGGCGCCTTTTTTGTAACGACAGGGGGCTATCCCAAACGGGCTTTTCTTCCTAGGCTTTTCCCATCGGGTTTTTCATCTTCGTAGCCACTCATGGACTTACCACCCTTGAAGTGGGTTTCATGTCTCTCCCTACACTTAGGACCTCAAGGCTAATGTATTGAGTTAGAAGAGCGTGAGTACAATTAGATCTCACTTCTCAATTCTCGGTGGAAAGCAAAGGAATGAAAGGAAATTTTTTCTTTATTCACTCTAAAAAATTTGAAAATGAGTTTGTGGGGAAATGAGTTACATGGTCGTATGTTTATAGAGAAAGTGCACCTCAAGTTAGCTTTAAAGTTTGTTAAAAAAAAATAGCTTGGAGTCCAAAAGCAATGAACGAAAATTGAGAAAGAAAATGAAATCAATTAGGCACATTTGGGGCTCAACTTTTAAAAGAAATTAATGAAGTGTTAGACTAGTTTTCTTAAAATAAAAAGGACAAACTCTGAGCCTCATTTAAAAATAAATATGTAGTGAAAGCTTGAGTCCAAACTAACGAAGTAGTAAAATTTAAATGGGTCCGAGAAATAGGAATCATAGTAGGTTTGACTTGAATGAAGAAAATGAGTTTACTTTAAAACTAATTATATAAAATTTAAAGAATTGAACTTTAAAAGTGATAAAAGTAACTATTTCAAAATTATTTTGAATAATGAAAAATTCAAAGAAAGGCCAATGAATATTTGAAATAGGTAATCATGAAAAGATAAGAACCTAATTGTCAAACATCTTATTCTCGTCACAATTTCTTTACCTTATTAAGAATTTATTTCCTATTAGTCCTTCAAATCCATTTCAGTAAACCATTAAGTCTCAAAATTTGTAGAATCATATCTTAGTCTCCCACTCTAGAATTTAAAATGCCTAAAATATTCATCCATTGGTAATCTAGGTATACATAATTTCACTTTCCTCATATGACGACCCGCATGTGTCTATTGGAAGGACAACTAATCTATTTTCCAGAAAAATATCAATCTCGGAATCGATAGTAAAACTAAAACTCCTTTAACAGATTTGATAATAGAATAAACTGAAGTTATGATTGTTCAAAAGTGTGCGTTTAGTACCTCATTACCAAACATTATCTTACTACACCATAATCAATTATACACAAACCAAACGTGGTATTCAAGTACCAATACTATTCCTAAAAGAAATTTGATCTATCTAGTTTCACCTACACATTAAATCTAAATTTCTAGCAAGAGATGATATCAAATCGAAATAAATAGTAAAACTAAACTCCTTTAATAGGTTTGATAATAGAATAAATTCAAGTAATGATTGTTCAAAAGAGTGCGTTTAGTACCTCAATACCATACATTATCTTACTACTCCATAATCAATTATGCACGAGACCAAACGTGGTATTCAAGTACTAATACTTCCCAAAATAAATTTGGTCTATCTAGTTTCACCTACACATTAAACGTAAATTTGAGCTTTAAGATCATCCACGAGTCATAATCTAATCCCATTTTGTTGCATAATTACTCCCAATTTTTTTGGCTAAATAGTTTGATAATGGCTACTAGTGTTCAAGAATGTGTAGCTAGGAAGCAAACAAACAATAAAAAATGACGAATAATTATTTTGGTTTCCATCCCACTTCGTGACTCACAAGACGAAAGAAAATGCCTTGTGCTTTTGGTTTTCTAAACTAAAATGGAATATGTTGGTTTAAATAATTTTCAAGAAAGTACTCACGCTCTTGACGTCAATACTTTAGCCTTAAGGTCCTGTGGTTCGAGGTTGGGGAAAAGCATGAAACCCACTTCCCACCACTTTTCCATGAGTGGCGGCGGATGGAAAGCCTTAAGGAAAAGCCGAGGAAAGAAAGCCCGTTTGGGATAGCCACTGTCGTTACAAAAAGGCGCCTTTTTTGTAACGACAGGGGCTATCCCAAACGGGCTTTTCTTCCTGGCTTTTCCCATCGGGTTTTTCATCTTCGTAGCCACTCACGGACTTACCACCTCTTGAAGTGGGTTTCATGTCTCTCCCACACACTTGGGACCTCAAGGCTAATGTATTGAGTTAGAAGAGCGTGAGTACAATTAGATCTCACTTCTCAATTCTCGGTGGAAAGCAAAGGAATGAAAGGAAATTTTTTCTTTATTCACTCTAAAAAATTTGAAAATGAGTTTGTGGGGAAATGAGTTATGTGTCGTATGTTTATAGAGAAAGTGCACCTCAAGTTAGCTTTAAAGTTTGTTAAAAAAAAAAAAATAGCTTGGAGTCCAAAAGCAATGAACGAAAATTGAGAAAGAAAATGAAATCAATTAGGCACATTTGGGGCTCAACTTTTAAAAGAAATTAATGAAGTGTTAGACTAGTTTTCTTAAAATAAAAAGGACAAACTCTGAGCCTCATTTAAAAATAAATATGTAGTGAAAGCTTGAGTCCAAACTAACAGAAGTAGTAAAATTTAAATGGGTCTGAGAAATAGGAATCATAGTAGGTTTGACTTGAATGAAGAAAATGAGTTTACTTTAAAACTAATTATATAAAATTTAAAGAATTGAACTTTAAAAGTGATAAAAGTAACTATTTCAAAATTATTTTGAATAATGAAAAATTCAAAGGAAAGGCCAATGAATATTTGAAATAGGTAATCATGAAAAGATAAGAACCTAATTGTCAAACATCTTATTCTCGTCACAATTTCTTTACCTTATTAAGAATTTATTTCCTATTAGTCCTTCAAATCCATTTCAGTAAACCATTAAGTCTCAAAATTTGTAGAATCATATCTTAGTCTCCCACTCTAGAATTTAAAATGCCTAAAATATTCATCCATTGGTAATCTAGGTATACATAATTTCACTTTCCTCATATGACGACCCGCATGTGTCTATTGGAAGGACAACTAATCTATTTTCCAGAAAAATATCAATCTCGAAATCGATAGTAAAACTAAAACTCCTTTAACAGATTTGATAATAGAATAAACTGAAGTTATGATTGTTCAAAAGTGTGCGTGTAGTACCTCATTACCAAACATTATCTTACTACACCATAATCAATTATACACATACCAAACGTGGTATTCAAGTACCAATACTATTCCTAAAAGAAATTTGATCTATCTAGTTTCACCTACACATTAAATCTAAATTTCTAGCTTCAAGAGATGATATCAAATCGAAATAAATAGTAAAACTAAACTCCTTTAATAGGTTTGATAATAGAATAAATTCAAGTAATGATTGTTCAAAAGAGTGCGTTTAGTACCTCAATACCATACATTATCTTACTACTCCATAATCAATTATGCACGAGACCAAACGTGGTATTCAAGTACTAATACTATTCCCAAAATAAATTTGGTCTATCTAGTTTCACCTACACATTAAACGTAAATTTCGAGCTTTAAGATCATCCACGAGTCATAATCTAATCCCAATTTTGTTGCATAATTACTCCCAATTTTTTGGCTAAATAGTTTGATAATGGCTACTAGTGTTCAAGAATGTGTAGCTAGGAAGCAAACAAACAATAAAAAATGACGAATAATTATTTTGGTTTCCATCCCACTTTTGGGACTCACAAAAAAGAAAATGTCTTGTGCTTTTGGTTTTCTAAATTAAAATGGAATATGTTGGTTTAAATAATTCTCAAGAAAGTACTCACGCTCTTAGACGTCAATACTTTAGCCTAAAGGTCCTAGGTTCGAGGTTGGGGAAAAGTATGAAACCCACTTCCCACTTTTCCATGAGTGGCGACGGATGGAAAGCTGAGGAAAAGCCGAGGAAAGAAAGCCCGTTTGGGATAGCCACTGTCGTTACAAAAAAGGCGCCTTTTTTGTAACAACAGGGGGCTATCCCAAACGGGCTTTTCTTCCTAGGCTTTTCCCATCGGGTTTTTCATCTTCGTAGCCACTCATGGACTTACCACCCTTGAAGTGGGTTTCATGTCTCTCCCTACACTTAGGACCTCAAGGCTAATGTATTGAGTTAGAAGAGCGTGAGTACAATTAGATCTCACTTCTCAATTCTCGGTGGAAAGCAAAGGAATGAAAGGAAATTTTTCTTTATTCACTCTAAAAATTTGAAAATGAGTTTGTGGGAAAATGAGTTCTGTGTCGTATGTTTATAGAGAAAGTGCACCTCAAGTTAGCTTTAAAGTTTGTTAAAAAAAAAAAATAGCTTGGAGTCCAAAAGCAATGAACGAAAATTGAGAAAGAAAATGAAATCAATTAGGCACATTTGGGGCTCAACTTTTAAAAGAAATTAATGAAGTGTTAGACTAGTTTTCTTAAAATAAAAAGGACAAACTCTGAGCCTCATTTAAAAATAAATATGTAGTGAAAGCTTGAGTCCAAACTAACAGAAGTAGTAAAATTTAAATGGGTCTGAGAAATAGGAATCATAGTAGGTTTGACTTGAATGAAGAAAATGAGTTTACTTTAAAACTAATTATATAAAATTTAAAGAATTGAACTTTAAAAGTGATAAAAGTAACTATTTCAAAATTATTTTGAATAATGAAAAATTCAAACGAAAGGCCAATGAATATTTGAAATAGGTAATCATGAATAGATAAGAACCTAATTGTCAAACATCTTATTCTCGTCACAATTTCTTTACCTTCTTAAGAATTTATTTCCTATTAGTCCTTCAAATCCATTTCAGTAAACCATTAAGTCTCAAAATTTGTAGAATCATATCTTAGTCTCCCACTCTAGAATTTAAAATGCCTAAAATATTCATCCATTGGTAATCTAGGTATACATAATTTCACTTTCCTCATATGACGACACGCATGTGTCTATTGGAAGGACAACTAATCTATTTTCCAGAAAAATATCAATCTCGAAATCGATAGTAAAACTAAAACTCCTTTAATAGATTTGATAATAGAATAAACTGAAGTTATGATTGTTCAAAAGTGTGCGTTTAGTACCTCATTACCATACATTATCTTACTACTCCATAATCAATTATACATAGACCAAACGTGGTATTCAAGTACTAATACTATTCCCAAAAGAAATTTGGTCTATCTAGTTTCACCTACACATTAAATCTAAATTTCGAGCTTCAAGAGATGATATCAAACTTGAAATAAATAGTAAAACTAAACTCCTTTAATAGGTTTGATAATAGAATAAATTCAAGTAATGATTGTTCAAAAGAGTGTGTTTAGTATCTCTTTACCATACATTATCCTACTACTCCATAATCAATTATACACAGACCAAACGTGGTACTAATACTATTCCCAAAAGAAATTTGGTCTATCTAGTTTCACCTACACATTAAACGTAAAATTCGAGCTTTAAGATCATCCACAAGTCATAATCTAATCCCAATTTTGTTGCATAATTACTCCCAATTTTTTGGCTAAATAGTTTGATAATGGCTACTAGTGTTCAAGAATGTGTAGCTAGGAAGAAAACAAACAATAAAAAATGACGAATAATTATTTTGGTTTCCATCCCACTTCGTGACTCACAAGACGAAAGAAAATGTCTTGTGCTTTTGGTTTTCTAAACTAAAATGGAATATGTTGGTTTAAATAATTGTCAAGAAAGTACTCACGCTCTTAGACGTCAATACTTTAGCCTAAAGGTCCTAGGTTCGAGGGTGGGGAAAAGCATAAAACCCACTTCCCACCGTTTCCATGAGTAGCGACGCGGATGGAAAGCCTAAGGGAAAAGCCAAGGAAAGAAAGCCCATTTGGGATAGACACTCATCATTATAAAAAAGGCGCCTTTTTTTTGTAACGACCAGGGGATATCCCAAACGGGCTTTTCTTCCTACGCTTTTCCCATGGGGTTTTTCATCTTTGTAGCCACTCATGGACTTACCATCCTTCAAATGGGTTTCATGTCTCCCTACACTTAGGACCTCAAGGCTAATGTATTGAGTTAGAAGAGCGTGAGTACAATTAGATCTCACTTCTCAATTCTCGGCGGAAAGCAAAAGAATGAAAGGAAATTTTTTCTTTATGCACTCTAAAAAATTTGGAAATGAGTTTGTGGGGAAATGAGTTATTTATCATATGTTTATAGAGAAAGTGCACCTCAAGTTAGCTTTAAAGTTTGTTAAAAAAAAATAGCTTGGAGTCCAAAAGCTATGAACGAAAATTGAGAAAGAAAATGAAATCAATTAGGCACATTTGGGGCTCAACTTTTAAAAGAAATTAATGAAGTGTTAGACTAGTTTTCTAAAAATAAAAAAATGACAAACTCTGAGCCTCATTTAAAAATAAATATGTAGTAAAAGCTTGAGTCCAAACTAACAAAAGTAGTAAAATTTAAATGGGTCTGAGAAATAGGATTCTTAGTGGGTTTGACTTGAACGAAGAAAAAGAGTTTATTTAAAACTAATTATAAAAAATTTAAAGAATTGAATTTAAAAATGATTAAAGTAACTATTTCAAAATTATTTTGAACAATGAAAAATTCAAAGGAAAGGCCAATTAATAAATGAATATTTGAAATAGGTAATCATGAAAAGATAAGAACCTAATTGTCAAACATCTTATACTCGTCAAAATTTCTTTACCTTCTTAAGAATTTATTTCCTATTAGTCCTTCAAATCCATTTCAGTAAACCATTAAGTCTGAAAATTTGAAAAATCATATCTTAGTCTCCCCACTCTAGAATTTAAAATGCCTATTCATCCATTGGTAATCTAGGTATACATAATTTCACTTTCCTCGTATGACGACCCACGTGTGCCTATTGGAAGGACAACTAATCTATTTTTCAGAATAATATCAAACTCGAAATCGATAGTAAAACTAAAACTCCTTTAATAGATTTGATAATAGAATAAATTGAAGTAATGATTGTTCAAAAGTGTGCGTTTAGCACCTCATTACCATACCTTATCTTACTACTCCATAATCAATTATACACAAACCAAACGTGGTATTCAAGTACTAATACTATTTTCAAAAGAAACTTGGTCTATCTAGTTTCACCTACACATTAAATCCAAATTTCGAGCTTCAAAAGATGATTTCAAACTCGAAATAAATAGTAAAACTAAACTCATTTAATAGGTTTGATAATAGAATAAATTCAAGTAATGATTGTTCAAATGAGTGCGTTTAGTATCTCATTACCATACATTATCCTACTACTCCATGATCAATTACACACAGACCAAACGTGGTATTCAAGTACTAATACTATTCCCAAAAGAAATTTGGTCTATCTAGTTTCACCTACACATTAAACGTAAAGTTCGAGCTTTAAGATCATCCAAAGGTCATAATCTAACCCCAATTTTGTTGCATAATTACTCCCAATTTTTTGGCTAAATAGTTTGATAATGGCTACTAGTGTTCAAGAATGTGTAGCTAGGAAGAAAACAAACAATAAAAAATGACGAATAGTTATTTTGGTTTCCATCCCACTTCGTGACTCACAAGACGAAAGAAAATGTCTTGTGCTTTTGGTTTTCTAAACTAAAATGGAATATGTTGGTTTAAATAATTTTCAAGAAAGTACTCATGCTCTTAGACGTCAATACTTTAGCTTGAAGGTCCTAGGTATGAGGGTGGGGAAAAGCATAAAACCCACTTCCCACCCTTTCCATGAGTGGCGACGCGAATGGAAAGCCTAAGGAAAAAGCCGAGGAAAGAAAGCCCGTTTGGGATAGCCACTCGTCCCAAACGGGCTTTTCTTCCTAGGTTTTTCCCATGGGGTTTTTCATCTTCGTAGCCACTCATGGACTTACCACCCTCTAAGTGGGTTTCATGTCTCTCCCTACACTTAGGACCTCAAGGCTAATGTATTGAGTTAGAAGAGCGTGAGTACAATTAGATCTCACTTCTCAATTCTCGGGGGAAAGCAAAGGAATGAAAGGAAATTTTTTCTTTATTCACTCTAAAAAATTTGGAAATGAGTTTGTGGGGAAACGAGTTCTTTGTCGTATGTTTATAGAGAAAGGGGCCCTCAAGTTAGCTTTAAAGTTTGTTAAAAAAAATAGTTTGGGGTCCAAAAGCTATGAACGAAAATTGAGAAAGAAAATGAAATCAATTAGGCAGATTTGGGGCTCCACTTTTAAAATAAAAAGGACAAATTCAAAGCCTCATTTAAAAATAAATATGTAGTGAAAGCTTGAGTCCAAACTAACAAAAGTAGTAAAATTTAAATGGGTCTGAGAAATAGGATTCATAGTGGATTTGACTTGAATGAAGAAAATGAGTTTATTTAAAATTGATTATAAAACAATTTAAAGAATTGAACTTTAAAAATGATTAAAGTAACTATCTCAAAATTATTTTGAACAATGAAAAATTCAAAGGAAGAAATATTTGAAATAGGTAATAATTAATAGATTAGAACCTAATTGTCAAACATCTTATTCTTGTAAATATTTCTTTACCTTCTTAAGAATCTATAATTACCTTCTTAAGAAGCAATTTCCTATTAGTTGTTCAAATCCATTTCAAGAATCCAATTTAAGTCTCAAAATTTGAAGAATCATATCTTAGTCTCCCACGCTAGAATTTAAAATGCCTAAAATGATTCAACCATTGGTAATCTAGGTATACATAATTTCACTTTCCTCATATGAGGACCCACGTGCGCCTATTGATAGGACAACTATTCTATTTTCTAGAATAATATCAAACTCAAAATCAATAGTAAAACTAAACTCCTTTAATAGGTTTGATAATGGAATAAACTTTTTTGAAAATAGTGTGTTTAGTACCTCATTACCATACATTATCTTACTAGTCCCGTTCAATTGATAATTCCACACTTCATTGCATTATTCGTAATTCTAATTTGAGTGCGATGATAGTTTAGGATTCATAGTAAACCATTATAGTTCTAATGCTAGTCAACCACGAACCTTACCTTATACTAATTCCAACTGATCAACCATGTTAGTATATAAGAATAGTATTATCAAGTTAATGCTCCAAAAAGAATGTTCGCGATCCAAACCTAAATATAGAAAATATTCAAACATCAACGAACCTATGAACCAAGTTAACCCTTAAGAACTCATCCATTACTCTTATATATATATATATAAATATATATATATATATCAACTAATGTAGATGCCTCCTAAATCCCGAATGAGTTGCTCTCAAAAGTTAATGTACGGGTCCAAACCTATACAGGATAAAGGGTTACATCCTTATAAGATGCCTAAATACAGTTTATTGACTAATCGAATAATAATAATAATGAAGTGTAGGACCATTTTTCGTAAAATAAAATGGATAAATTCTTGGTCTCATAATAAATTGTAGTTAAAACTTGAGAGGACTCACAAATTTGATGAAATAATATCAAGAAATCACAATTATAAGGTACCTCACAGTTCTTTATCATATGTTTATAGAGAAAGTGGACTTTAAGATAGCTTTAAAGTTTGTTAAAAAAAATAGCTTGGAGTCCAAAAGCTATGAACGAAAATTGAGAAGAAAATGAAATCAATTAGGCACATTTGGGGCTCCACTTTTAAAAAAAAATTGAAGTGTTAGACCATTTTTCCTTAAAATAGAAAAGACAAATCTGAACCTCATTTAAAAATAAATATGTAGTGAAAACTTGAGTCCAAACTAACAAAAGTAGTAGAATTTAAACGGGACTGAGAAATAGGCTTCACGGTGGATTTGAATTGAATTAAGAAAATGAGTTTATTTAAAACTGATTATAAAAATTCAAAGAATTGAACTTCGAAAATGATTAAAGTAACAATTTCAAAATTATTTTGAACAATGAAAAATTCAAAGGAAAGGCCAATGAATATTTGAAATAGGTAATGAAGAAGAGATTAGAACCTAATTGTCAAGCATCTTATTCTTGTCAATATTTCTTTACATTCTTAAGAACTTATTTCCTATTAGTCCTCCAAATCCATTTTAGTAAACTAATTTAAGTCTCAAAATTTGAAGATTCATACTTAGTCTCCCACGCTAGAATTTAAAATGCCTAAAATAATTCAACCTTTGGTAATCTATGGATACATAATTTCACTTTCCTCATGTGACAACCCACGTGAGCCTTTTGGCAGGACAACTAATCTATTTTCCAAAATAATATCAAACTCAAAATCAATAGTAAACTAAACTCCTTTAATAAGTTTGATAATAGAATAAACTCACGTAATGATTGTTCAAAAGAGTGCCCTTAGTACCTCATTACCATACATTATCTTGCTAGTCCCGTTCAGTTTACAATTCCGTACTTCATTGCATTATTCGTAATTCTAATTTGAGTGTGATGATAAGTTTAGGATTCAAGACCATTCTAGTTCTAATGCTATTCAACTACGAACCTTACCTCGATTAGTATAAAAATCCAAGTGAATATAAGAATAGTATATTCAAGTTAATGCTCCAAAAAGAATGTTCGCGATCCAAACCTAAATATAGAAAATATTCAAACATCAATGAACCTATGAACCAAGTTAACCCTTAAGAACTCATCCATTACTTAATATATATATATCAACTGAAGCAGATGCCTCCTATATCCTCCTAAATCCTGAATGAGTTGCTCTCAAAAGTTAGGGTACGGGTCCAAACCTATACAGGATAAAGGGTTACATCCTTATAAGATTCCTAAATACAGTTTATTGACTAATCGAATAATAATAATGAAGTGTTGGACCATTTTTCTTAAAAATAATATGGATAAATTATTGGCCTCATAATAAATTGTAGTTAAAACTTGAGAGGACTCACAAATTTGATGAAATAATATCAAGAAATCACATTATAAGGTACCTCACAGTTCATGACAGGAAAGAATTATAAGTCGTATCAAAAAGGATGACAAAGAAATAGTTAAAATCTCAAGTATTTCAGTATTTCAGTGTACCTGGCTCTCCAAGCCCGCCAATACCTGCAGTTGTAGTATCCCAAGAGTCGTTGAGCCTCTAGTAGGAGTCGTTGAGCCAAATAGTAGGAAGTTCCACAATCTCTGCAAGATCGTACAAGTGAAATTGCATCAGCAAAGGTGAAAATTTCATATGACAAAATGGAAAAGAGATCACAAAACAAATATGAACAAATACCTAAACAATGGTGGAAATTAGTGGTGTTTTGATTGTATTGCTTTCCGGAAGTCGTTTGTACTGGGAAAATCCACCGTGTTGCATTACCAGTTGAATATGCGGAATTAAATTTGCAATTCTTGGGTGAATGAAAAACTGCTGAACTGAATGCCAGAACGTAAAACTCTTGAAAAGAATTACAAAGCTAATTAACCAAATCTTACCAGTCCATCAGTATTATTGAAGTAATTCTCCACAAGGGTCTTTATTACTCTTGACCGTCCACATCCCACACTGTAAAATCACATTTTTATATTGGAAACCTGCTCTTCGTTGAAACCTGCATGGCAGCAATAACTTAGATCATTTTGAATGTCATACTACAGATATATATTAGCATACGCAGCATATATAATATGTGTGTGTGTGTGTTCGAAATTTAGCATACGCAGCATATATAATGTTATCGAATGTCATAGTACAGAAATACATATATATATATATATTGTGTGTGTGTGTGTGTTCGAAATTAAAGCTCAAACAGTTAAACAAGTACAGCCTGCAGTTCCAACTGCATTTATACACAGTAAGATACACCAATACATAATCATACTCCCAAGACCAATACATTCTCCACAATAACTTAGTCATATTTTTGTTTGTGAAGATAATAAAATGATAAAAAATTTATTAAGTTCACCTTATTGCTCGTGAAAATCAACTCTTCTCTTTTTTCATTCTTCCTCGATACCACCTGCCCACCATACAAAAGCACCTGCAGCAACAAATAAAAGGCTAACATAAGATTAATCTCCAATCTTCATGCAGAACTCTTTACTGCAATTAGTAAACCAATATGAGCCCCCCTATCCTCATACACATGCATGCAGAAACACTAACTTCGTCATTTTTTCTAAATATGTGAACTAGTATAAGCTAATTGTTGAAATTACAGCATGCGCAAGTTCCTTTCTTATACGCCCAGCATTAGTATCACTCTTTCTAAGTATTAACATATAACTGCATTTCAAATCCCCAATAGCAAAGCACAAGGGAAAACTGATGAAATTTCCATGACTTGAAATAGAAATAATTTCATCAACCAACAAAAACAATTATACCACATGGAGACCAATATACAAACCTCAACTTTCGAACCACAGGGCCCTGAAAATATAACCCGAGGCGATCCATCACCGTCCTGAATTATATAACCGCTATCGTATTTATCCTCAATTTCTCCCGCAATTACTCACAAATTTCTGTACTTTTCCTTCCTTCAACTCAGCTACACACAAAAATTGCGACAAACAGAAATTTTAGAGAGAATATGGATCAACTCACTAAGAGTTCGACAATAAATGAAAAAACTTAAATTCACGCTCTGAATAATAAATAACAATCAAGCTCATGTATGTTACTAAATCAAAACTCATGCACTAATATTTAGTGACAATGTCATAATTATTAAACAAATAAGCAAAATGAAATAACTGAATGTGAACAACACGATTTTTGAGGGAGATTGAAGCAGGGGCGTGAAGATTCAATTCCTGATTTGTTGATGCCCTAACTGCAAAAATTAATATGCTCCTAAATCAAGCGGCAATAGGGTAAAAAGGAAAATTTCTCAAATGGGAGTAATGGAAGCAGACTTGTTCCAGGGGACGTTGTGACCCTAAGGAAAGTAGTGAACTCTTTCTCTATTACAAGGAACATCCACCAAAGGTCCTACACATGGGTCCAAGATTCTCAATTACACAATCAAAGGAAGACGAGGCTTAATGCAAATCCTCATTTGGTAATAAGTAACAAGAACATAAAGAACAAAAAACAAAAATTCAGGATATTAATAAAGCAATAACAGCAGTTCCGACCAAGTTCCCCCAAACCTCATACTTCACCAACACAGTTTCTTTTCCATGTTGGTTGAAAAGAAAGAAAATGCATCACCTGAGGCCACCATCTCAGACATCGCATAATTGAAAAAATAGTGTAATCAACTGAACGAGAACTTACCTAGTGGAGCAAGCTTTTGCTTCCAACCAGCCCCACGCGGTCGCCCTCTTTGTATTTTTTCCCCTGAACTTATCACTCTACATGAACTCTTGGAGGCAAAGAGAGGGGGCACCCTAAAGACATATGGATAAAAAGAATAGTTAAGTGAAATATTAAGTCTAATATCTTTTACATCTTTAAAACCTTATGTCATACATGTCTTCAGCTCTGCGTTCACTTTCTCCTCGTCCCACATAAACTGTTGTATGTTCTGCAAATTACAAAACACAAAACACCTTCCATTAATTCTCAGTTTCTATTTCAAGTTTAAGAAGAAATGAACGGTTTTCATTAATTATTTCTAGCTAGGTACCTGAACCCACTTAAATTAACTCATGATAACACCCCCGAGTTTGCATATATATCTGGACGAACAACCACTTCCTTCTTTGACAATATCTGTGTACAATTATATAGGATTATAAAGAAGACCAGCTGGTTTTAGCACGCTCTTATGGAGATCAATAAAATTAAAATAATTAATTAGTATTAAATTATTAGACCTCACGAGCCTCTGGATCTGTAGGATGATTAGCAGCTTCAATTATGAATATAGCCTTGATGTGTTTTGCATTATCCCTGCAACCAATAAGAATACAAGAGAGCAGCATGTTTCAATACACTTGGATAAATTGGCCGTGCAAGTATTATGATGACTGAACCAAAATCAAATTTCAAGCATGCTGGCCATAAGGCTAAACCTAGTTAAAAGTTTAGTTTTATTTTCCGAAATGCGAATACTAGGAAAAAATTCTTTGAACTCTTACTAAACCCAAGAAATTAATCTAATGGAAGCGCCCCCCCTCCACAACAGAAAGGAAAAAAAAAAAGAAACAAAAACATTTTGATAATCAGGCATCATGGAAGGACTAAGCAATGCTCACAGATTTGCTAATTTGCCTTAAGCCTATGCATATTTACCAGCTGAAAAATTCTAATGCCATCAATTGCTTATAATTTCTCGAGACAATGTGCCAGTATCTATTCTTTATTTATCCATAATTTAGCCACCCAGCACAATCTGACAAATCCTTTTTCTTGTCTTTTTCTCGTTTAAGTCCAAAAATTAGACAGTTTATCTAGCCTGAGCTAAACTAGCTAAAACTTTGGAAATTTAATGCTATAGTGTCTGCAAAATCCATATAGCCAATTAAGTTCTTATAAATAATGCATATGTTGTGGCAATTCGAGCCCCTAACGTCAAACAGAGGCCATTTTAAGATAAGACGGAACTTCGTTATATTGATCAAACAGAGGCCCTAATGCAGCATGTTTCAATACATTAAAGAATTTAATTAAAACCACATCAGTTTCTTTATAGCTCCAGTGATGTCACTTACTGAAACTATTATTCGCACTTGTTTGCTTATGAGTTGAGCAGCCCAAGACCCAACATTTCCAAATCCCTGCAAAACTCCTTGTTGCAATTCTCTTCCGATACTCGTTAAGCAGGGCTTCTGTTGTGAAAAGTACACCTCTTCCTGTAGCTGCATCTCTGCCAAGGAATCCTCCAACATCCTGATTTACATTTCAATTTTTTTTTTTAATTTTATATGCATGCAAGAAGTCATAAGCAAGTACAAATTAATATGAGAGTTATTAATTCCAAGGAAAGGATATTGAGTTGTAACTATATTCAGCATGTGTACAAACGGGCACCACATACAAATTTTGAGCATGCGGATGTGATTTGGAGTAGGTAAAAAATTCAATGCATTGGTTAACTAGTTTTGGACTTCTGCAGAGAAGTTTTGAACTTCAGCAGAAAAGTTTTGGACTGTGGAACTACAAAAGTTAAGAAATACTTTAAAGGTATAGAAGCACAAGATGAGGAGAAATCCAAAAGGAATGTTGCAAATTCCAATTAATCATAGGATACCAAACCAACGGAATTCCAAGCACAATTTATCTCAAAGTTGAGTTGTTCGTTTCAAGTTAAAACGAACAACTCAACTTTGAGATAAATTGTAATTGTTGACCTCTGCAAGAATATTATAGTTCATAATTTCAAGATAGTGCAGAGGATTACCTATAAGCAGAGATGGCACATATTCATAATCCTTAGTGTTTTGTTCCTCAAGAATTGATTCTGGAGAAACATATAGAGGAAAATATCAGATGCAAAACAAAAAGGGAAACTAACTAAGAAAGAGACATCTCTATATCCAACACCCACTCTCCACCCATTACAAATATTTACCCAAAAAGGAAACCTAATTTAAATAACTCTCTAGACCGTCCGTCTAATCCTAAGCAAATTTCAAAAAAAAAAAAAAAGAACATCAGAAAATAGTATCGAATTCAAATGGCTCATGGGCAAACCAAGCGATATTGAAATCAAATGGCTCACGGGCCAACCAAGCAATATCGAAATCAAATGGCTCACGGGCCTACCAAGCAATATCAAAATCAAATGGCTCACGGGCCAACCAAGCAATACTAAACCCTAAACCCGAAATCAAATGGCTCAGGGGTCAACCAAACAATACTAAACCCTAAACCCGAAATCAAATGGCTCACGGGCCAACCAAGCAATATCGAAATCAAATGGCTCACGGGCCAACCAAGCAATACTAAACCCTAAGCCCGAAATCAAATGGCTCACGGGACAACCAAGCAATATTGAAATCAAATGGCTCACGGGCCAACCAAACAATATCGAAATCAAATGGCTCACGGGCCAACCAAGCAATACTAAACCATAAACCCTAAACCCGAAAATTGGCTCACGGGCCAACCAAGCAATATCGAAATCAAATGGCTCACGGGCCAACCAAGCAATACTAAACCCTAAACCCGAAATCAAATGGCTCACGGGCCAACCAAGCAATATTGAAATCAAATGGCTCACGGGCCAACCAAGCAATATCAAAATCAAATGGCTCACGGGCCAACCAAGCAATACTAAACCATAAACCCTAAACCCGAAAATTGGCTCACGGGCCAACCAAGCAATATCGAAATCAAATGGCTCACGGGCCAACCAAGCAATACTTACCCCTAAACCCGAAATCAAATGGCTCACGAGCCAACCAAACGATATCGAAATCAAATGGCTCACGGGCCAACCAAGCAATATCGAAATCAAATGGCTCACGGGCCAACCAAGCAATATCGAAATCAAATGGCTCACGGGCCAACCAAACAATACTAAACCCCAAACCCTAAATGTTAAACCCGAAATCAAATGGCTCACGGGCCAACCAAGCAATATCGAAATTAAAAAGAAAAAAAAAAGCACTTGAAAACATGATCATGAGCAACTAAGAGAAGTAACACTTCCTGGACTCTCTTGCCATGGACTGGAGCTCATCATCTGTGTATCCACGAGTTGAAACGGGGCAAGTCTTACATTTGAAGCGCTAAACTGCTTCCAGGGTATGTCACAGCAAGAAGGTACAAATTCTGAAGAAATGGGAGATATTACAGAGCAATAAAATGGGAGATATCAGCCCATTGTGGTTGCGAAGTTGTTTGGGCAAAGTAAATAATTTGAAATAACAATTTGAAGGCAATTGAATATAAAATACCTTGACTAATAGGATCCATTGTAGCCAGACATGGGATGATGGCATGATGGCTCAAATGATAGATGGCATGATGGTACAATGACTCAAACGGGATGGCACGACCATCATGCCATCATGCCATATGGCATGATGGTGACTCAAATATGATGGCACAACGGCATGACCATGCCATCGTGTTATTTGAGTTTAATAAGGGAAATTTTGGGATATGGCAGCGACTGGCTTCTTCCTAACCTTACACGAGCCCGATGACGTCAGTTTCCCTGGCTCCGCTTCTCCATTACTGCAATTCTGATAACTCCTCATTTGATTCACACACAGACACCCACAATGCAGAGTAAACTTTACGGAATATAGCAACCGGATTTTGCATACACATTTTATTGGCGGTTAACCTAAAAGGATCAAGTTTAGTGTCGACATGCACGTGCCAAATCATTATAATCTTAACAAATAATTGCAATTAGAAACAAAGCCAATAAAAATATTTGTAAATGGATGAATCATGCAGTTAATTTTCAAGAACGGAGGTCACCAGCATTAACAAAAGAAACAGGACACAGTCGCAAGGAACATACCACAAGAACCATATAGTAAAACTTGAGACAGTAAAGCAAAGTAGAAACAAAGAGGGGGAAACAGAAAACCAACTTCTAACAAATGAATAAACAAGATGGCGGTGGGATTCCTTCTTTCTGAAATCTTTGCCTTGAAATTGTCAATGGTGTCGGAGCTTTCAACCTCCAAAGGTAATAGTCTTTCAGGTGGTAAAGAGTACGCCTCTTTTGAATGATAATTCCATAAGAGTTATGAAGTGATATCAGTGTAAAAACTAGAAAAATATTTAGATACTAACAAGCGAGAGAACCACAAGCTACTTTCATGCAAATATTTATATATATGACACCATCTAGTCCTTCACTTCATAGTTAACAAAATATGAGAAATGCAGATAAATTTTGGACACAACTTGAGATTAATTAGAAAAATGACAAGGCCAAAGGACAAGTTTTGATACCACTAGTAAAAACGTTGATGAAAAAATTCCAGGAACCTTCTAACTTCACTTTTAGGGTTTTCTTAATAAACAAGACAAACAAACAAACAGAAAAATCAAATGCCTCTTATATATCCTCCTAAATCCTGAATGAGTTGCTCTCAGAAGTTAGGGTACGGGTCCAAACCTATACAGGATAAAGGGTTACATCCTTATAAGATGCCTATATACAGTTTATTGACTAATCGAACAATAATAATGAAATGTTGGACCATTTTTCTTAAAATAAAATGGATAAATTATTGGCCTCATAATAAATTGTAGTTAAAACTTGAGAGGACTCACAAATTTGATGAAATAATATCAAGAAATCACATTATAAGGTACGTCACAGTTCATGACAGAAAGGAATTATAAGTCCTATCAAAAAGGATGACAGAGAAATAGTTAAAATCTCAAGTATTTCAGTGTACCAGGCTCTCCAAGCCCGCCAATACCTGCAGTTGTAGTATCCCAAGAGTCGTTGAGCCTCTAGTAGGAGTCGTTGAGCCAAATAGTAGGAAGTTCCACAATCTCTGCAAGATCGTACAAGTGAAATTGCATTAGCAAAGGTGAAAATTTCATATGACAAAATGGAAAAGAGATCACAAAACAAATATGAACAAATACCTAAACAATGGTGGCAATTAGTGGTGTTTTGATGGTATTGCTTTCCGGAAGTCGTTTGTACTGGGAAAATCCACCGTGTTGCATTATCAGTTGAATATGCGGAATTAAATTTGCAATTCTTGGGTGAATGAAAAACTGCTGAACTGAATGCCAGAACGTAAAAGTCATGAAAAGAATTACAAAGCTAATTAACCAAATCTTACCAGTCCATCAGTATTATTGAAGTAATTCTCCACAAGGGTCTTAATTACTCTTGACCGTCCACATCCCACACCGTAAAATCACATTTTTATATTGAAAACCTGCTCTTCATTGAAACCTGCATTGCAGCAATAACTTAGATCATTTTGAATGTCATACTACAGATATATATTAGCATACGCAGCATATATAATATGTGTGTGTGTGTGTTCGAAATTTAGCATACGCAGCATATATAATGTTATCGAATGTCATAGTACAGAAATACATATATATATATATATTGTGTGTGTGTGTGTGTTCGAAATTAAAGCTCAAACAGTTAAACAAGTACAGCCTGCAGTTCCAACTGCATTTATACACAGTAAGATACACCAATACATAATCATACTCCCAAGACCAATACATTCTCTACAATAACTTAGTCAAATTTTTGTTTGTGAAGATAATAAAATGATAAATAATTTATTAAGTTCACCTTATTGCTCGTGAAAATCAACTCTTCTCTTTTTTCATTCTTCCACGATACCACCTGCCACCATACAAAAGCACCTGCAGCAACAAATAAAAGGGTAACATAAGATTAATCTCCAATCTTCATGCAGAACTCTTTACTGCAATTAGTAAACCACTATGAGCCCCCATATCCTCATACACGTGCATGCAGAAACACTAACTTCGTCATTTTTTCTAAATATGAGAACTAGTATAAGCTAATTGTTGAAATTACAGCATGCGCAAGTTCCTTTCTTATAACTCCAGCATTAGTATCACTCTTTCTAAGTATTAACGTATAACTGCATTTCAAATCCCCAATAGCAAAGCACAAGGGAAAACTGATGAAATTTCCATGACTTGAAATAAAAATAATTTCATCAACCAACATAAACAATTATACCACATGGAGACCAATATACAAACCTCAACTTTCGAACCACAGGGCCCTGACAATATAACCCGAGGCGATCCATCACCATCCTGAATTGTATTAACCGCCATCGTATTTATCTTTCAATTTCTCCCCGCAATTATTCACAAATTTCCGTACTTTTCCTTCCTTCAACTCAGCTACACACAAAAATTGCGACAAACAGAAATTTTAGAGAGAATATGGATCAACTCACTAAGAGTTCGACAATAAATGAAAAAACTTAAATTCACGCTCTGAATAATAAATAACAATCAAGCTCATGTATGTTACTAAATCAAAACTCATGCACTAATATTTAGTGACAATGTCATAATTATTAAACAAATAAGCAAAATGAAATAACTGAATGTGAACAACACGATTTTTGAGGGAGATTGAAGCAGGGGACGTGAAGATTCAATTCCTGATTTGTTGATGCCCCTAACTGCAAAAATTAATATGCTCCTAAATCAAGCGGCAATAGGGTAAAAAGGAAAATTTCTCAAATGGGAGTAATGGAAGCAGACTTGTTCCAGGGGACGTTGTGACCCTAAGGAAAGTAGTGAACTCTTTCTCTATTACAAGGAACATCCACCAAAGGTCCTACACATGGGTCCAAGATTCTCAATTACACAATCAAAGGAAGACGAGGCTTAATGCAAATCCTCATTTGGTAATAAGTAACAAGAACATAAAGAACAAAAAACAAAAATTCAGGATATTAATAAAGCAATAACAGCAGTTCCGACCAAGTTCCCCCAAACCTCATACTTCACCAACACAGTTTCTTTTCCATGTTGGTTGAAAAGAAAGAAAATGCATCACCTGAGGCCACCATCTCAGACATCGCATAATTGAAAAAATAGTGTAATCAAATGAACGAGAACTTACCTAGTGGAGCAAGCTTTTGCTTCCAACCAGCCCCACATGGTCGCCCTCTTTGTACTTTTTCCCCTGAACTTATCACTCCACATGAACTTTTGGAGGCAAAGAGAGGGGACATCCTAAAGAAATCAAATGGCTCACGGGCCAACCAAGCAATATCGAAATCAAATGGCTCACGGGCCAACCAAACAATACTAAACCCTAAACCCTAAATGCTAAACCCGAAATCAAATGGCTCACGGGCCAACCAAGCAATATCGAAATTAAAAAGAAAAAAAGAAGCACTTGAAAACATGACCATGAGCAACTAAGAGAAGTAACACTTCCTGGACTCTCTTGCCATGGACTGGAGCTCATCATCTGTGTATCCACGAGTTGAAACGGGGCAAGTCTTACATTTGAAGCGCTAAACTGCTTCCAGGGTATGTCACAGCAAGAAGGTACAAATTCTGAAGAAATGGGAGATATTACAGAGCAATAAAATGGGAGATATCAGCCCATTGTAGTTGCGAAGTTGTTTGGGCAAAGTAAATAATTTGAAATAACAATTTGAAGGCAATCGAATATAAAATACCTTACTAATAGGATCCATTGTAGCCAGACATGGGATGATAGCATGATGGCATGATGGCTCAAATGGGATGGCATGATGATATGATGGCATGATAGCATGATGGCATGATGAAATGATGACATGATGGCTCAAATGATAGATGGCAGGATGGTACAATGACTCAAACGGGATGGCACGACCATCATGCCATCATGCCATATGGCATGATGGTGACTCAAATATGATGGCACAACGGCATGACCATGCCGTCGTGTTATTTGAGTTTAATAAGGGAAATTTTGGGATATGGCAGCGACTGGCTTCTTCCTAACCTTACACGAGCCCAATGACGTCAGTTTCCCTGGCTCCGCTTCTCCATTACTGCAATTCTGATAACTCCTCATTTGATTCACACACAGACACCCACAATGCAGAGTAAACTTTACGGAATATAGCAACCGGATTTTGCATACACATTTTATTGGCGGTTAACCTAAAAGGATCAAGTTTAGTGTCGACATGCACATGCCAAATCATTATAATCTTAACAAATAATTGCAATTAGAAACAAAGCCAATAAAAATCTTTGTAAATGGATGAATCATGCAGTTAATTTTCAAGAACGGAGGTCACCAGCATTAACAAAAGAAACAGGACACAGTCGCAAGGAACATACCACAAGAACCATATAGTAAAACTTGAAACAGTAAAGCAAAGTAGAAACAAAGAGGGGGAAACAGAAAACCAACTTCTAACAAATGAATAAACAAGATGGCGGTGGGATTCCTTCTTTCTGAAATCTTTGCCTTGAAATTGTCAATGGTGTCGGAGCTTTCAACCTCCAAAGGTAATAGTCTTTCAGGTGGTAAAGAGTACGCCTCTTTTGAATGATAATTCCATAAGAGTTATGAAGTGATATCAGTGTAAAAACTAGAAAAATATTTAGAAACTAACAAGCGAGAGAACCACAAGCTACTTTCATGCAAATATTTATATATATGACATCATCTAGTCCTTCACTTCATAGTTAACAAAATATGAGAAATGCAGATAAATTTTGGACACAACTTGAGATTAATTAGAAAAAATGACAAGGCCAAAGGACAAGTTTTGATACCACTAGTAAAAACGTTGATGAAAAAATTCCAGGAACCTTCTAACTTCACTTTTAGGGTTTTCTTGATAAACAAGACAAACAAACAAACAGAAAAAAAATAAAACAGACACGTAATGGATAGTTAAACACTAATCTCAAACTCGTAAAATACACAAAATCTATAACCAATAAAACAAATGCAAGTATAAAGGGTAAACAAGAAACAAACCCAAGAAAATCGAAAACAACTAATTCTTGTGAAAAGTGCACAAACGGACAACAACATAACTGAAGGCCATATGATCTTATAAGAGTATCTGTATCAAACTAGTGTCTTACTCCACCAAGCATTATAACAGAACACTACAGAGTAAGCAACCCAGAAGAGGGCCATATTCAATATGCACCAAGCTGCACAAACTGCTGAAGCAAAAATCATTGACTGACGGGCAGTAGATATCGTAAAATTTGTAACACTTAGATTTTAAAAAAAAAAGGCTCATGAAATTCCTGAAAACTATACAAGCCCAAATTCCACATTAATAACATTTAGAACAATAATTTTTTTCCAGAATGAAATTTCCAATCAAGTAAAATTAACAAATACGCCAATTTCAAAATTAGTAACTAATTGGGGGGGGCTATTCACACCCCCTTTTTCCTCTAAGTACACCCCCTTTTTCCTCTAAGTACACCCCCTTCCCAATAATAACAAAAATGCCATGAATTTAAAATATTATAATACCCTTACTATGGTAGATGGCATGATGGCTCAAATGAGATGGCACGATGGCATGATGGTATGATGGTATGATGGTATGATCGTATGATGGCAAGATGGTATGATGGCATGATGGCATGATGACGTGATGGCTCAAATAGTAGATGGCATGAAGGTACAATGACTCAAACGGGATGGCACGACCATCGCACCATGGTGCCATCATGCCACATTAAATGGGATGGCATGATTGTATGATAGACAAATGATGGCGCGACCATCATGCCATTGTGCCATACATGATAGTGACTCAAATATGATGGCACAATGGCATGACCATGCCATCGTGTTATTTGAGTTTAATGAGGAAAGGTAAATTGGGGAATATTGGGGGGTGTACTATGTGAATCGGTTGTTTTCAAAAATTAGGGTGAGGTGTATTTAGCAAGTGGGTATGCTTAGAGGAAAAAGTGGTGTGAATAGTGCCGCCCTAATATAAAACCTTGAATACATTTAAAAACTGAACCAAATAACCTATTCACAAACTACTACCGTAACCAAAAAATGTTCAACAACCACCACTTAAATCCAGAAGAATACGCACACTAACAAGTTCAGCTCCGAAAAGGCATAAAAATGAAAAAATGAGAAAAAAAAAACACAAAGAAATATGGGAAAATTGAAACATCGAAACCAAATATCACCTCCACGAAGCAGTCATGGAAAACAAGCCTCAACAGATCAAGGCAACATAAGGCTGCAACACATATATAATTGATTACCTGCTTGTGAATCTAAGAAAGGAAGCCTACATATCTCAGTGTGAATCTAAGAAAGAAAGCCTATCTAAGAAAGAGGCAAACATTAAGTAATAGTGTGTACCTTTAGCAGAGAAAATTTTACAGACAATACATCAATCATAGATGCATCTCTTAGAACTTCACCTTCAAGACAGGATATAAGTATGGTATGGAAAAAAGATGCCATGCAATAACAGTACATTTAGCACAGTATAACCCAAAACCTGCAGTGCGTACCTCAGAAACCACGAGAGAATAAACATATTGTCTTTAAGACCCACCACGTAGAGAATTTCCTTGATCTTCTGCACCTGGTGGTGTATCGGTAAGTAAACTGGATTTAGTATACAAAGGATCCAGGAAACGTAATTAGCCCTAAAGAATAATTACCATATGAAACGAATTTCAGAAATGAAAAAACACTTTCCAATTCATGCAAATATTAACCTTGTAAACTTGACTCTGCTACCAGTGTTTACACACAGACACGTGCACCGTGTTTTCTTTGGAATAGAAGTAGGTTTGAAGTGTGGTCTACCAAGGACGAAAATACCAAGCATTGAATCAATCTTAAGGAGTGGAAAGAATCGTGGACTAGAAGATTTGTAAATTAGCTCTCTAAGAAGTTGCTGACACGCTTCCGAGATGTCAAGATGATTAGGATGCTTTTATAAAATTCCAGTATAAGGCTCTGGAACACATTAAAATGCAACAACAGTTAGTTAAGATTAAACAAACTAACATATGCCACACCAATGTGGCTATTAAGATACCTGATTCCACAGAGGTACTTCAGTTATCAACAATTAGTCTCCCTTCTTTCAAATCTTGAAACCTATAAGTTCCAGCCAAAAAGAATTGTGAAATAAAATCAAGCACAGCCTTAAAAGGAAAAAAACGCACAAAAGCACATTATGTTTACAGAAAAAAAAAAGAAGAAAAAAAAAAGCGCTTCCGAGAGGGTTTCTTTCTGCCCAAGATTCTGGCCAAGTTCAGTCATGAATACAGGCCTAGCCATACCATCGGTTATCCCACTGAACATCAAACATACGTCATCCTGAATAATTTGAACAATCTCCACTGCAGGACAATAATCCATAAAATTAGAGAGAGAAAAAGATAAAGAAAGAATAATGGAAGAAAGAAAGCAAGAAGAACAATCTCCACTGCAGACTATAATCCATTGTTACAGAAGTTTAGAAGTTTTTACCGATCAAAAAAAAGTAGTTCAGAAGTTTTCTCTACAAGTGAAGTCTCTATATATAAAACGTAACGCGTATTGGAGCGTAATGTACTTTTCATATTTGGGCCTTAATATTTAATGTAAGTGGGCTTTTTAATTTGGAAAGAGGCGAGACGAATCTTCAACGGTCTCATTTTTTAAATATGTTTCCTAATTTAAATTTAGATTTATATGGAAACTAATATCTGTAATTTCCATATTGTGTCTTAATTTATATATGAGATGGCTTTGGAAAGACTATCTAAGCTTAATAACAATAAATTTACATTTAAATAAAAATATTAGACTAAAATTATCACTTAATACCAAAATTAAAAAAAGCGCTTTAAGTCGGGCGGCGCGGACAGGGGCCAAAATACTAGGCGGGGACTAGGCGGAGCCTTAAATATATATACAATTTTATGAATAATTCCCATACTACATAATAAAAGTCTATAAATGATATTTAAATTGTTTTTGAACATATCTAATATTTAAGCTTTAAAGTTTAAAGTAATTCAACACCAATAATCTAATAAAACTATAAATCATCTAAAATACAATACATTAACAAATATTGCATTGATTTATATAATATCAAATTATCAATGGAAAGATTTCCATACCCTAAAAATTTTGTTTCATTTTTTTATTAAGAAAATTATATATATTCAATTTCACTTAAACGAATTTTGGAGTTGTTGGTGCTACTTTCACTAGTTGGAGTCGTTTTGCTAGCATTTGAAAAAAAAAACATATAGGGCGCCTAGACCGCCTGGCCCCGCCTAGCCCGCCAGGAGGCGCTGGGCGCCCAGCGCCGCCAGATTTGACCGCCAGCTGGTCGCCAATAAAAATCCGGCGCTGGAATGGCCGCTAGCGCTGGCCCCTTTGCCAGCGGCCGCCTGGGGGGATTTTTAGAACACTCTTAATACGATTAATAATGTATTTCTTTACTAAATATATTTATTTACCAAATAATTATTTTTCATTACAAAAACAAAACAAAAGCCAAATAATGGTGTACCATTGTTATAACAGATGAAATAATGCCTGGAAGTGATGAGATGATGGTCAGTATACATGGAGTCACACCGTGCAACACCGTCGAAACTCATATCATACAATATATCCAATACCCGGGGATGTAGTATTGCATCAGCACCTGGTCTAAAACTCCAAAATATACCACATCCCTGGCGAGTCGATAGTACCTTATCAACCGCTCCATCATATACAGCCTGAAATCGATGAGTCTCCTGTAAAGTCAAAATATCGGGATCCTGAGATCCGTATACCTCTCTGACACGTCTAGAATTCATTGTGTTGAAAAAAAATGTAAATCAAGGCATAAGACATAAAATGAATAAGGCATAAGACATAAAATGAATGAATACATGAAAAAATTATTTTCATAAGACATATCCCAATTTTATTACAATCACGAATTACATGTTCCTAATTTTATTACAATCATGGTTTCTAAGACACAATAAAGCAAACTAAATCTGATGGGATGATGATCCGCGCTGTGAAGTTTCTGCTCTTTCTCGCGCACGATATTGTTGCATCGCACGGGTTTGTGGACGATCCATTTCATTATGAATTATTGATGTTGTATCTCTTCCACGTCGTTTGACAACACGACGCTCATTATTGTGTTGCATTTGGAAAGGTGGATCATCCCACTCATCATCGTCGGGCAACGGTTCAAAATGTCTGGAAAAATATGTCCTCAAATAAGCGTTGGTGCTATAATATTGCTTCATAAAAGTTCCTGGATCAATCATAAAGTGGCGACAAGCTTGCAATGCATGAGAGCATCGTATTCCATCATTCTTCCACTGACCGCATGAACATTCTTGGGTAGATAACTTCACTTTGAAGGTACGCGTGTGTCTAGAGCCCAGTGTTTGTGTGATGACACTTGCAGTTTGTTCATATAATCATACATCCGAGTCTTTGCATTTTGTCAAACCTATTGTATACATCATCTCGCCAAATTTGGTTTATTTCTTGAGTCATTGATTGATGCATTCGTCATGCGATCTAAAAACACTTAGCCGACCTTGCAAAGGTGATCCGCACAATGGCAAAGTGATTGGAAGGCGTCGAGCACCCTTAAGTAGTCCATTGATGCATTCAGACATGTTTGTAGTCATAATTCCACACCGCTTCCCTTCATCATAGTTGAGTGTCCATAGGCAAGGATCAATCGCCGCCAAATACTCGTAAGCATTTGGGTTCAATGATTTAATCTACTCCATTATTTTCTCAAACGTCCGAACACTCAACTCTGATCCAGTTTGCCAACACAAGTCCTTGAGTTTTATATTCTTAAAATGATTATTAAAATTAGATGTCACGTGCGTCAAACAAAATCGGTGTACTCCCATAGGTGCTTGAAACTCGGGAACACGTTCGAACACTTTTATTATACCCTTATGGCGGTCAGAAATAAGACACATTCCCTCGGCACCACAAAACACGTATTTAGCCACCATGTGAAGAAACCAATGCCATGACCTAAAATTTTCCTCATCTACAATAGCATATGCTAGAGGTAGCATATGTTGGTTTGTATCTAAAGTCACAGCAATTAACATCTTGTGCTTGTATTTAGTATACAAGTGTGTTCCATCCACACTAATGACCTTGCGACAATGCCTGACACCCTCGATGCACGGCCTAAACGCCCAGAAAATGTACCCCAAAGTATGCACACCACATTCGTCTATTTCTTTAGGCAATCACTCCACAACTGTTCCCGGATTGTATTTCTGCAGCGCCCCCATATATTTAGGCAAATATTGACAAGAGCTCTCCCAAGTCCCATACACATTTTCTCTTGCCCGTTTCAAGCTGTGCCAAGCTTTATGGTATGATATCTCATATCCATATTTGTCCTTCACATTTTGCTGAACATACTTGATATCATACGCCGGATCACATTGTACCATCCCCATAAGATCTTTAGCGATAATATTTTTACACAAGTTTCTATTATCTTTGGAGACTGTGTTCATAACACAACTATGGGAAGGTCCTAACTTGGTAATTTGCCACATTTAATGTCTTTTCAGAAAACACGACCGCAACCACCAATTGCATTGATGCGATGATAAGCTCGTTTCAATAACTCCGGATTGATTATGCTTACAAACAACTTTTCACAATGTCGGCGTAAACTCCACAACCCTATACTCACGTCTGCCATGACGCACAGAAAAATAACCATACCCTTTTTCAACTCACCTATCTCAGAGTCATAATACATAGTTCTTAACGAGCCATCAATAGTATCAACAGAAATATCTTTGAATCCCAACTCAAAAAAGAGGATCTTGATAAATTAGGATGAGTAGGATTAGGAACTACCAAATGAACATGTCGCTGGGCAGGATGCTCCTCTTCATGTATATCATTATGCTCAATATGATCATCACTATCATCACCATGCTCGCTATTATCACTAGGTTCCGAGGTTCTCATTTTATCGCCAAGAAAATAATCACCCCTAACTGTAGGTCACTTCTCAACATGCACATTCAATCCATCCAAATTCCCCTGATTAGGTCTACAAGTACTACCCAAATCCATGTTTGTCATTCCTTGAGTAACAGAAGGCAACTCTGAGTCACCAATAATGTAAGATGCATACTGGTAAAACTCATTTTCCAATGGAATTGGTGGTGGTGCGGTATGAGATGTAATTTCAGATTCAACAAATAGATCAACGGACCTTAAACCAGTTATCGGATCCAAACAAAATATAAGTTCCCGATCCTTTTTAATTGGAACAACTCGTGAATTATCATTGTCAAAATATTTAGCAGAAACTGACAACTTATGGCGATTCTGATCCAAATCCGTCATTTCATACAAAGTCCTAATAAATTTGATAGGTCGATACTACGATCAATATGTGTTGCTCCAACAACTTCTCCTCCATAGTGCACAAATACTACAATTTTGTCTGATATATCTTCAAAAATTAAACATAATTGTTACTTTTACTAATAATTAATGAATTAATAAATAATTATTTTATTATTTTTACTAAAAAATTTAAAAAAACCAACTAGAGAATCTACAAACCTAAAAAAAACATCTACAAAAAGTTATCTAAAAGCAAACTAAATTATATTAATATATCATTTTAATAACTTTTTAAAAATATCTATCTACCATATTATTCAACGATTTCTTCTAATAATTTGTAAATATGTGTAAATATAACAACTACAAAAAGTTCAATTAAAATTACATTAATATATCATTTTACTAATATTTTAAAAAATACTTACCTACAATATCAACAATTACATACCAACAAATAATATAATATCAACAACTTTAACAATTAACAAAATAAATTACAAATATTAAAAATTATTCAATATGTGTAAAAAAAATTACTTGAAAATTCAAAAATTGGTTGGAAATCATCACTGGAAAACGCATCGCCGCAAAATTTATCTTCGCCGTGAGATTGTGGAATGGGGAGGGTTTGTATTGTGTGAAGGGGAGGGTTTTGTACTGTGTATTGGGGCAGATTCTTTAAATTAAATGTCGGTTATATTATATAGAGGGATGTGAAATTTCAAAATAAATAAATAAATAAAATGGGGGCAGGCGCTAGTCAAAATAGTGCCCAACAGTGCGACAACTTTTGTCAGCGGGCGCTAGTTTGACTAGCGCCCAACCCTCAGAAATTATAAAAAAAATAATTAAAACCTGACGCTATTGGTATTAGCGCCTGAGTTATTGGCGCTATTTCCAATAGCGCCAGCACCTATATATTTAACACACCTAAAAAACGCTATACTCTATCAACAAATCCTCACAAACAGTTAAATTACTGTAAGTCCAAGCGGCTACGATAATCTAGAGGAGGGGTGAATAGATTATCTCCATCTTTTCGATTATACCCTCTTTTTCGAACCGAATGCTCAAAGACAATAGTAAAGGTGCAAAATGTAAACAACACACGTCGATTTATAGAGGTTCAACCCACCTAGGGCCTAATCCTCTACCACCCCAGTATATCCGGGATGGATTTCAAAAAGAAAAAGAATTTTATTAATTACCAAAATTAATACAACTTCAACTTACAACACCTTGAAGAGCACCACACTCTTCTACAACACCACCTTTGGAGATTAACACAATCTCCCTTTGAAGATTACCACAATCTTCCTTCAACGGCACCTTTGAAGATCACCACAATCTTCAATCTTGAAGAATACCAAATTCTTCAACACCTCAAGAGTACCACACTCCTGAAACACCTATCACCTAGATCACCCAAGTGTATTCTTACCACAAGAATACTCACAAGGATGTCTTGTATTGACTGATGATCAAAAAACAAGATTACAACTCAATAATGGATATTACAATTTGAGTGCAAGTATAATCAAGAAATAAAAGCCTAGACCTCAAGATGTGAAAGTGATAAGCTAGACAAAAATATAACAAGAATAATAACTATGAAGAACAAGTGTTTGCTTGGTATGTATCTTGTTGTGTTGTTTTTCAATTGTAGTATTGGTTGCTCCAAAAATTCCTCTATTTATTGGAGATGTCTTGTACATGATAGGCTCATCTTGGGGACTTGAATTCTGTAAAAAATTGCAAGACAATTGAAGAAAAGAGCTGTTAGAAATCAACTCCATGATTTAAGGAAATGTTGTCTGCTGTCAAACGGTTAGAAATTTGCTGTCAAAACATAGGGCGACCAGTCGCGCTCAAATAGACGTTTGAAGAAAACATAGCAAAATACAACAGGGCGACCGGTCAGGGGGGACTTGGACCGTCGACCTCGACCCTGACCGGTCCCCCTCATTGATTTTTCAAGGATGCAATGTTCTGTTTCAATATTGATGCCCAGGTACCGGTCGACACCCTGGTCGACCGGTCGACCTGGTCACTTTCTCCTCCGTCTCATTTTCTGTTTCAAAATTTATCTTCGGGTACGGGTTGCCCTCTACGGCGACCGGTTGACCTCGAGACAGAAATATTGTCCAATTTTTGTCGAAAATAAAACTTAAGAAATACTCCGAAAATTTAGTAAAAACATTTTAAACCAATCGGGAGTATTTAGACAACATTTAGGAACCTTATTTTGAAGTAAAAACTTATAAACATAAAATCATTAAAAGTGTTGTCCAATTTTATCTAAAATAAAACTTGAAGAAATACTCCGAAAAATATTAAAACCATTTTTAATCATTTAGGAGTATTTGGATAACAACTAAAAACATTGTTTTGGTGTAAAAATAAAATCATCAAAATTAAGATAAAAACATGTATCAAACAATTACCCCTATTTTTTATTTTGCTCATGGTCTTGTGGTGGCAAACCCTCCTAAACTGTACACTATTGGATTTTCTCTTTCTTTTTGAGATTGGGTTTGATTGTTGTGTTGGGGATCTATTTCACAGATTTGGACCCGTGAGATGGTCTCGCAAGAGACTACTCATTTATTTTTATTGGTTTAGGGGTATTTGAAGGTTTTAATAGCAAACGGGGTATTTGATACAAAATGGATAGTACAAGAGGCCTGCGAGAAGGGCAGTTAGGGACTACTTCCAGCCGGAGGTTAGTTGAACTTATGGAGGTGTGGCCCATCTGCCGATCAATGCAAATAACTTTGAACTAAAACCTGCATTGATCCATATGGTTTGACCAAATCAGTTTGGGGGCAGAGCCACTGAAGATCCAAATGCGCATCTGGCGCAATTCTTAATAATCTGCAACACTGTTAAAATGAATGGTATTTCTGACGATACCACCATTTTAATAAAAATATATTCCAGTTCATGAAAGAAGATACAAGGCCAATTGAAATTGGCATAAAAAATAAATTGCAACACTATACGTTTAAGTTACTATTTCTTGTTTTGCAGAAGTTAATTGCAATTATATGTATATATATATATATATATATAATATGGATCAAATGGGTCCTCTTACTTGGGGTGAGTCCAGATTTTTTGGGCCTTTATGTTTTTTTTGTTTCAATAATTAAAAAGGGTAGGATGGTCATTTTGTATTTTAGAATTAGTTACTAAGATTTCATTCCCTCTTTCACGTCTATTCACCCACTCTTCATGCACGCATATTTGTTCTTCCATTTCTCTCTCTCTCTCTTTCTCTCTCTCTCTCTCTCTCTTTCTCTCTCTCCAGCATTTCAGTTTCAAACAAATTTCTCTCAAAATTTGACTTTCAGTCTTCGAGTTCGATCTCAATCATGTTCAATTTCCTTCCCCCTTGCGACATGTGCTTTCAGTTTTTTAGTAACATCCCTCATATTCACGTTTTTCTTTCTCCAACGTATTCTGTTGTTAACTGCTTATGTAATATAATCATATTGCATGTGTAATTTAATTATATTTGTGTTGCATATGTATTGTATATATGTTGCTTATGTAGTATAGGGTCATTGCTTATTACTTGTGTATTTGTGTTGCATATGTGTTGTATATATATCGCTTATATAGTATGTCTTTATTGCTTATGGCTTGCTTATGTAGTTAATGTATCTGTGGTGCATGCCAAGAGAAATGTATTCACATAATCTGATAAAATGCTTGTACAACACTAGCTCTTATTTATAGAAAGGTTAACAAGTAAAAAAACTAACTAACAATGTAATCGACTAACTAACTTTGTAACTATCTAACTAACTATTTGTTACAGATATTTTGGACTGTTGTAACTATTTTTCATCATCCCCCTCAAACGAAGCTGAGAGAAACAAAACGGAAGTTTGCTGCGAAGATCATGAATGTGAACTGTGGTGACAATCTTGGTAAGAAGATCAGCAAGTTGGTCAGTAGAAGATATGCGAGTAACATGGAGTTGTTTGGCAAGGACCTGCTCACAAACAAAATAATAGTCGAGATTAATGTGCTTGGTATGGTTGTGAAAAATAGGATTGTTGGACAAGGCAATAACGGACTTGTTGTCAACCCAAAGAGTAGAAGTGGGGTGCTCAAGTCACGAAGAAGAAAGGTGAGCCATTTAATCTCAGAAGCAATAGTCGCCATAACCCGATAATTAGCCTCCGTAGACGACCGAAAGACAGTGGGTTGTTTCTTAGAGAACCAACTAATAAAATTCGAGCCCAAGTATAGACATGTAAATTTTGTTGGCCAATTAAAGATTGTCAAATGTCAAATTCTTATAGATCAAGATTTATCTTGATTTATTATTATTTCTTTTGATAATTATCACAATTTGTGATTAAAAAGATAAATATTAAATCTTGAAGGACCAATCAAATTAGAGCGTTCACCATATGAGATATCCAAGAACCCCTCTCCTACAAGTATAAATAAGGGTCATTCTCAAGGAATTAAATTGCAATTTAAAGAGAAGAAATCCAAGCAAGAAGACGGTGGAGAAAATTCTCTCAAGTCAAGAAGAACAAATTCAAGGAGATCCATGGTGTTCAAGGCGTTCATCGTGGACTCCACTCAAATCACGGCATTTGATTCAGGAATAAGCTTTCAAGCCCTCGAGTTAACGTTATTGAAGTCAAATCCATCTTGGAGGAAGATCGAAGAATCAAATCCACCAAGAAGTTTTCATATCCAAGTCAAAATATCGTAAATATATCATGTTTGATTTGGGATTAAGCTGTCAAGCCCTCGGATTAACGTTATTCAAATTCAATTTCAAGTTTGGAGAAGATCATGCTGAAGAGTTCATATCCAAATTCTCAAATTCTAGATATTATTTTCTTGAAGAGAAGAATCAGAGGATTTATTTTAGAGATTGTAACCCTTTTGGTATTTTGATTTATATAAATTCAATTTGTCCTATTTTTCTTGTTTGTTTATTCGCAGACAATAAAAATTTGTGTTACACCAAGAAGACACAATATCCTGTAGTAGAACGGCGATCATGATGATCATTAGCCCAATCAGAATCTTAAAAGGCACGAAGATAAAGAGGACACAGAAGAAAACAAACCGAGATGAAGAGTACCATGTATGTAATGAAGAATTCTTTTAAGGGGAACAAAAACAACGAGTTGGATGATGCATATGTTGGCAGACCGAATTAACCGCAAATTGAAGATCATGACGGGTGGTGGTGAGGTTTTAAGAGCGCCAGTGAGACTACGAAACTTGGTGGGATCAGAGAATGGAGCAGAATCCTCAGAGGAACTAGAAGAAGTAGTTGCAGATGAAGGGTTGGATTTACAATCAGCCATGCCAGCCCAGAGGAGTAAGTCAGTAGCATATTTGGATTGATGAAGAAGCAGACCATGTTGTGTATATTTAACCTCAATACCCAGAAAATAGTGAAGATGACCCAAATCTCTCATGGCAAAACGCGAGCTCACCCTGGAAATGAGATTAGTAACAGCAGAAGGAGAATTACCTGTGACAAGAATATCATCCACATAGACCAAGACTACCAGAAAAATATCAGCAGTGCGAAGAACAAACAATGATGTATCAGCCTTGCTACATGTGAACTGCAAGTCAATAAGGAAGGAATAAATGAGTTGGTACCAAGCCCAGAGGGGCTTGCTTGAGACCATAGAGTGACTTGTTCAATTTGCAAACATAATCAGGAAACTGAGCATCAATAAAACCCTGAGGCTGCTGCATAAACACATATTCTTCCAAACTATCATGAAGAAACACATTAGAAACATCCAATTGACGAATATACCAACCATGATGAGCGGAAGGAAGGCACAATACGAATAGTTTATGATTTAACAATCGGATTGAAAGTTTCTTGATAGTCAATACCATGAGTTTGATCGTATCCTTTTGCAACCAAGCGGGCTTTATAACGAGCAACATACCCATTAGCATTGCGTTTGACTTTGTACATCCATTTACAACCAAAAGGGTGTCGACCTTGAGGAAGAGGATTCAGTCCAGTGCATTGGGATTTTAAAGCAAGGAACTCATCCTTCATAGCCCGCTGCCAATAAGAGTTATGTGCATCCTTAGAATAAGTAATGGGTTCAGTGAAAGGTAGAACATTGGAAATATCAGACACATGATATGCCTTAGGCTTGAGAGAGCATGTACGTGATCTGGTAACTATGGGATGACTAGAGGAGATAGGTGGATCAAGTGGGGGAATAGATAAAATAGATGGAGGAATAGGGATATGTGTAGGACTGGAAGCAGGTTGTGAAACAAGAGCATCCTGGGAAGCAGAAACAAGAAAAATAGATAGAAAAGTGGAGAAAGGGAATGAAGAAGAAGAAGGAGAAAGAGATATGGGTACGTGGGTATGGATATTTTTGGGTATGGGTATGGAAGAGAGTCTAGGTACACCATACTCATACCCTACCCAATACCGAATTAAATAATAATATTATATATATAATATATCTACATATATATTTATTTATAATATTTTACACATATTCTTGTTTATTTATACAACTCTATAATTTATGTTTAAAGAAAATGATTTTCCCCAAGTCTCAACCAATATCTACTAACCCACTAACACTCTTGTTTAATCCTTTTTAATATTCGCTATATTTTTATAATATTTAGTTCGCTAATTATTATCTATATTCTTCTTTCCTTATTGTTTCGTTAAGAATTTAGTAAATATCTATATCTTTATTTAAATAACTTAAATTTCTCTTTAAAAAAAAGAAATACTTAGATTTGAAAAAATATACAATTGTAATGGTAACAGGATATGGGTAGAGTATGAATACCCGATCATCCGATGGGTATGGAGATGTGTATGAAAAATCAATACTCGATGGGTATGGGTATGGGGATGGGTATGAGTATAATAAATGAGGATGAGGATGGAGAATATAGAATCCTACCTGAATCATACCCATTGACATCCCTATTTTAGTAACAGACGGGGTGTTTGACACTATAGATGTAAGTTAGTATTTTTTGTTTTGTTGAAGTTAATTGCAATACTAATATATATATATATATATGTAAAATGTTAAAATATAATAAACATGTTGGAAATAACCTTGATTTGATCCAAATAATATTGGACTTGAAGACTAATTTGAGTAGAAAGTAAAAAAGTGTCCATTAAATATTAAAGCCCAAGAAGCACAATTTCTAAAATTTCTTTAGAAATATATTGATAAAATATTTAGATTCTTTGGAGAAGAAAAATTGTAGAGAATTCTAAAGTAATATATTGTTTTTTTAGACTAATCTAGAGAATGAATCATAGCTTTTAAATCAAATAAATCATAGACATTGGTTAGAGAGTTGTCTTGGTAGAAACCCAAGGTCATGCAACCATAAGTACAATTTGAGCTATTTAAACTCAACTCGCACAAAAAAAACATGGTATTGAAAAGAAAAAACGAAGTGGCCACGATATTGAGAAAAGAAGTCATTAATTTTGCTTCAATTGTGGCTAATGAGATTGATGATAAGATGAAGGTGGACGCTGTTTAATCTATTTACCAATAGTTCTATAAAAGATATGAGATGATAATAAAGCAAATATGTATTCTAAAGAAATAGAATCAACACCCAATATAAGCCAATATAAGCAAAATAATACCTTTTTTCAGGAAAAGTGCCAAAATGGTTGTTGAACTTGATCGATCACACTGTATGGCCAAAAAGTAAACGCCATCCTACAAGTTTGTTCAACAAAAAAAGACAAACTCAATGTGGAAGTTTCATTAAAAACAAATCCAGGAGAAAAGAACGATAGACATAATGATAAGTTTGTATTAGAATATAAACAACCAACAAGAAAGTTTACACGAGAACAACGACTTAACTAAACAGCAACCCTGCACATATTAACGTACCTCACATGATAAGGTGACATAATGTGGTGATAATAGAAGTACTAGTAAACAATTTTCTGAAATGACATTCCAGTTCCCTATTCTTGTCAAGAATTTCTTTACATTCTTTGAAATATTGAGCGCTTGATTTTTCTTAACCTCTTCCTTATCAATTTTGTAACTCAAAACTTAATAAAGTAGCAAAACACGGATTATAGTATAGTGATAACATTAGCGAAAAATTAAAAACTAAACATTACATCTTTTCTTTAAAGAACTCTTGCAACTATATGCATCTTTAGCATAAATAAGAGGGAAAAATAGCTTTACTCTTTATTGCAATTTTCCTTGCTGAGCCGAGTTTTCATTTCTTCTCGATTTAAAGTCCTAAAGTGATGCAATTATTAACATGGAAAATCTCGAAAGTTCAAAACTTTGATAATAAATTAAGCAAAGTGTTGAAAGAAGTATACTTTGTTACCATCTCTTTTCGAGAACATGATCCCAATGTGGTTTAGGGCGTCGACGTTCTATTGAAGCTTCAAGTGCACAGGATTCAAGTCGGTACAAGTAGTTAAAATACATGGCGGATAATTTGAATCACAACCTCAACTCAATGTGTAATATCGGGAAATTTTGTCGTTATATGCTCCACTTTTCTTATCCATCGATTCTTTAGTTGATCCGGAAAAAGAGATTACATATTTCCTCCTTAAGGACATTGAGTTGTAACTATATTCAACATGTGTACAAACGGGCACCACATACAAATTTAGAGCATGCGGATGTGATTTGGAGTAGGTATAAAATTCAATGCATTGCTTAACTAGTTTTGGACTTCTGCAAAAAAGTTTTGGGTTTTGTGGAACTACAAAAGTTAAGAAATACTTTAAAGGTACGGAAGCATAAGATGAGGAGAAATCCAAAAGGAATGGTGCGAATTCCATTAATCATAGGATACCAAACCAACGGAATTCCAAGCACAATTTATCTCAAAGTTGAGTTATTCGTTTCAACTTGAAACGAACAACTCGACTTTTGAATCTTGAGATAAATTGTAATTGTTGACCTCTGCAAGAATATTATAGTTGTTGATAATTTCAAGATAATGCGAGAGGATTACCATATAAGCATGAAGAAATGCATTAGAAACATCCAATTGATTAATAGACCAACCATGATGAACAACAAGGGAAAACACAATACGAATAGTCTATGATTTAACAATCGGATTGAAAGTTTCTTGATAGTCAATACCATGAGTTTGATCATATCCTTTTGCAACCAAGTGGACTTTATAACGAAAGCAACATACCCATTAGCATTGTGTTTGAATTTGTACACCCATTTACAACCAAAGGGTGTCGACCTTGAGAAGATGAGTCAAGGTCCAGGTGCTGTTGGGATTTTAAAGCAAGAAACCCATCCTTCATATCATGCGCCATAAGAGTTCTATGCGACCTTATAATAGTAATGGGTTCGAAAGTGGGGTGGAACATTGGAATATCGGACACGTGATATGCCTTAGGCTTAAGAGAGTATGTACGTGATCTAGTAACCATGGGATGACTAGAGGAGATAGGTGGATCGGTGGGGGAATAGGTAAAATAGATAGAGGAATAAGGATATGTGGAGGACTAGGCAGTGTGAAACAAGAGCATCTGGCAAGCGAAACAAGAAAACGAGATAGAGAATATGAGAAAGGGAAATAAAAAGAAGAAGGAGAAAGAGGAGAGAGAGGAGAGAGAGTGAGAAAGAGAGAGGAGAGAGTGAGAAAGAGAGAGAAAACACGTTTAGAAAATATAGGAGGCAGGACGGAGGAATGGCGAAGAAAGGGGAGAATAAGCGAGAAGAAGAAAAAGGAAAATTTGATTCTTTGAATTGAACATCTATAGGGATATACATGCGGTGTGTGGCTAAATCCATACATCTATACCCTTTAGTAATATTGGAGTACCCCAAAAATACACAAGCACTAGAACGATATTCAAGTTTGTGCTTACAATATGGCCGTAGCCAAGAGAATCGAAGACATCCGAATGGCTTGAGGACTTGATAGTCTGGTTTGTGAAGAAAGAGACACTCAAAAGAATATATTATGAAGAATCTACTTGGGGAGTCAATTAAGGACAAAATTGGTTGTAACTAGAGCTTCTAACCAATAGGAGAAATGGAGATTAACCTGTTGGAAAAAATGGATGGTGTATACCGAATGACCAAAGAACAATTGAGCAGAGTAACGGTAAAATTCGAAATGTCGAGGCAAGAGTTGGACTCTTTCTCTTTAAGACAAGATTGCCCCGCTCACGGTGCGTATGGTGTACGACAATTGTCTCCCAAGATACAACGATAAACACTTGCGATAGTTGCACTACAAATCGCAAGCACCACGAACACTTAGATGTTTTTGAACTCTCTTTTAATTGACTAATGCAGAATAAAGAAGAAGCAAGAGAATTTTCGTAATTTTTCTGATGCACGAAATGATTCTGGGGACTGGTTTATATAGAGCTCCTGGTGCCTCTTCAGACTAGGTGCAACCCCTGGTTCGGATCAGTCTTGACCGTCAGATCGCGCCCTGTGGTTAACAGTTGCGATCTGATGGTCCTGATCGCATCTGTCTGAAGGAACACACCCTTTGGCATACACATCCGCACACTGGACAGACGCGTCCAGTCACGGTGCCCTGTCAGCGAACAGACACATCCAGTCAGCGCCATGTGTCGCCACTCATACGATTCTGCCAAGTCACTGCCACCCGAGCTGCCCTGCCACGTCATCGAGCCACTGGACTGAACCCTGGTTCGATTTTCCAAAACTTTAAGGCTCCTCAAAGCTCCTCGCGATGATGCATACGTGCGAAGTGCAAAGTGCGCCTCGAAAACGCCCAATGCAACTATGTGCGACGTGCGCAGGCCCGGGCTCGGCTCCAGCTCTGGCTCCAGCTCGGATGGTGCTCCGCATTGTTCTCGGTGCCTTTTGAACTTAGCCAAAGGCTAGTCAAAATTGACTTGGTCCACTAGGGTGTACCATAAGGAGTTCCACTTGATTACTCCTTATTAGTGGTGAAGCTCTTTATTAACTAGTCAAACATTTAATATGTTTCCTATGTGGGATATGGCTTTCCATATTCCCACCCTCTTATATTCCATATATAAAAGCATTTTAAGTGGCCAACTTTATGCATTTATTTCTCATTCACCCGATATTGGTTTTGAGAAATTCAAAATGCTAAACTCATCTACTCGCGGCGTAGATGACGTTTATCTCATTTATTTCATACTTAGAATAAATGACCCCACTTAAATAATTGGTCAAAATCGGGTCAAACCCTAATTTATCAAACCAATTCCAACAATCCCCCACATGAATGAATAATAAATGCATATGAGAATGCAGACGCTAAGAGAGTTCAAACAGAAAGCTATTGCATCGGGAGAGGTAGATTGTGGCTTTGAACCTTCCTTAGTGGAATGCTATCGGATTTACTAGGCTGCACAGTGACACGATGTCTTGAACTATTCAGCTGTTTATGTAAACCAAAACAACAACATCCACACAACATCTTTCCTAACATCATTTGGTTCTCACGGTTGTGTCCATTTTGGCCTTGGACAACATCTTAGATTCATAAGTGTTTCGTTAAAGCGGCTCGTCTTCACACTTATATAGGTGATCTCCTATTAAGAGTATCCTGTCATACTCCACTTCTTTAAAGTATATGAATCATTAAACGTTTATAACTTAACCTCACCACATTCAGCAGGTTTCTCCACTTGGATATGAATGAGCTGTAATATGCTCCAAGTGTTTATCTGAATATTCATAACTTAGTTGTCCCATTGAACCAAGGTCTTGGGATCTCCAATTCACAAGGTTGGGTTACCGCTATGAACATTCTTATTTTGTGGATTTTAATCACATTCCTTTCGATAAGCAGTATACTTGATCTCTATTCAAACCTTTAGTTAACGGATCCGCTAGGTTTTCTTTCGATTTCACGTAATCGATTGTAATAACCCCATTTGAGATCAACTGCCTAACGGTGTTATGTCTTCGACGTATATGTCGAGACTTACCATTGTACATGCTATTTTCAGCCCTTTCTATAGCCGACTGATTATCACAATGTATCATGATTGCAGCCACCAGCTTAGGCCAACAAGGAATATCCTCTAAAAAGTTGTGAAGCCATTCCGCTTCTTCACCAGCTTTATCCAATGCTATATTCTCTGATTCCATCGTGGATCGAGCTATACACGTTTATTTAGAGGATTTCCATGACACCGCTCCACCACCAATGGTAAAAACATAACCACTAGTGGACTTAGAGTCTTTTGAGTCAGATATCCAATTAGCATCACTGTATCCTTCTAATATAGCTGAATATCTCGAGTAATGTAATCCATAATTCAAGGTGAGTCTTAGATACCTAAGAACCCTTATCAACGCCTTCCAATGGTCATTTACAGGATTACTCGTAAATCTACTCAGTTTATTAACTGCGTAGGCAATATCCAGACGTGTGCAGTTTGTTACATACATTAGACTGCCAATGATCCGAGAATATTCTAGTTGAGATACAGGCTCGCCTTGATTTTTAGCTAAATGTAAGCTTAAATCAACAGGCGTTTTAGCTGGATGACTGTCATAAACATTGAACTTTCGAAGTATTGTCTCAATATAATGAGACTGTGATAAAACAAGTCCATCAGATGTTTTAGAAATCTTAATTCCCAGAATAACATGTGTTATACCCATATCTTTCATATCAAAATGTTTGACTAACATTTTCTTAGTATTCATGATTATATCATGATTACTACCCATAATTAACATGTCGTCAACATAAAGACAGACAATTACATAAGCATTAGGTGTGTCTTTAATGTAAACACATTTATCACACTCGTTAATTTTGAAACCATTCGACAACATAGTTCTGTCAAATTTCTCGTGCCATTGTTTCGGAGCTTGCTTAAGGCCATACAATGACTTAACGAGTTTGCACACTTTCTTCTCCTGTCCATGAGCAACAAACCCTACGGGTTGTTCCATGTAGATTTCCTCTTCTAATTCACCATTTAGAAAAGTTGTTTTCACATCCATTTGGTGTATCTCAAGGTTATGCAATCTTTGCCGCAATAGCAATGAGAACTCTAATAGATGTGATTCTTGTCACTGGGTGAATACGTATCAAAGAAATCAAGGCCTTCTTTTGTTTAAATCCCTTAGCTACTAACCTGGCCTTGTACTTATCAATAGTTCCATCGCCTTTATATTTCCTTTTAAGGATCCACTTGCATCCTAAAGGCTTATTTCTGGTGGGAGATCTACCAACTCCCAAGTATGATTTTGCATAATGGAATCTATCTCACTTGTTAATAGCTTCTTTCCCGAATAGGGCTTCTCGATTTGGACAATGCTTCACCAATTGTTCTTGGTTCATTTTCTAACACATAGGTTAGAAAATGCGGACCAAAAGACTTAGTAGTTTTGGCCCTTTTATCTTTGCGTCTTGTACTTCATCACTTTGATGATCACCATCGGTAGTATCACGTGTCCTTTTGCTAGAACTAGCTTCTTTCCTTTCTTGACAAGGAAACACGTCTTGAAAAATACATTCCTTGACTCAATAATTGTACCTTCTTGTACATCCGGAATTGCTGATTTGTGCACTAAAAATCGATATGCACTACTGTTATTTGCATATCCAATGAAAATGCAATCGATTGTTTTAGGCCCTATCTTGACTTGTTTTGGCTTAGGTATTTCTACTTTAGCCAAGCACCCACACACTTTTAGGTATTTGTAGGAAGGTTTTCGACCTTTTCATAACTCATGCGGAGTTTTATCTTTATTTTTGTGTGGTATTTTATTAAGAATGTGGTTAGCCGAGAGAATTGCTTTCCCCCAAAAAATCTGAGGTAAACCAGAATTTATCAACAAAGCATTCATCATCTCCTTTAGAGTTCGGTTTTTGCGTTCAACAATACCGTTTGATTGGGGTGAATAAGGAGCTGTCGTTTGATGAATAATACCAGAATCTGAGCAAAATTCATCAAAAGGAGCTCCATATTCTCCACCTCTATCACTTCGAATTATCTTAATTCGTTTGCTAAGTTGATTTTCAACCTCATTCTTATAACTTTTAAAAACTCCTAAGGCCTCATGTTTACTTCTTAAAAGATATACATAACAGTATCTTGTGCAATCATCGATAAAAGTAATAAAATACTTTTTTCCACCTCTAGTTTGCACAAATTTTAAATCACATATATCACTGTGAATTAACTCTAGAGGTTCTATTTCTCTTTCCACCGAGTGGAATGGTGTTTTGGCCATTTTTGCCTCAACACAGATTTCACACTTGTGATGTGAATCTATTTTAAAATTAGGTAGTAACTCCAAGTTTACTAACCTTTTCAAAGTGTTAAAATTCACATGTCCTAATCTAACATGCCATAAATTTGAACACTCAAGCAAATAAGAAGAAGCATTAATTTTATTGCTTTCAAAGTTTGAGTACATTCATTACATTCATCTTAAATGATCTATTATCTAAGTACCCTTCCCTATGAACTCCGTTTTTCATAAGTACAAACTTTTGAGCCTCAAATACTAATCTAAACCCTGCGCCGACCAACAACGATCCTGACACTAAGTTCTTCCGAATTTCTGGAACATGAAGGACATCAATGAGGGTCAACTCCTTGCCCGAGGTCATCTTCAGCACCACCTTGCCGAGACCGACAATTTCGGGCGTTGCATGATTCCCCATATATAGCTTCTTTCCGTTGATAGGAGTATACGTTGAGAACATATCTTTGTCGAGCATATGTGGCGTGTGCACCTTTGTGTCCACCCACCGTCTCTCGGGTTCTCCACCATGTAGCACTTGTTGCCTTCATACACAATAGCCAAGAGATCAAACTTCGGACATATCAATTAGTCTTGATTTGTCCTCGGTCACATGCACCTGGTTCCGATTGGCCTTTTTAGGAAGACGACAATCTTTAGCCTTGTGATTCGGCTTTCCACGGTTGAAGCGATTCCCTTGAACTTTTTAGCCTTCCTCTGTTTCGATTATTCCCAGTGCTTTCTCTTGCTAGCATTGGGCTCCACCAAGTTTGCCTTTGCCTCCATAGGAATCTTGCGAGACTTAATCTCAGACTTGTGATTGTCTTCTTCAATTCGCAATCTGACAATTAAGTCTTCAAGTCCCATCTCCTTTCGCTTATGCTTCAGGTAATTTTTGAAATCCTTCCATAGAGGCGGTAGCTTCTCGATAATAGCAGCTATTTGAAAGGATTCACTCACGACCATCCCTTCTACAATTATATCGTGCAGAATGAGTTGAATTTCTTAAACCTGGCTGATCACCGTCTTGGTGTCAACCATCTTGAACTCAAGGAATTTGCCGACAACAAATTTATTTGTGCCAACATCTTCCGTTTTGTACTTTTTCTCTAAAGAGCTCCATAGCTCTTTAGTAGTCTTTACCCAACAATACACATTATACAATGTGTTGTCCATTCCGTTGAGTATGTAGTTCCGGCACAGGAAGTCGCTTTGACTCCAAGCATCGAACGCCATCCTCTTCTCTTTATCTGTCTCCTCTTTTCCCACAGTTGGGGCATCCTCCGTAAGGAAACGAGCAAGGTTCAGAGTCGTAAGATAGAACAACATTTTCTATTGCCATCTTTTGAAGTCTGAACCCCCAAACTACTCGGGTTTCTCTCCCGGTGCTGGTGCTGGTGCTGGTACTGGAACTGAAGATGTCGAAGCCATTTGGTATACACGAAAATTTTTGTCTTAAAATGTTGGAAAAAGTGGATGGTGTATCTGAATGGCCAAAGAACAATTGAGCAGAGTAACGGTAAAATTCGAAATGTCGAGGCAAGAGTTGGACTCTTTCTCTTTAAGACAAGATTGCCCCGCTCACGGTGCGTACGGTATACGACAATTGTCTCCCAAGATACAACGACAAACACTTGCGATAGTTGCGCTACAAATCGCAAGCACAACGAACACTCTGGTTCGATTTTCCAAAACTTTAAGGTGCCTTTTGAACTTAACCAAAGGCTAGTCAAAATTGACTTGGTCCACTAGGGTGTACCATAAGGAGTTTCACTTGATTACTCCTTATTAGTGGTGAATCTCTTTATTAACTAGTCAAACATTTAATATGTTTCCTATGTGGGATATGGCTTTCCATATTCCCACCCTTTTATATTCCATATATAAAAGCATTTTAAGTGGCCAACTTTATGCATTTATTTATCATTCACCCGATATTGGTTTTGAGAAATTCAAAATGTTAAACTCATCTACCCGCGACGTAGATGACGTTTATCTCATTTATTTCATACTTAGAATAAATGACCCTACTTAAATAATTGGTCAAAATCGGGTCAAAACCCAATTTATCAAACCAATTCCAACATAGCCTGATAAATAAGAGCTAACACATTCTCAATGAGATGCATATGGCGACGTTCACTTTTACCATTTTGTTGTGGGGTGTAGCGACACGAAGTTTGATGAATTATCCCAGTAGACTGAAGGTAGGATTTGAATTGAGTATTAAATTGAGTATTAACCATTTTATGAAATACGATAAAAGTAGAGTAAGCATCATATTTTGCACGAAGAGGATAAATCCAACTATAACGGGTGAAATCATCCATGAAAAAAATGTAATATCTAAAATTGTTATGAGAAGGAACATGTGACGAACCCCATACATCGGAATGAACAAGTTCAAAGGGTCAAGATATGTTTTTCTTCCTTTTTTTTTATTTGAAATGGGTATTTTAAAAACATAGGAAACAACATTTTAAACTAATTGAATATTTTAATATATATTAAAATAAAATATTATTCGCCAAGTATTATGAATAATGATAATGCATGTACTGAATGTTTTACTCCAAGAATATGGATTTTTGAACTAGTCGCATGTACGGATACTATAATACGTGTTTTAACTAACAGAGCTCCGACTTATTATATTATAAGTTCCACACCTTTTTCTTCCTTTTTTTATTTGAAATTATCTTTTTACTTCTTAAACCTATATAAATTCTTTAATCATTTGGCAAATAATCTAATAAAGTTTCGAAATTTAGAATATAATTAGCTTATTTTTTTCTTATATTTTTCATTCCGAACAAGAGTTTTAGAATGGTATATTATAATTTATATATATATATATATATAGGGATATGATCAAATGAGACCAGGGCCTTTAGGTAAGAACATGAGACTACATTTAGACCATTTGATTTAATAATCAATGGTCCAGATTTTACCCATCTATTTTAGTCATGGTGGTGGCAAGCAAGGGTAGGAAAGTAATCTGTCTTTTTATTCAAAGGATATAATTGTAAATCCCTAATTTTTGAATTTGGTAATCGAATCTTATTATCAATATCCCGCGATTTTTCTCTCCCTATTTTCCGGATATCGTTTAACTTCTTTTCTTTCATCTCCATCGTTCCATCTTCAAAATCTTGAAGCCGTTGTCTGAGTCTTCTTCATCTCTTCACCACGGTCGGGCTCCATCTGCAATGAACACGAATCTTCTTCCTATCTTCATCACGGTCGGTCTCGTACAAATCATTGTAAGTTTTTACGTGATTTTTATTTTCTTTTTGATTTTGGTGTTTGTTGATGTTAGGGTTCCAATTTGGGTTTTTATTATCGATTTCTATTGTTCTTATTTATTTAATTTTAGGGAATAATCTTTTAGGTATAAGAGATTTGCAAAAATTTTGAAGCTTGATAATGTGATGTATATACATTATGTGGATTTTAATTTTGGGGGTTTGTTGAATTTACGCTGTAGTGGTTTTAAGAAGAGGAAACTAAATGAAGGGATGTGCAAATCAGATTCTGAATGTTGTTTGGTTCTCTCCATTTTTCTTCTTTTATTACGCTTGTGCATCTTATTTCTTAATTGATACTGCTGAAGACTGCTTATTTTGATTTACAGTTATCAGAATTAAGTTTACATGTTACATTCGTTATAAAATTTGAATAATCTATTTGGCTTAGGATATTATTGTGTCCCTCGATCAGTTGGGTTGGGAGAGAGAAAAGTATAAGTGTGAGTAGCATGTGTTTCAGTTTTTCTTCCCGATTTGTAAGAACGAGCACATCTTTTTGGTGACCTTTGATGTCAAGAGGTTTAACTGCCATATTATCGACAACTCGTCTGTCGGTGGAAGTACCCGTGAGAAATATGAAGATTTGCTGGACAAGTTGGTGAGCTTTTTTATTTTTGTTCAATCAGTTATGCATGTTGTGTTTTTATTAGTTCTAAATTGTGTTGTTAGGTATTAGAATTTGTACAAGGTGTTGCTTAAACATTTGTCCCGACTGTTATGTTTATTCAACATCTATATGTCTTGGATAGCATACTGATTTGGAATTATGTGTTTTAGTTGTAGAATTATGTGTTTTTAGTTTTGTAATAATGTTTATTTAGTAATAGCACATTGTTTGTTGTTATTTTATGCGAGCATGTATATTGTCTCAGAATAATGTGCGTTTAGGTATATAATGTGGGGACATGCTTGCCCTCAAAATTTCCAAACACCATTGCATGGCAAAAAATCTCCTTAGTTATGCATCCATCTATGGAAAAGAAAAACACTGAAACTTAAGCTATTGGAAGATAGTTTTTGAGTGCAGAATAGGTGTGTTTAAATAGGTATGTAATTGTGTGTAGTTAAGTATGAAATTATGTGTAGTTAGTTAGTATGATATGGTTAATTGTAATATATAGTCTACGAAGTTTGAAGTTATTTTCCATGGTATATTTGCAGGTTCGGATGTTTTCAAACTACTTGGAGAATTCACCCCGTCTAGACTATGCATGCCTTGGAGAGATACCACAAACAAAGTTGATTGTAGTACATATGCCATGAGGCATATGGAGAGCTAAATGGGCGGTGACACCAAGGGATGAGATTGTGGTTTGGAGAAGAATAATGCGGATTTGTGCTCATCTTTTTTGTATATGACTTAGATGGTTTCTTGAATTGTGGATATGAATGGTTCAGACATGGGGTGTTTTCTTTTTAATCAATATAAATTTGCATTTTTCAAGTACATATATTCGGAATGTTGTTATACAACATTAATATTGTATTCATAGTTACTACATTGTGTGTACTTACGTACAAAATTATGTACAGTTAATTGTCCATTAACCCAAAACTATATACACATTATTATATAACTAAACACACATTATTCTATAGCTAAATACACATGATTCCAAAACAAATATACATGCTCGCACAAAATAACAAAAAACAGTGTGCTATTACTAAACAAACATTATTACATAACTAAAAACACATGATTCTACATCTAAAAACACATAATTCCAAAACATACGTTTATTGATCCTGATGTTGTCATTGAAGGACGATGTGTGGGTAATACACATATAATGTGTAAATAGGTTGCAGACATGGGGTGTGTTCTTTTTAATCAATATAAATTTGCATTTTTCCCGTACATATGGTCGGAATGTTGTTATACAACGTTAATATTGTATTCGTAGTTACTACATTGTGTGTATTTTACACACAAAATTATGTACAGTTATTCAGTTAACTGTCCATTAACCCAAAACTATATACACATTATTATATAACTAAACACACATTATTCTATAGCGAAATACACATGATTCCAAAACAAATATACATGCTCGCACAAATAACAAAAAACAATGTGCTATTACTAAACAAACATTATTACATTACTAAAAACACATAATTCTACATCTAAAAACACATAATTCCAAACCAAATATACATGCTCGCACAAAATAACAAAAAACAATGTGTTATTACTAAACAAACATTATTACATAACTAAAAACACATGATTCTTCATCTAAAAACACATAATTTCAAAGCATACGTTTATTGATCCTGATGTTGTCATTGAAGGACGATGTGTGGGTAATACACAGATGTGGGCTGCGTTTTTTTGGGAACTTTTTGATGATGGTTTGATTTGTGTTTTGATGCTTGGTTTTCAATTTTTGGTGTTTTTCGCAGTTGTAATTTCGATTTTAATTTCTTTGTGTTTGCAGGTTCGATTTTTGCGTGGGATTTCTCTGTGTTTTTTACGTTGCTTTGATCATGGGAGAAGACGATGATTAAGGCTGATATTTGGACGTTGGTTTCTGGACTTTCTGAACGCTGGGATTTTTTTTCCTGGTTTTTGGACGCTGCGTTCACGTTGGGAGAAGAAGATGGTGATTATGGTAAGACTTTATTCCTTGATTTTAGGAAAACAATTATTTGGCTGAATTTAACATTCCAATTGTACCCCTATTTGGTCCCCACTATTTTTTAATTACTATAAAATGCCATTAAATCCTAACCTTTTATTTTATTTGGTTGGAGGGTGTGGATTGAGTCTCATGTTCCTATCTATAGCTATGGTCTCACAGGATCTCATCCCTATATATATATATATATATATATATATATATATAAGGTTACACTTGTTTGTTTGTATAATAAAATTGTATTTCTTATGTTTTATTAAAATTACTTAAAATGGACAGAAGAAATCAATATGTAGGTTCAAACAGTATGACATAAAGTTTATGTGTTTGTTAATAAATTTCAGAAGAGATTTTAAATTTAACTTTTATATATCGAGATTAAGGAGAAGGAACAAGAGTAGATAAAAAACAAGGAGATATTTGCTTTACATTTTATTCTGTTATTTTTATCATTTTGCTTGAAGAAGACTTGTGGAGAAAGTGTACGTGTAAATTAATTTCAAGAGGAGCTCCTGGTGTTCAAATACAGAAAATCAAAGCTTACAATGTGGCTGTTTTTTCTTTTTGGCTATCACACCATTTACATATATATGTAGTCATATTTAAATTTGGGCCCTCAGTTTGTTTTAGGATTTCGAATTAGTCTTTAATTTTTTAAAGGATGGCGTTATTCACACGCCCAAAATTGATTAATACACCCACTTTCATATAATTGTAAAAATGACGTTTACCTAAAAAACTATATTACCCTTACTTAGATAATATGTTTTAAGTACACCTGCCTTCTTCTTCTTCCTGAATGAAGCTGAAACTTTTTTCCATAAACCTTAGCAACACCCAACTTGTTGCAAATATGGACAACAAAGAATTCATATTACCAGATGATGAAAATATATTATTAGTTTATAGCTTAAAGTGTATTATTTTTTCAATTTTAAAGTTAAAAAATATTATAGGATAATAATAGTGTGACACTTACCACGATCACACACTATGGCACAATCACGAGTTCCTATCGTGCCACATGGCATGATAGAAAGTCAAACAACCAAATCGTGCCATCATGCCAGATAATAGGAGGCATGATGGTACTACTATGATCACACAATCCATCATGCCACATTTGTATTTTTTTATGGTGTATTATATAAACCAATTTTAATGCGCTTTTTGGGTGACATACCAAATGTGGCACGATGACAAAAAATTCTATCGTGCCACCTAAGACTTTTTGTCTTCTTCTCCGGTAATTGTGGGGGGAATAGTGTAAGAGTAAAATTGAAAATCATTGGGGTTGTATTTAACAATTATGTTATATTTTAAAAAGTTAGTGGGAGTATATTTAGTAAGTGAGTGTATTCATCAATTTTGTAGTATGAATAGCGCCACACTTCGTTAAATTCTCGGCTTTTTGACATACTACCGCACTTTCCAAGAAAACTTGACAAAATAGGGTACATAATATCGAAATTTGATTCAGAAATTATATCATTAGCTAACAAGAGCCCTTCTCTGCAATTGAATTTTAAAAGGGATAATTACAAAACTACCCTGAGTTTAGTGTAATTACAGAAAAGCCCAGGTACCTTTCAAAATTACAAATACCCTCTTGAAATCTGTTTCTATCTTACAAATTGCACACTCGAGAGAAAGGTATTTGTTAGATAAATACAAACATCAAGAGGTATTTGTTAGATAAATAATAAGATGTCATGCATGAATGAAGCCTTTCTTGCGTATAGCCCCCGGCCCCGGGCCCCTTTAGGCGACATGAATTATAATGAATCGAAATGGGCTATGGAAAATAAAATGCTTGGACAAATAGCTGGAAAAAACAAAGCATCTATTACACATCAGCCTAGTTGATCAATCTCAGGTGGGAAATATGAAAAGCAAGGTATCTATACCCACACCGGGATACTTTTCATCGAATGGACTCCAATACGATCAATCCTCCTGGATAGTTCAGTCTTCACCGTTTTCACGGTCTTCTCCTGATCTCCGATTGGCTTCCTCCCGTTCTGCACAAGACGGTCTACGATGAGCATAAACATGCAACTATCGCAAATTACACTGATAATAACTCAGCTTTAAAAATGTCAACAAAAGAAAGTTTGACAATTCTTTTTTAACTAATGCAGCCCTGTTCATCTAAAACTACATACTTTAAGAACGTGGCTAAGTTAAGCAAAAGGCTATACCGTATCATCTAAGTCATCACTACAGGTCAACAGTTAACTAAATATAGTATGTATACCAAGTTAATGCTTTAATCTTGACAAACATTAACACAAACGTACATCTATTTAGAGGAAAGTATATGCTGGCAAAATTGCGAACGTAGAACTTGCATGTGCCTTTACCCATCGAAATTAAATAAAGCGAAAAGATTTTATCCCAAAATTTCTTCTTTGGGATTTAAGGTATATAGGAGGAAAGATGAAAGGCAAATTTTATTCCTGAATACTAATTTTCATCACATATCCTTTTAAACAAGATAAATGCTAATTTAGAAAATTTTCCAATTGAAAAAACAAATAAAATAAATGCACAAGTTAAATAATGCCATCCACATATTATGTTCACAAAGGAGTTTCCTTAAGAATTTTTCTTAAGAAGCAAAAAGGAGAATCTTTCTTAATAATGCCATCCACATATTATGTTCACAAACTAATGTTAATTATCAGAATCCAATAAAGAAAACTTTTACAAACTAATGTTAAATCCATGTTTACACAAATATGCTGTGTTTTCAGGCTCTGCATCTGAGAGGCCATTTTTGGTTGATACTAAAGTAGAAAATTGCAATGTGGATTTTGATGGATGTTCTGAACACCACCTCTTTGCTTCGTAACCAAGATAAAGTGATGCTAGTCGCAAAAGATGTTTGCAAATTATGATAGGCCAAAATAGTTGGAAAGTGAAAGACCAATTACAATATAAAGATGGAAATTCAAACACACCCCTGGTGTGATCGTTGACAAGCACAGGCATCAAAATGTCAATAAGCACAAGAGAAAACAATTTATCACTAACCAGTGAATGGGTTAGAGGGTAGCTAAGGATTACCAAAAGGACAAAGAAAGAGCACATACCCATGAGTGTTAACATTGCCTTTTGAGTGTGTCGTTCAAGTTTGTCAAGTCTCTTCTGCACATCCCTTCTCAGGTCCCAGTTTGGTTTCTTTGGGGCTATATTAAGAAATGGATCCTATATTTTGTTCCCAACATTTAGCATCGAATAGGTAATATATTTGGGGGAGAGGAAGGAACATGTAGTAAAACTCCATGACGCACCTCTTTCTTTTCCTCAGGAGGAGGAGCTGCCAGGACAGGGTCTTCAAACTTGGGTAATACAGGTGGGGCAACCTTACCCTCTTGAAGTTGCTTGTCATGAGGAAGGTAATTTGAAATTTCATATTGACATTGCTGCAAGCAATAAAGACTATTATGTTTAAGAATAAATCCACTAGAAGCAATGCATGTAACCAATTTACATAGTCCACAAGCTTTGACCAGGAACAGATTATATTCAAAATCATTGAAGAAATTTTCTCGTAAGCAAGATGTTGAGCAAGACGGGCAACTGGTTATAAGTAAAGTGAATGTCACCTGCATCTCATGAGAACTAGTTGACCCAATCAAAGAATGCAGTTCAGAGCGTCATAAAATAAATGGGTAATTACAAAAAAAATATTCAGGTTTGGCTAATTACAAATAAATCTAGAGATTTTTGAAAAATGCAAAAAACCCCTTGAGGTTTGATTCCGTATTACATTTTTCCTTCATAAGCAAAAAAACATTTCAAATACACCCCTGATATTTCTAGAAATATTAATTTTTCCCCTTTAAATTTAAGACAAAATCAAACTTGAGGGGACTTCTTATAATTTTAAAACATGTCTGGGTTTTTTTTGTAATTAGCCCGAATCCCTAAAATAAATTTTATACACAAAAAAGTGACCTACACATTCCATTTGCTGCATTCTTTAGGGAAAGGAAGATTTGTATTCCTATGAAAGAAAGCTATGAATAACCACTGTTATGCTTCAGAAAGATTTTTCCAACCAATAGGTGAAGATTTCAGAAAATTAACGAATACAATGGAGTCACCTTCTTGTTGTTTCACCAACATTTTGGTCAAAAAGTGATAAGTATGTCAATAAAGATCAAACCTTATATTTGGAAATTAAATGGCAAAGCAGAGCTATTCACCTATTAAGAGGGAGGTAAAGATTTAAGTAGAACAAAAGCTTTTCTAGAAAGTTAAGGAGGAAACAGAAAAAGAAGAGAAAAAATCAAGCAAGTGCTTTTCCCATCTGCATATACGCAAAGACTACAGTTGAGAAAATGTAAATCAAAAGATTTGAGAATCTTAGCAAGTAGTAGATAATTACTAATAGCTGCTTCAACGGATAGGAAACAAGTGGAGATAGAAAACAGAAGCTTACGCTTCATCTTCATCTTCATTATCATCTTCATCCTCTTTTTCTTGCTCCAGTTGTTCTTGTTGCTGCTGATTGTCAGCGTTTTGAGGATCAGCAGTTAATCCATTTTCATCGGGCGTGTTGAGGAGTTCCTGAGCAGCTTTAAGTGCTCTCAGCCTCTCTCTGCGTGCTGCCGCTGCAGCCTCAATTGATTCCTCTTCTGCACCGCCCATGAACCTCAAAGGACTGATAGCATACCATTATTATTTGGGAGACTCAAATGAAGAGACATACCAATATATGTACATTATTTTTATTTTATCAATATATTGAAATTATTTTAATTTTATTATATGCTTAAAGTAAAATCAAACAATGTATATAACAACTTCCCAAACCTAATACCGAATCAAATTAAACCGGAAAAAATTGATCAACTCTGTATTAAAATGAACAGAGAAGAAAAAAAGATAAAACTATAGAAGTCGGAATTAAACTTGATTAACAAAAAACAAGAGCAAGTGTCTCAGCCAATATAATTACCAAAGCCATAATGTATAGGCTAACTGACATGAATTAGAAACTAATTACAAAGATATTAGAAGAAATGAAGGGTACCTTATTTGGGATAGCTTAAGGTGTTGGAATGTAAGGGTTTGTGGAACAACGATGAATCAACAAGTGATGACGAGCAAGCGGCGCGGAGGCGACGGTCGATGGGAATCGCAACTTCAAGAGCGGTGGCTCACTCGAATCGGTGGCAGAAGGCGGCGGTGGTGACGTTAGACTTAGACCGGTAGTCTGGCTATGAAGGACTTACGGAAGAAGGCACGACGCTGCCATGGAAGAAACGGGAAAGGAGAAAATAAGAAAGAGATGAGAACTGGTTCAAAAACCCTATCAAAATATAAAAATGGCCCATCAGGAGGAAAAAACGAACCAAACTACCCGGTATTCGGACCGATCATTAAAAGTTCAATTTGAGTTTGGTTCATTAACATATCAAACCAAGTTTGAATACATTTTTTAGTTGGATAAGATGTAAAGCTCGATTCGATTAGTTAATTAAAAAAATAAAATATATGTAAAAATATCAAACTACTCGAGCTCGACTTGTGTTAGGCTAGATCAAAGTCCGTTCGAGTTCGATTCGATTAATAATTAAACAAGCTCAAACACAATTTTTTAAGTTCAATTAAAATTTAAACAAGCTCGAACAATATAATATTCGACTCAACTCGACTCGACTAGTTTACATCTCTATCAACAGACCCCTTCTTTCATTCAATTTCCCTTTTTTTTTTCTTCCCCTTTTGTGGAATTTGTATTATTTCTCATAATAATACGTTTGGGCCGTATTTAATCTGTGAAATAGGCCCAAGTACCCATAATACTTTTTCCTTTTTTTTTAAAAAAAAAAATAATCTGTGCATTATTCATGCATTTGGCAAGACCCTTCCAAGCCCATGTATAACGTACGAAATGCTTTTAAATGCTGAATATGATATAAACTCATTTGGATACATTTTTATATTATTATATTTTTTGTTTAAATTAATTCCAAATATTTATTTATTTTTAATTCGGCTACTGTATGTACATAATTATTCTTGATTCCAAATAGTTTGTAGCACTTTTTTATGAGTATATAATTGTACAATTGAAATTTGAATTCCATATTTAGTTAAAAAAAAAGTGTAAATATGATTTGTTGATCTACAGTTTAACACATATGATTTAAAATCAAATTTATCTATATTTAAATTTCAATTATTTTCCCTTATTTTAATGAATGTTTATTCTTGTGTTAATCGTTTTGTACTACATTCTTCTTTTGATGGCTCTTTAGGTCAATTGTTTCTTTAATCGATTTTTTTAGTCACATCTTAAATATCAAAGCTACAAAACTCTTTTGGGGAAGAAGAATACCTTTGGTACTATTAAATAACCCTTGGCAATGCACATTGTTGAATATTGAGTACCGATTGAGTGAAAATGAGTCCAAATCGAGGAGATTTGACCGAGATACTATCCGGCTTAAGAAACCCGATCAATAAGGACGACTCTTTTATCCGAGTAGATATCCCTTTAGAATATTGGAGAACGCCCAGTAGGCAGTTGGGGATATGACTGAGATACTACCTTGATTTCTAGCTAAAAAGGAGATATTTTCAAGGGATAACCCCTAAGGTTTGACCTAATTACAAAAAAATCCAGCTAACTTTCAAAATTACAAAAAGTACCCCTTAAGTTTGATTCAGTATTAAAAGTAAGGGGTAAACTGTAACAATTTTATGAATATGAAGGGGAATTTTAAAATATCTTTTGCAAGGGGGTAAATGTTAAACAAAATAAAAACCTCAAGGGTATTTTTTGTAATTTTGAAAGCTAGCTGGGGTTTTTTATAATTAGGTTAAACCTCAAGGGTACTTTTTGTAATTAACCCTATTTGCAAATCATCTGCCTAATAGAACTGACATTTTCATTTGCAGAAATAGCAATTAAAATTGGGACACAAAAAGCATGAAGTTGTTAAACAGAATACTTCACAAATACAAGCCAAAAATTGAATCAAGAAAGTTACAATAGATTTTGTGTGTTTGACAAATAGTTAACACAAACTTGATATATCTTACACAAAGCTGAACAAATGGCATTGGACAAGATCTTCCACACAGTTATGTACCTTGTCAAAAAAATTCATGCCAATAAAAAGGGGCACTTTTCACATTTATACAGAAGGTCTTGGCAGCTCTTGTAGATCAGCCGCGCCCACGACTGCCACCTATTATCGAAATTTGATTCAGAAATTATATCATGAGCTAACAAGAGGCAGCCCTTCTCTGCAATTGAATTTTATATGGGATAATTACAAAAACTACCCCTGAGGTTTAGTGTAATTACAGAAAAGCCCAGTTACCTTTCAAAATTACACATACCCACTTGAGATCTGTTTATATCTTACAAATTGCACACTGGAGGGGAAGGTGTTTGTTAGATAACTACAAGCCTGAAGGGGGTATTTGTAATTTTTGAAAGATACTGGAGTTTTTTGTAATTGGGCTAAACCTCAAGGGTAGTTTTTGTAATAATCCAAATTTAAAACTAGGAAAAGGAAATCAAAAGGAGCATGCAAGTTCTCTGTTGCAATATTTGTTTCCAAATAAAAGACTTGGAAAGAAACTATTAAACAAGACATGTCATATCTAGAAATAAATGAAAATATGGCTTATGACCGTAAACGATGGCGCGATATGATCCGTATAGCCGACCCCACATAGTGGGATTAAGGCTTAGTTTGTTGTTGTTGTTGTTGCATCTAAATCTTAAGCATCAAGATGGGAAGCCTTCATGTGCAAATTTCATGATATGGTTTGAAAAACATTCCTTCAAGGAGTACTTGCTTAAAAACAATTCAAATTCCACTGATGTTTATAGAAATATTACACTCACCCCCGATATAATCAAAATTGAGGGGTCTTTTGTAATATTGAAACATCTCTGGGTTTTTTTAGGTTTTTTTTTTTTTGTAATTATCCCAACTAGAAATGTAAAATTATTATACCTCTGTTGCCAGAAGATTTGCTGCTGGATACACCCTTTCCCCGTCCGCCACTTTTAGAAGCTCCATCATCTATACCGCGCCCAATTCCTTTTGACTGTCGTCCAGCAGCACTGTCATCTCTACCCCTTCCTCTTCCACGTCCAACTCCAGGTGGTCTTCTATCTGAAATTCATAATTCATTATGACAAAATTAAAACATTGTCGTCAATCTAAATCAGTCGAAACCCAGCAATGCTGCAATGGATATACGAAACATATGCCAAAATCTGTTCACACAAACTTCTATCCGATGAACCCTTGACATAAATCTACAATGTCAGCAATTCCTTAATAAAACGTCATTGAGGTAATTAAAATTCTTTGTTTCTCAAATTGTTTTTCACAGCATTATTAAGTTTACTTCGCCTAAACCATATTCAACAAACAATTGACCAAACCAGCATTTCAATGGGACATCCTGGATGAAAGCCGCTGGTACTTACCTGCCTAAATCAGATCATTATATAATGATTTGTATGTACCGTTGACTTATTTAGAGTTCTTTGCTCAATTAACTCAATTTGCAAAATAAATAATGCCTCCGTCCAGAATGACGTGCTCCTATTTCTTTTTGGGGACATCGGCAGATTATGTCCCATTGCCTAAAATAGCAATTTACTATCTAAAATCTCATTTAAGTTCAAGGTAATGGTGCGTGCCACTAATTTTCAACCATTATATTTAAGGGTAAAACGCCAAAGGCAGAAATATTAAAAATCAATTCAAAGAAAGACATGCAGTTCCGGGAGTGAAAACTTCAAAAGAGTTAAAGATCATTCATGTAGGACTTCTGTAACTATGCAGCCACACAGATGATCTTGACCAGAAAAACACACTTAGAAGTTAGGCTCAAAAGTCATGACCAAATGGTAATTAATCCTAAGTACACTAGACCTGGGATTTCAGTTCATTAATGTCCATGATGACCATTATCAGACAATACGCACAAAGGTAATCTAGGGATATTCATATTGCATATTCAGCTTTTGAAAACATAAAAAACATTCATAAGAATATTTGACACCTGAACGATTCTTTTCTTCCTGAACTTTATCAATGACCTGAAAAGAATTAACAAAGAAAGTTGTTTAAGGAAAGAAAGAAAAACTACATCATAAAGATATATCAAAAAGGAAACAAAGGGAACAGCATCGGAAGTAGAGGAATGTTTGCATACAGTCAACCGTGAAATCTTAATAATTTTAGCATTTAGTCCAATTAGCTAATGGAAGCAAGACAATACAATATCAAAGACAGAACCCATACCAAAGGCTGCACTGACAGAGTTAAAAATAAAAATTGAAAAAATAATAATTATAAGGAGGAGGAGATGAAATAAAACTTCAAGCAAAACGACCATGGCCAGTTAGCCACCAATCCCCATTTTCATTGTAAGATAGATGCACTTCAACAAAAGGTGTCTAGTTGAGGTTTGTAGTGTTGCATTGGAGGCAGAATAATCTAAGGCCTCCAAATTACAGTTGACAAAAGCTAAACAGACAAGACCATGGATTGATCATAAAATGACCCATAGTCTGATGGATAATAAGTTAACAGGAAAACAGAGTCTATGCAATATCTAATGAATTGGTTGTAGCCACGGCGAGGATGTTTGGCTGAAGTTATAAGCTCTTCAAAACATCTTATAAGATGTTTGAGAGTTTCAGAGCTCTCTAAAAGTGTTTGGTAAAGTTACTTAAAAAAGATCTTATAAGCTGTTCAAAATAAGATGACATGAGCTTATAAGTTGTGTATAGAAAACCACATGTGATTTTAACCATTTTAATCAAAAAATTGTCATTAGTAACATCTTATAAACTCCACCATCTAGTTTTATCAAAACACTTCAACATCTTATTTTCAAAATAAGATCTAAAATATAAGACTTTTTAAATAATAGGCTTTGGCAAACACCATCTAAGTCTCCAATTATTTTTGTTATGAGCTGTTTGTTCAGGCAATTAGCAGAGAATTGATATAAAAGCAACTATGGACTGTGTAAGCATTTGAATATGATCTAAATAAGAATGTAGCTAAAATATACAGTTCCACAATTAAAAAGGTAAGCCTACCTCATCAGGAACTCGAAGGTACTTAATTGTATTGCCACGGATGTAACATTCTGGCATCCTCCAAAATCTATCTCCATCCTACAATCATCATTGGCTTTGAGTACGACACTTGATGAAGTAAAGTAGCAAACTACAAAATAAGACAAAGCATGTATATTTGCAAAATTACGAGTAAACATTACCTTTGAGGTACAAATGACTTCACGGAGATGAATATTCATCCAAGTATCGCAATTCACCAAATGCCCGTTATAAGTTTCCCCATTTTTTAGCTCCACCAACTGCAAACCATAACCATCATTGCATTAGGACAGTATAAACAACCGCATAAAGATCTAACGTGTCTGTAAAAACCATTCAGACTGGCGTGTTAACTTTTAACCATCTAAGACAAACATACCATGCGATGCTAAGAAAATAATGGTCAAAAGGAGGAATCAGAAATTATATTCCAAGATCGTTACTTAATCAATATCTACATGCTTAACATTCTTTGTTCACGTAACAACCTTTGCATAATTCCACTTAATCGACCCTGAAGCACTATTATTATTGATGATTAACTTTCTTAGTTTAGCTAACAATAATGAATAATTCTAGTAAAGATCAGTTAACTCCTTGCCTCGGGCAACGTTTCACAAACGGTTTCACCATCAAAACAAATAACAAAAAGAAAACACACACACACACACAGAGGTGACAGAAATTTTACCATGGGATGACCTTGTGCAGTCTTGAGCAGCGAAAGCGGTAGCTATAAAATTCAAAAGACCCAAAATATACATACATTATATATATAAAGCCGCCTTGAAATTCAAAAGCAAAGTAGAACTTCAAACAAAAGACGAAAGCCCATATCTAAACTTCAACATACCATTTTCTGGGTAATACAAGGACAGCCAAAAATTACCCCGTCTGCAAAAAGAAACAGAAAAAAAAATTCAAATAAAATAAAATATCAGTGAACACAGGTAATAAACATGTGATCCGTCATTTTTCAGAACCAGAGAGAAAAACAGGAACAACAAATTTTTAGAGCTTCTTGTTAAATATGATTGGCAGCCCAAAGATTATTGTGCTAGTTCACGATCTTTAAAACCATCTCAATAGCAAAACAACGTATAAAATGAAAAAGAAATAAATGAATAAACTATGAAATGTTGATGAACATTGTACCTTGATCTTGATTTTGGCAACGAAAGTGCCTAACGAATTCTATAAGCAAAGAGGTTTTCTGCAGGGTTTACTAATTAGTATGATTTGAAAGTTTCGCTTATACCCCTGATCTTTTCAATTTTCCATAAATAGGCCCAAACTTTTCTCTAACAAAAATAGTGAAAAAATTAAGATTTTTATTTTTATTTTGACAATAAAAACGTAGGATTTTAAGAATGATAGTAGAGTAAGTAGAAGCGGGGATCTTCTACTCTAAAATCTTATTTCATCTTCTATTCCATCGCACCGATTAAGGAGAAACAGGGATCTTCTACTCTAAAATCATATTTCATCTTCTACTTCATCGCACGGATTATTGTCATGTGTACAATACTTACGATGTTTGAAGCTCACAATTTATGCTTGAAAATTAATATGGTAATTTTTGGAATATTCAAAAAACTACATAGATATGTTTATCAATATTTGTTTGGATTAATATGAATTTCTACGATCTATTTGACTATATATTCGAGGTTTTGGTTTTTCCTATTGAATATCCTTAAATTATATCGTAACTTCTAAGACTCAAAATTGTTTTCCAAATTTTTTTTATGCTCATTTGCTTCATCATAGGATTCTTTTTCCAAGTAATGATGAATAGTATATTCTCAATGGAAATTCTCGTGACTCATATAAAGGATTATGAGTCTCATTATATTTTTCTATATATTTTAAGTACCCAATCTAGAATCATTGGTGTTAGTCCAATGACCATAGATATTACTTGTAATAATGAGACCCGAATTTGACTATCTGTAATGGTGGGGTCAAACTTAAGAAAAAAAAAAAACCAATCTAGAAATATTGAGGCCAAAACCTTGATTAACTCTCTTTATCATGAAGAAGTCTCTCACGTGGGTGAAGCCTACTTTATTTCCAATTTTTTTAGGAACTTTTTTAAACTTGGTATATTTACATGTTAGATAATCTTTATGGGGTCAAATTTCCACCCCGACAAAGTTAATCAAATTTGCAATTTTTTTGCAGATTTTATACGGTGGAATTCGCAATTTTCCCTTTTTGGAGGAGTTGTTGAATTAGAATAGTGCCTTTGCATGTCCTTAATCAAAATTTTCATATCTCAAGAAATTCAAAATATCTTAAATGCACATGTCATTTTTACCACCATTGTGGTAAAAAAGAGCGTTGTATGACAAAATCAAACTCTAAAGAATATTAGATTTAATATCATTTGTTGTTGTTTTTTGACTTAATTCACAAAAGAAAAAGAATAAAGAGAGAAAAAATAGAGAGTACTTCTCTTATAACTATAAAATATGTGAAATTAAAATATATTATTCTTAAAACACTAATCTCTTTTCAATATCCCAATCTTAATACTAGAAAATATATTTGACCAAGTCATTTTATTTGAGAAGATAATTGTTAACGTACGATATATTTGAGAGGCGAAAAACAGCCACAATCAGCCCCAAACCAACAAATTTTCCATCCCACACTCAAGTTTTTGGAATAATATATTAATATTAAATTTGCACACTATATAAATTTCATCTTACCAAAGACACTTTTGTTCAACAAGAACTATTGTTTTATAAGCAAAACAAAAGTTTCACTTAATTATTTTACTAACACCATGATTTTCCATCCAAAACCGACTGCCGAAAAATCTGACAAACATGAAATGAAGTTTCAAAAGTTATGAAAGAAAGGAGGGATAGAATTAATAATTAACTACTTCAAGGGAGTTGAGCTTAATTTTAAACTGTTACTTCAAGAGAATTTACCCTCTTCAGCACAATTTCTTCAGCCACAGCCAGAAGTTGGTTGAATGTTTTAATATTTATAAGGGATAATTAGAAAAACTATCCCTGAGGTTTAACTTAATTACAAAAAAAACACAATTATCTTTTAAAATTACAAATACCCCCTAACATTGTTAACTCTTACAAAACTGCACTCTCTCTTGACTTCAAGACTTTGTTAGGTAAATACACATCTCGAGGGGGTATTTGTAATTTTGAAAGATAATTGGAGTTTTTTGTAATTAGGCTATACCTCAGGGGTAGTTTTTGTAATTATCCCTAATTATAATGAAGCTAAGAGAACAAATTAGCTTATACCCACAAAACGAAAAGGAAAAGAAAAGAAAAGGCCTCATTTTCGAATACTTTACAGCACTTAGGTATCATAAACATAATGTGTTTTTCAGGCCAATTGGCATTCTTGTCCATCTTAACCCTGCACAACACAACCCCAAACAAAATGAAGCACAAATTTTCAAGGGATAAATTGCAGATATCGAAACAAATCCTAATAGTATATAAGGTTTGGAAATAATACCACAAAAACAACGTTCATCCAAGAAGAATCATTTACTGTTTTCCAGTCCCAAGTTCTTCTGGATATCTCTGGTCAGGCTGAATTGCAGGGTGTTATGCCATGGGAACAGCGTACGTGTTACTGGAAGCTTCCTCCGTAGGTCCTAAAATGCGAAAAACAAAGGAGCACGAAAATGTATTAAGAAATGAACTCAAAATACAACAAAATTTGATGGTAGAGACCCCAAGGCTAACATGCATCTAAGATGTCGATTACAAGGAGAATATTGTTGCTCGGAACAGCCAGTGAGCAGAATTGGAAATAGGGATAATTACAAAAACACCCCCAAGGTTTGGGTTAATTACAAAAGAACCCAGGCATGTTTCAAAATTACAAAAAACCTCTTCAGGTTTCGTTGTCTTAAAATTTAAGGGGGGTGACTGTAATATTTTTGTAAATATCAGGGGTTTTTTAGAAATGTTTTCGAAAACCACCGGGAAAACTGTAAGACGGAATCAAACCTCAAGGGGTTTAGTTTTTTTTGCAATTAGCCCAAACCTTAGGGGTGTTTTTGTAATTATCCCTTGAAAATAATGGGAGCAGCAAATAAGTAGGTTGAACCACCAGACGCTACAGTTCGACTTTGAGAAACACGCTCACTAAAGCAAAACATGACATAGTAGAAGAGTAATTTTCTAGCCCGACTCCAAGGAGTCATGACCAAAAGTGTACCTTGAAAGTGGTGTCAGGCAAATTTGAATACGACATCTGCCAATACAATCAGATTTCAATAAAGAGAACTTTAAATGAAAAAATCTTAGTCAGAGGAAAAGGTGGAAACCTGGAGAGAATTCAAATATTCCATCTCATGGTGGCGAATAATGGTTGTCAAGGAAACCGCAGAATCATCAGGTGACTGAAGAATAACACATGCAATCAAGATTTTGTTATATTCTGCAAAACCTAAGCACGTAATAACAGTCTCTTTATAACATCATGCAGGTTCTCACCTGCCATACGGGTTTTCCTCCTAATCACTGCAGCTAGGTCGAGGGCCAGTAAGAAAAACCATTTTTATGTTTTAATTTTTTGGAAGTTCTTTCCTGGGCATGGAACCATAAGCGGACTAGAATGGAGACAAAACATTATTGCATTATCACTATTTAGAGATGATGTCAGAATATATTATTACGGTAATCTACAATTATCAAAATTATGATTGCCAACATCCCATGTGATTGGACCAAAATGACATATCTCATGTGAACCAAAGCTGATAGCGACATTACAGTATTCGGTAATCCAACCAACAATGATATAGGGAATCTTGGTGCAAACTTCGTTTTAAACATTACCTGAAATATTGTGGAATCTTTGCGCTCATGCTTTGCATCTAGCTGGACATTTCCCTCTTCAAAGTAGTGGGCTCCAACCTGAATAGACAATAAGACAAATACTTCTTTATTTTTCTTAATTTTTCCTTTCTAGCCAAAAGTACAATGACCGGGAACAATATAAGGGAAAAAACTCTACACAATCTCATCACATTGATGAATAGAAGACTACCTGAAGTTTACCTCTAACTTCCACAATTTGTAGCTCACCCTTAAATTCCATGTTCCATATTGACCGCCAACTTCCGTTGCTACACAAAAGAATGGAAGTGTTAAGCAGCATATAGACATGCAAGAATCACAAACCCTGTACCTTGTAAGGCTCATGCATCCATGGGATCACTTTACCAGGAGAAAATCTTCTTTTTAGCATACCAGATGCACAGAATAACATATCTAGTGTATATAATAATATCAAACACATATGTGACCATACATGCCAGATGTCAAATTAATGCATAACCGTATCTAAATTATTCTCCCTATTTCCATTTGACGGAGGAAAAATTATGTTTGTTTTTTCCGTCTTCTAGAAAATTTGAAAGTCTAAATTAAATAAATTGATGACATTTTCTTTAAGTTTACAACATTTTTCAATATTTCATACTAAGAATGACACAAGTTCATGTGTACTTAATTGCAACAGTTCAAAAAGGTCCACACCAAGAAAAATCATGGATTGTTTCGTTCATTGATTCCAATGGATACATCAATTGTCTCAACTTCAAAATTCATTTCTACAGTTTCTATTCACGGTTCCCCTGGATTACAATACCACTTGAAAATCAATCATCCAGAAAAGAACTTACAAACATATATTGGGCATCTTCAATTCTTCATATTATCTTCCTTCAACTCATTGACATTGATGTAGTATATGAAACTATTTTATATATCTCCAGTCATCACGCTAGGGTGTGACAGATATTTTAAAATCCTTTTCCACTATCTCTCCATCATAAAGGTTGAATAGTATAGTAAGTCTGACTCATCTAAGAAAGTCAATAAGGAGGCTCGCTTAGGCAGACTTGCCATAGATCAGTTCTCATAAAGTGATTCATGAGATAACATCCTCTTTGATTGTACTAAGTAAGATCCATTTATATGCCTTGTGCAGTAATACATTTGTCTCAGAAAAAGGAAAGCAGGAATTTGACATTCTCAAATCTTAAGTCCTAAAAATTCATCCAAAAACTAATATAATTTAAAAGTTCAAGCAGATTCCACTTAATTTAGAAAATAATCAGTTCTTATCAGACTCATTGTCCACTAAAAGAAAAGGGAAAGAGACATAAATGTAGAAGTACTCCTACAGCCAGAAGTAGCATTAGACCATTGTGCCAATATTTTATTGGACCATATGGACAGCAAAAGCTTAATTTTCATATTGCTAATTTAAAGCTAGAAGCCCCTGGACAACTAACAAAATGTCTAATAATAGATAAAAAGACATCACACTTTATAATCCATTACGAACACAAAACAAATGGAAAATAGGCAATACAATTATATTCAGGTACAGTTGTTAAAAGATGCTTCTTATTATACAGTACTGAAAGCATAAGATGATGAACAACGTAATATAAGAATAAAGAATATTGTTAGGTACAGCATTACTTGTGCTTCAATAGACTGAAAATACCAGAAATTCTGAGGGCTGTGTCTAGCAGCAGAAATAACCACAACAAGCTCAAAATCCGATCCAGGTTCTTCCACATCTTTTCCATTAACACAATAAACTGAACAAACTCCTTTCGGGTATGCTTCGCTGACATACTTAATAATTTCTGCATCCAACGCACACCTGCAACCAAAAAAAAAAAAAAAAAAAAAGTTTGTCAGCGAGAGGAAACATACGCAGCACGAAAACTCCCAGAAGGCAAATGAAAAAGGCTTGTAAAAACAGAAGAAGGAAAAGAAATGAAACAAATGAAGAAAGAAACCAACCATACCGATATTCCTCAATAAACGAGGACGGAAGCTCTTCATCATTCGCTTGTCTAGCATCTTCACAGACCTGAATCAACATAACATGCTATAAAAATAAGAACAGGAATTTTCTGAAGGGCAGACATACATGGATTTTTGTCTATTTTGTCATGAGACTGATACATGCCGTGTTCTTGTTGGCTAGTTTATATCATGTACATGATAAGACTCATTTAGCCATGATAATAAATGTGACAAACCATAATATTACAACTAGATCATAGAAGACGCAGTGTAACAAATAGTTTTACTACTCAGATCAAACTCCAGAAATTAGAAAACAAATAAAGCAAAAATAGACCGAAACTTGGAATGCACCATTCAACAGTTCAGAAAAGCATCAGGTGATATAACCATTTCAGTGTTTTACTTGGAGAAAAAACATGTTGTGCTAGTAATAGTAATAACAACATTTGACTTCATTACAACTTAGCAGAGATGGATCTACGTTTCTATTCCGGAGTTGGCTATTTAAACTCAATTGATAATCTCGGCTAAGAATAGGGTACAGGAGGGTATATTTTTCCAGTTCATGTGAGGTTAAGAGAGAGGGAGAGGGTCTTTAAGTTTTCATAATTCAACTCCTTTCTATCCTTTTGATAGGGTACTGAAAAAAGAGGATCCTTTTCCTGCCTAAAATAATACGCTGTACAGAGTTACGTTCAGTTTCTGAAACACACCCTTCCCATCCCAGCTCCCCGACAAGGTATCAAGATGGAGAGGGGAAGAAGATGCACAATGAGCTTCTAGTTCATATCCAGGTATTAGCATATTATGCTGCCTTCATTCATTTTCACCACAACAAAGGAAGTCATCCATTTGAGAAAACCATATGCTTGTACCTTTCTAAGAAAATCCATCTGCATCAGTTGTATAACCATTTTGTATATGACTTGGATGTAAAAGGCATTGCCATTTGCCTGCTGTTATCCAATTACACATGTACTATTTTGCAGGAATGCATTTTTGTGCCTAAGTTACCACTTACCATGGCGAGAAAACCTAAAAATGTATAAATTTACTGCTTACTGTAAACCTTTTAAATCCCCTTGTTGCCTTATTGGCTCTCGTTTTCACATTCTTTGCTTATTTCTTTATTTATTAATTTATTGTTGAGCAGATGATGGGGTGAAAGAGCCAATTATTGAAACTCTTTGGACCTACATCAGGTGAGCACCTAAGGACATAGCAAAAAAGCATAAGCCTAAACTAGTAAACTGAATGCTTTGATAAACCCTGAAAGAGTGGAAAACAGACAAAGGAAATTTTAAGAAAAAATAAAAAGATAATTGTTCTCCGTCCTGCGAGCCACGGAAATTAGTAGTCTGACATCACTATTTTGGTTTCTGAAATTGGATCAGTTGCATAACTGCAAATAGTAATTATCTGAAAAATCACTTCATTTTTTGTCTCCGCTAACTGAGGTTGAACCAACAGGATTCCAAACTTATATCAAGCCACATTTCCAGAATTTTGAGAAACCTACAGGCATGAGAACACTAATCTGTTTTGTTATGATAAACTCTTCAATGATCTCAAACACCTACCATTTTATTAGGCACTTTTGTAGTTTTCTTACCACTATGCTAAAACAGAATGGAACCTTAGAATAAATAGTAAAATGAAATATTTCCTCCTCGGAAACTCGTCTTGTTGGCAGTAAGAAAGAGCACATTCAAGAGCTTGGTAAAAAGATAAATGCGTCATACTTTCTGCAAGTACATGCACTACGTACTCATATGAAATAACATGACACAACTTACCTGTTTCACATGGTCAACTATTGCAACCTGGGCAGTCCTAGGATCAAGGTATTCATTCTTATCAATCTCACTGAATGATGTAACCAAAACCTGTTAACATCAAAGACAGGATATGAATCAAATGCATGAAAAGTTGATTTTCTATTTGATTTCATTGCATTACGGCCAACTTTAACATGGAAAAATGGATACATACAAATATTTCAGTTGTCATTTCAAGTACAAATTTGGCATGTTCCATTATAAAATTATTTTATTAGTCTGGTAAGTGGCTTTCTATTTCTACTAACACTAAAAGCTTGAAAAGTTTGTTTGGGGAAAAACTGGCTGAATCATTCCAGAACAATGAAACTCCACAACAAAATGCTTGAGACAGCAATTATAGGGGTACGGAAGATTTTCACAATGTACAACTGAAGAACAAATTTACAATGGCATTATATATGCTTATAGATACAATTATTAAAATCACATTCCCTATCTAGTTCTACACAATGATACAATAAACCATACAAATACCAAAAGCCACCAATCTTGAAATTTGCAGAAATAATCATTCCTTGCCATTATCATTCTGAAATGGTGTCGGCATCTACTATGGCGTCTAGTTGGGATATTAACCTAATTGGCATATAATCCCTCCAAAAATGCTCTAAAGTACATATAAATCAAAACGTCTTCAAGACAAATTGCTCTTCATCAAAAAATCATCTAATTAAACCACATAATAAGCTCTCAAAGTTATTCTCCAGAATTGCATAAGCCAACAAATTAGGGCAAAGTTATCACATCAATGGCGTTACCTCACCGCTTCTATCAGGAAATTCAAGGCAAATCATGTGCGATTTGTTGTAAAGAGGAAATGCCTCAGCCACCGCCGTTCTATAAACTCTCTCGTTCTTCAAAACCGCCCTAATATCTGCGCAACAGTTTGCAAAAGTATATATCAATTCTGCGAATCTGCACTCATTCCAAAGTTACATTACATTTACACACACGCATGCCTGTGCATTCTGTGCGTACATTGAAATACCTTTAGCGACGTATTGGATTTCTCCGGCGGGAGAATTGAGGAGAAACCATTTGGCGATCTCGATTTTCTGCTTGTCAGTGAGCTGCGACGCCGTCTCTTCTTCGTCTGACATTTTCTGAGATCCCAAAGGGTTTTCGAAAGTTTTTTCAAGCAAAATTTCTCCCTCGCAATTAAACGGGACATCCTTGTGCTTATAAACAGTGTGCTGTATTTATCTATAAATATATTAATTACATAAAACAGTTATCTTGGCAAACTGGTAGAGATTCGGTTTTTAAATTGCTTTATTATAATTTTATAGGGATAATATCACTTGTGATAACCCAAAGTATGACCACTTTTCAATTTTGGTACCCATTTCTGGGCATATTATTATTAGTATGACTTAATTGCAAAATTGGTTCTCTAACTTTCGAGTGTTGGCAATTTATGACTTTTATTTTTTTAATTTGCAACTTAGGGCATTAATTTAATAGATTGAACATTGAGGACAATTTTGGCTGCGAAATTCAAAAAATGCCGGATTGCTAGCATGACTGCCACCTCACCACCCGAAATTGGGGATTTTCAAAATTGCTGATTTGGATGCTGATTGGAACACATTGTTATGCATTTTTCATATGTTTATTAATTGATATTGATATTATTAAATTAATAAACAACTTAATTAGCAATTTTACAGAAAAATTGAGAATTCGCAATTTGGGATGATGAGATGGCAACCACTTCATATTTCCAACTAATTTTTGAATTTTCCAGCCAAAATTATCCTTAATGTTCTGAATTTTTTAAATTAAAGTCCTAAATTATAAATTAAAAAACCAAAGTCTAAAAATGTCATCACCCGAAATTTATAGAACCGATTTTATAATTAATCCTTATTAGCACCTAACGTTACACATTTCATTCATTTTGGGCACATTTCGTGGAATACCCGAGCCTCTTACTACTCATTTGGTCAATATAGTTCATGCATAATTATTATTTATGTGCTATTTGCATTATATTGACATTTACATAATTTATTTCATTTTATATGATACGGTTAATTTCATAATTTCGGAACTTCCATACGATACTAGTTATCAAATCCCTAACTTAAGTCGTTTATTGTACTAATTAGGTGTCAAGTTATTAGATATGTGAGGTTACACGTGGTAACTTCAAGGTGAAAAAAGTGGTGTAAATATGTGTTTTGGAGAATATACAAATGGTGATTCAATCATTATCCTTTTAAGGTAAGATTTATAAATCAACATTTAAAGTTCATCCCAAATATTAAGCATTTATGCCCTGGTGAAGTTTCTTATCAAAGATATGTGCTAATCACGCAAGTCACGCGTATGTGTAACTATGAACAATTTTATGACAGTAGAAATTAATTGCCAATGCACGGACAGCGAAAACCATTGAATAATTTAATTACTTGATTTTTCAATCAGATTTTCCCAATGTCGTTTGGCCCCAGAGACATATAATTAAGGGATAACTACAAAACGTCCCTGAGGTTCGAGTTAATTACAAAAAAAAAAAAGCTAGAGATTTTTAAAATTGCAAAAAAACTTTAAGGTTTGATTCGGCCGTACATTCCCTAATACTTATAGAAATATTAGGGTTACGGTTACCCCTTCAGAGAGAGAATCAAATCTGATGGAGCTTTTTGTATTTTTCAGACATCTCTGGATTTTTTGTAATTACCCCAAACTTCAGGGAGTTTTTTGTAATTATCCCTATTCCCTAGCTAATAAACCAACTCTTCTCTTCATCTCCAACTCCAAGCTCTTGAGTTGATTGATCATTCATCTTAGTCTCAGTCCTGTCATCTTCCACCACTCTTCAAGGGGAAGAAGAAAAAAAAACAATCACCTCAACGAAAAAATCCCTATCACAAAATTATTCACCCTTCAATTATCTTCAAAAAAAAAATCAGAAAAACCTTCAGTAACCAGAAGAGGGAATGAAGATACGAAAATAAAACAATATAACTCAAAACACAAACACAGAACATAAACAAAATTGCAATACATACCGAGGCGAGCTTTCAACATTTCATGCCTCAGTCAAAACTGAGTTAATAGGGAAATGATCCCTTCCCGACATCGACTTCCAAAAATTATTCCACACCTTCAAAGGACTAACTCCTTGTAGACTAACAAAATACTCATTTGTTCTATGATTAGTAAATAAACCTCTCGCTGCAAAACCCATCAGTTCTCCCGAATCCATATATCCCCGTATCCTCGACGCAAATCCACCTTCACCGTAGACGCCAACGCAGGAACGACTGCTTTCTTGTGGATAGAGTTGAGCTACGTCGGGTTCAAGCAATAGGTCGTGCTGCTTTGGCAAGTTATCGTCAATGCCTAAGTAGTTTCCCATCCCGAGTGATTCCCAGTCGACGTTTTGCAAAAGACCAGCTGCTCGTTTGGTGACACGTGATGGGTATTTTTGCAATTGTTGTGCTTGCTCAAGGGCTAATTTTTCGACTTGCTGCTTTAGCTTTTGAAGGTGATCGCCGATTCTAGCGGAGACCGCGTCATAGAGTTTTCCTCTTGAAATATTTTTGTTTGGTTCTTCGTTGATTAAATCGTCGAAACCAATGGGATCGCCGACGAGTATAGTTACCTGCTTATTGCCAATAGACCGAATTGATATATCAGAAAGATAATGGTTATATTCTAAAATAAGGGCTAGCGATAAAATAGTGATATCACTTGCAATCCAATCGCCCACAAAGGGATAATGATGCAAACATGACGAGCGAATAAAAGAGAGACGTGACAAGCGAATAAAAGAGAGTCCATACCGTTTTGCCAACCCTAGGAAACTTAGCTCCAACGGGCATGACATCTTGCATCCCAGTATGCACAAAAGGAACAACTATGGGTATGCTGTCGGCATCCAGGACCAACCTATGAGATTTGTAAGCAAATGTATGTTTCATAAGTAAAATACTACGACTTCAAAAGGCAAAAGGGAAAATAATTCACAAGTTTCGTTTTTTCCTAATCTTGGCACATAAAGAAGGGTATCACCGTATCAGACAAAGTCCAAAAGTGCTTGTTCTTTGAAATGTTCAGATGTAATCAATCTGACAAGCACACGTTTCACAAGTACGAACCACAACTACCAAAAGTGGGAAATATCTACCATAAATCACAGGGGAAAGGACTGACTATCCTATTATTGAAAAGCAAATCACTTCAACAAACATGAGTGTTCACATATGGTAGCGAGTAGATAAAAATTCAAAAAATAAAATCCTACTGCACTTGTATTGTGTTTTTCGAGAAGTGTCTTTCTACTGAAGATACTCTATAAGAGAGAATAAAGAACAACAAAAATATATTATAGTTGAAGCATGTGCAACTCAACCAATGAATATAGTTATATCAAATATATATAATAGAAGAACTTGAGTTTTTGGATACGAATCTCCTCAGGAGTTCGAAAAAATGAGAGAGAACTCCCCTGTTTAACATTTTCCATCAAATAGCACTAACACAAGTGTTACTGCAAGATAAAAGCTTAGACAATAGGCAAATAAATATGGCAATTACCATGAAAAACATGCTTTTTTCCATGCATTGCTACTGGCCGCATTTAACCCTTAACCTTATTCATCATACGTGGGTACGTGTGGGATAGCTTATTGTGTAGGATGTCGAGAAGGGTAGGGGAGAGGGGCATGCTTCTAGTCAAGTCATATGAAAATTTAAAGCGGATGACTAACCAAATGTTCATCAAAGAGCTGATGAAATTTAAGGCGGGAGAAAGGAAAGACCGGAAGCCAAAAAGTCATACCTTCCAATGCCTCTTTTGGCAGATCCCATAGTTCTCCCACCATCGCGAGAGCGACTACCTTCAGGAAATATATGAACCCAGCCACCACGATTAAGTTTGGAAATAGCCAAGTCCATTCCCTTCAGCAGTAAGAATGAAATGAGCAGCAAGCTTTATCTTGTAGGAATAAAACAAAAAAAATAGCTTCAACAAGTAAAACTAAATTGGAAGTCATTATTGCAGAGCCAAATATTCACAAGAAAGCAAAAAAAAAGGAGAATTTAACAAATATAAGTTAGGGACTATTAGCGAAACTCCCCTTTAATGATTCATACAGCGATATAGAATTTCGGTTAAAAGGTTCAGTTATGTTTACTTTACATAAATATACACCCCCTAATGTTTCCAAAATTACATCCACCTCCCTTGACAGTTGACAGTAACAGCCGTCGCAAAACCCCACAATGCTTTATCAAGTAACTCTTTTGGTCTTAAAAATTAAACATATATCCCTTGAGGTTTGCCTAATTTGCAGTTACCCTAAAGCTTGTTACATCAAAATTACATCTTGGATTTGTCATTTTACATTGAGAACCCGATGGTTTATTTTAATAAACTAGTAAAATATACAAAATATTTAAAGACAGTTTCAACTCTAATTCAAACTACTGTCCAACTCTAATTCAAACTAAATGTCCACGTCCAAATTCATCTCAAAACATTATACTTCCATTTAGATATGGATTCAAGCCAATGTCTCTTCTCACTCCCCAAGCAAGTTCAATTAACTTCAAAAAGTAAGTTTTTGGGGGTAGGTAGTTGGTTGATTGTTCCTATCATGGTGGCAACATCTATGCCCTAAAAAGCAGATGAGGTGATAAAAAAGATAATTAAGAAATAAAGAGTAATTAATTTTCTATATTCAGAAGAATATACGATCAGAATTATCTTAAATTAGAAGTATTTAACATCAACGAAGTATATATTGGAGAAACCCCAGAAAGGTTTGGGTAAAAACGAACAGCATACAAAGGATTGTTTTGCAAATTTAAACGAATCTCAAGCGGTTTAAACTTTTCACTAGCACAAAGTAATGATGCTGTGGGTGCTACAACAATTAGATGGAATTCTGTAGTTTCAAAAGCTTTTAAAGGGTCTGCCTTTTGAACCAAACTTCATATTTTATATAATTATCTATAAGGACAATTTGGTACCGGAAAGTATCGAACCCCTAAATCAGTCAATGCCCTCGATCAACCTGAGGATAAATTGAATTTTCATTTGCCTTTTCTATAGATTATCTAAGACATCCACCAATCATTTGGCCTACAAGGGCACTACAAATTACTTTCAAAAAACTTATCATAAGTATCAGTCAAAGGGCCATTCTACTTGACAAAAAATTGAATATTACAGGAGAAAAGATAAGGGAAATCGTCCAGTTAGTATATTGCCAAAAGAAATTTACAATTAAGAAACTTGCATTGTAAACATCAAGGGTATGTTTGTTTGGTGATTGGGGATGATTAAGCGAAGTTTCTGGAGGAAGGAGAGTTTGATATGAGATTGATATGATATATTGGGAAATGTGTGAATTAGTATAGAAATGCATTGGAAAGTGTAATGTATGGATGGTGATTGGGAGAAGAAGTTGAGAAAGAAATGTGATTGAGGGGATTTAAAGAAACATAGCTTAAGATTCTTGGAAAATTGAAAATCCTCCGGTAACATCTAAAACTAGCTAAAATGAAAACTAATAAATAGTTTACAAAACAAATACCTTCTGATATATTCCATCCCCACGAGATACAGGCAGCACTTTAACATACTTGAAGAATGCTGATGTAACTGGATTTTTGAAACATCGATCAGATGCACAAAGTGTCCATCTCAAACCGTTCGCATCTAGCAGCATACTACGAGGAAGTAGGGAAGCAATAACCAAAGGGTCATCCATAGCCGCAACATGATTGCTAACCTGCAAGAGTAGAATAGTCCACCAAAACCACAATGCATCACTTGAACATCAGAGCGTTAACTTTATCTAAACTTTAAGATAATTATTGACACATCATACATGGAACCAGGAATGTTTCGTACCGTAATCAGAGGCTTGTCGTCTGGCCTATGCAGCAGTACTTGTTGCAGTTTTTCTGCACCAAATATCTGAAGAGCAGGATAAGTCAAATCGTCTTTCCGAAAAATATACACAAAGAAAAGGTGTATAGTTAAAAAATAAAGTAATTTGGATTCACCTGAACACGGTTGAGGCCATGCATAAAAACATGGCAAACATTTCCAAGCACAGGAACAGCAACAGCCTGGAGCATGCGGGTCAAGACCGAATCGTCTTCTGCATCAATATCCTTACTCACTGCAATACAAAACCGAAAACTTAGGCATATAAAAAGAGGCCAAGCACATATTTGGAACTATTATTAGTCAAAGTTATTACCACCGAGCAGATTACAGGCCACTAATCGTCAAGAAAGCATTTACCAAGCCAAACTGTTCCAAGTGCAAACATAACAAGCTAAACCAAGGAAAGTGCACATGTTATAATTCTACAACAAAATGCACAAAAGTAAAAAGTGTTTGATTTACATCTTTCATTCAAATGTCCCCCCAACCCACCCTCTTCTTGCTCTCTCCCCAAGGCATTTCATGATAGTAAATACATGATTTAATGGCGATATCCCAGCCTCCCAGCAACCTGCCTTTCACACCAAAGTCTCCATGTATCGATACATTTCACAACAGACATGTATCTCATGAAATACAAATACCATAATTGTCAAATGTGATAACTGATACCATGCAGTGCATAATCAAAGGAGAAATACCCCTTTCATTCTCAAGCAACTTGTAAAGTTATGATGTAACCTTGATTATCCGCTACACAGACAGTGTCACCAAATTCTAGATATCATCATCCAACAATCATCCAACCTGAGTGAATTACCAACAGAAGAATGATCTAGCAAGGTATGAGCTATGACTGAATATAGCACTGAATAAGATCATAGAGTAGGACCCAGAGTAACATACATGTAAACATTCATAATTCATTCAATCCCAATAGTGCATGCCATGTTCTACATTTCTCATTCCACTAATTGATAACATATATTAGTCCAATTCTAAAACCATAACATGAGTAGCATTCTCTATTATCATCTTTAAGAAATAAAACGAAAGTCAAATCACCACTCACAATTTCTGATTCCTGACAACTGCAAAAGATGGTCTGTCCACTACAGGAAGTATTTGCACACATATACAGCAAATTACCTAGAAAATCCATGAAATATCAATCAAAAACATTTTTCACAATCAATTTTTTAAATTTTTTGACAATAGATAACTATTCTTACATTAAATTAAAAAATATGAGACAATCCTACTTTCAATTAAATATAATGTGAAAATATTTACATACGCATTCTTCAACATTAATTTAACAATAAGCGCTAAAACACACAGAAGGAATTTGAAGAGTACATAAAAATGTTTGTGAGACGACATATTTAATCATTTTCTTCATTAAATCTAATCAATAACGTGAAGATCACACAGATAAGCGTTTTTACGATAATACATACTTTCATCTGAGTAATTCAGTAAACACATAAACGCTCTTACATTGAATTGAAAGTATGTGAATCAAATTATATGCAATTTTAAAATAAAAAATTAACAATTAACTAACAATGTCAGACCTCTTTTGCGGTAAAACGTGGAAGACGAAGGCAGAGAACCGCGACGAAAATCGGACAAGCGATCGAGCCACCGCTGGACGGTGGAGGAGAAGTACCCGCCGCCGGCGATCCTGAAATACCGGGGGCGGTGATAGTCCACCGCGGCTACTCTGAAACGATCCCTCAGCCGAAGCTTCAGCGATTTAGCCCCGTCCGCCAACAGATCGCCTCTGCATTCTATCCACCTCCCCACCACCATCTTCCTCGACACGCACGCAAAATACGGATCAAATTCAATTTGTTCGCGAGGCAAATCGCTGAAAAAACAAAAAGCAATAGAAATTGTATTCCGAGATGATGTTTGTAGATCCACGGATTGCCACAGAGAGAGCTGCGCGGCGCGAGTGTACGTAGTGAACGAGAGAGAAACGAAGAAGGGCGTTTAGGGGTTTGTATCGGTAGTACAATCATATAAATGGATATTATTGTTTTTTCCTTAAATATCTTTGTGGGTTATGGTTCCACGTGGCATATAATAACTGATGGAACCCACAATTTGGAGGATACGTGGCAAGAGTTATACGATTCTAGAACAATCTGAAATTCGGGAGTGGGCATAGTCAACACTCGTGTGTTACACCGAAATTTGTCAAAAAAAAATAATATTTTGGTGTCATAAATTAATTTGTGATAATTTTAGGAGAAAATTAATAATTACAAATATTTAAAAAAAAATCTAACATTTAAAAGAGTAATTTTGGTTTTTGGGATTGTCTTTTACCAGTTAGATAATGTTGTTGGTTAGTATAGCATCCTTCAAAAATCATTCGCAGTGTATCACACCCTTTAGATTCGGCTTATCGAATTATATCTTATGTAAAATTAAAAATTTTATTTTCAGATTATTTGTTACATTTTAAATTATAAGTATAGGCGCATGCTTCTACCAATCCAAGAAACAGCCCCGGCCCCTGAGGTATGTCAAAGTAGGCATTGGCCATGGGCCCCCAATTTTGGGGGACCCCAAATATGTATATAGATAATACTATATATACGTGTGTTGGGGTAATGAAGCCATGAAGGTAGGTTGGGCCCTTATCTTAATACAAATAAGTGGACTATAAAATATATTTAAATTGAGGCCACAAAACACCACAACCCTCATGTCCATATTAGTCTACCTATTCTCCAAAACCAATGTACTCAATTCATTGCTATCTGCCTGTCTTACAAACTGACAGAAGTGAAGACTAAAGAGCAAGGGTTTTTGCCACTTGGTTAGCATCTATCATAGAAATAAGATTACGACTTGTCCCATCATGTTCAATCCAGGCTTCATATAAAAGGAGAGCTTGCAATCACTGAAAAATAGTGTTTCTCAGCTTTTGGCCGAAAAAAACAAGTCTTAATGAAAATTTTAAAACATAATGCATTAATACAATCACAACATATAAAATACTATTGCTATTAACCAAAATGAAATCATAAGTTTGCTGCAACAACAGAGCAAATAACTTCTGTTTTTCTTTCTTAAAAGGGAAAAAAAATTAAAAAACCAAAAAACGGAAATGTGTCCAAAAACAGAATACAAATACCAGAACACAAGTTGTAAGTTAAATCAAACTACATTCCTCTTAAACATATCATCACTGTATCAAATAAAAACCCATTATGTGGTAAGGGCCTTAGCAATCCTTTCAGTAGGCACCAAAGGAAGATGGGATGCACCTTGTACCCTTTCTCAGCAGCAATTTGGACAGTTGGTTATACTTCTCCGAATAGTAGCTGGTGGTCGGACCAACAGCCTGAGCCACGCGGGGGAACAGCGGGAGCTGATTCAGAGAGCGCCAGGCCGACACTGCGTACTGCTCGGCCACGGGTTCGTACTTGGAGTAGATATCCTTAGCAGCAGGCTCATACTTGGCATACACGGTTTTTGCGAGTCCTGAGGCAGTTCCCACCACGCCGGCAGTCTTGACTTCCGACATGACAGAACGAGCGGCTGCTGGAGCTTTTTGGGCCGTCTCGAAGGCTTGGGTCGACACCTACTTTAGGGTTGGGGGGACGCGGCTCTGCACTTTGTTCATGGACTCGTCAACCTGTAATGATAAGCATTGTTAATTTTTTTAATGGCTGTGAAAAACAAACACAATTCCTCTCTGGTAAAATTCCAGAAAGTTGCAAACAATCAAACTGGGGCAAATGAGCAGGAAGACTGACAAGAATCCCTAGCCCTTTCACTAAAAGGGATAATTAAACCACACAAATGCAACGAAGGGAATAATTTTCAAGGGTGGTAATTCGGGTTATCAAACCGTTTTTATGTTCAGCCTTGAGTCAATTTCGGGTTATATTCAACATACAAGTAAAATATAAGACAAAAAACAGCCCATCGTGTCAGATTTGTATTAGTCGTGTACATGTTTGTGTTTCTCTTAGTAACTTCAAATCGGTCGCGTTAATCGTATCGTACTAACAATTGTCACCCATAAATTACAGAAACGACTCAAACTACTCCAATTAAAAAGGATTTGAAATCCTTCAAAATAACTCTAAAAATAGAGTCTAAGGATTTGAATCCCTTCATTCAAACAACATCTTAGAAATAATATTGTCTACAAAAGGAAAGGCTTGTAAATATAATCATTTGACAAAAATAACTCAAGACTCAGCTATCAAAGCTCCTTCATCAATGCAAATTGTTTTCATGAGATCAAAAACACCATTTCTGTCTTTACTTTTGGCTATTCAGCAACTTAAATAATCACAATTTCACAGCTAACACCAGAAAAAAATGATGAATTTGAATAGCAACTTAAATAATCACTTTCACAGCTAACACCAGAAAAAAATGATGAATTTGAATAGCAACTTAAATAATCACAATTTCACAGCTAACACCAGAAAAAAATGATGAATTTGTCTGTACATATTGATCGAGGAAACCTAATACATCCCTCCTCAATTTAAAGCTCCAACATACTCCATGAGTAATAAAATAAATTCTCATATTTGTAAACGAAAAGTACCTTCCCCAAGAGATAGAAATCAAAACTCCTGAAAAACAATATAGTCAACCCCCCTTTCCTGAAATCTAGCTCTTTGTAATGTCAGGTGGCTATAGAGCATGCTATGTCCTGTAAAATAGATAGATGAAAATAAGTGAAACAACATAGTAGCACTTCGACACAACAAAAATACGAGAACCTTGACATTAACATCTAGCAAGAAGTATAACTCTAAAATGTACTCAATAGAAAGAGAAAATCTGAAATAACCTTGTCCGCACAGTGTAGTAAAATGATATAGAACACAACTGGGATATAAACCACAGAGCTAAACGATACCTGCACGACAGAAGCACATGAAGCCGAGAGGTCTAATCTTCCGAAGACGAGCAAAGCTACAAAGACTCGTTCTCAACAGAAATCTCTCACCTAAAACTCCAGAACACGAATGTACAGGAATACTGAATTATATTAACAGACTAATCTCCAAAGTTCTATCAAATAAATGGGGAAAACACGTAGCATGACAACAAGCTTATATTAATCAGAATACCTTTAAACAATGTGGGGCAACAATTGTTGCCAGGTTTCCATCATAAAGGCATATATTTCCCCAAAGCACATTGTCCAGTTCAGTCACTACAATGCGACAATTGGCCGTAAAGGCACATACAACTGCTCCTGCAGGAAAGATTGCCATCGCCGGACACATCAGGCCTCATTCCCATCAGTAAATTTCCAAATGACTAAAAATGACTTACTGAAATTTCTGCGCCAGAAAAATAATTCAAATTAGACATTACTACAAAAAGTTAAAAAAAAAACAGTATCAAGATATTAATTATTCCAATTCTCCGCAACCCCTATTCTAAAAGAAAATCAGATTAGTATTCAGTAGCTGAAGTGCACAAAACAAAGCCCTTTTGTTTCAGCTCAAATTGCCAAAATGTAGTTAAGAGTATAAGATCTTATTTTAGTAGAACCAATAATAGACACCTCTCTTTTGAAACTTGGGTGCTTGAAGATAATCATATACTTGAGCCAAATTGGGAAAGACCTTGGTTCTCGCATGATAGAAATCTCACAATCTGCGAGCATGACTTGTATAATTGCCGAGAATTCTTCTACTTGAATGGATCTCAGCCATGGCAATCATCAGATCCCAGAGAACAATTTGTGGACCTGCCCATTCTAAAGACACATCATTGTTGCACCTCAACCATTTTCTCAACTTTTCAGATCTACACAATAGAAGGAAAGACAAATAACTATCATGTTCTTTTACAATCCTATGATATCAGTATAAATATTCAGAAAACATTAAAATGTTGGCCAGCGACCTTCGAGTTGCTTTCATGAAAAACATTTATATTTGTGACAATGATTTATCCTATGATTATAACTAAAGGAAACAACCAATTAAATAACATTGGTGATTAGCAAAATATGTGAAAACAGATAATTTTTGGACACGACTTGAGATTTAAACAAAAAGGGTACTTCCCACTATGCGAGAACCACGCCAGCCATTAAATCTTTTGCCAACTTGTACCTACAAAAGCACACCAATAAGCATGACAAAGCTAAACAAAATAAGCAAAGATTTATCAATAAGCATATTTCTTAGAATTACAGTAGTAGTAAAATAGAAGTTGAATATTCGGTAATATAACTAAAAAGTACATCAAAACCAAGATAATTTTAAAAATAAATAAAATGCAATCAGCAAGTTCGTAGTTTAAAAATGACATACTAATATAGATTTCATCATTGGTGCTACATCTCATCATTTCACAAACTGAAAAAAAAAAATAGATGATACATATATATTGGGTAAAATATTTTCCCATCAAAAATTTATCGTTTTCACACTTTGGGAATATAAGGCCTTGTTTGTTTATGTTTCCAAGGCTCCATTTCCAATTTTCAACTATTCATAGATATAGAATCATGTTTGTTTCTAAAATTTCCAATGGAAATCATCATTTTCACTTTCCACTTTTCACATAAAACATCATCTCAAACCTACAATTTCAATTCTCAACCCTATACACTACCCTACATCACTTATCAATCACTATTCTTATTTTTTAATCCAATTATATATGTGGGACCCTCCATTACCAATTTTATCTACTTAAAATACTATTATATATATTTAATGGGACCTACTAGCCTACAATCTTACAAATATAATATTATATATTCAATTAAAATATTCAACCACTATCAACTTTTCAAATTATTATATACATAAAATATTATTTCAAAACTACTTAACCAAACATAATCTCATTTCCAAACCTACATAAAACTCATTCGCATTCACTCATCCAAACATAATTCTAGTTTCCACACGAAAACCAATAAATTCTGAAAATTCATTTTCCAACACTAGAAACTAGAAATAGTCCATGGAAACATAACCATACAAGGCCTAAGTAATCAAAACATCCAAACCAAGATAATTTCAAGAATAAATGAAACACAATCAATCAACAAGTTCCTTATTTAAAAATGACATTAATCTAGCTTTTTCATCATGATACATGTATACATATATATTGGGGAGAAATATTTTTCAAAATTATAGCGTTTTTCACACTTTGCTTCTTAACATTTTCCTTTTACACTTTACCATTTAAACTACACGAGATATGTGCACTTTTGCAATTTGAGCACCCCAGCGGTGGAATATCTTGTAGATATTTTGTCACATGCAAGATGCCCTTATTTGACCACATTTGGTCAATTTCAAGTTGCTTATGTGGTCAATTCCTATTGTTGAGCCTAAATCCAAAAAGTTAGATCACTACTTCTCAAATTGCTTAATGTGGTCAATCCATACTGTTGAGCCTAAATCTTAAAAAGCTAAATTGCTATTTCGCCCATATTAAGCAACCTGAAACTAACCAGAACGTGATTAAAAATAAGAGCGTGCTTGCAGTGATAGAATCCAGCGGAATACTCCGACTCTGAGGTGCTCTATATGACAAGGTGTTAATATCGCATAGTGCAAATGGTAAAAGTGTAAAAAATAAGTTTAGATGTCAAAGTGATGTCAAAGTGTATAAAACGCTATACTTGGGATGGGCTAATGCTTTTTTCCTATATATATACACATATATATGGCACTTGGAAGCGAAAAAAAAATGCAACATATTAGAAACAACAGGGAAAGAGAACATATAAAGCATAAACAATCAATATACGAAATTTTTTGAGCACAACAATGCACATTTTGTTAATTTAAGTAACAACTCTCAACATAGAAAGGGGTCCCATCGTGGATTCCAGTTTTGATGCATTGGTAGCTCAGCTTCCCATATGGGGCCTCTGGCTTCTCCCCAGCAGGAATTCATACATTATTTAACATCTATTCCAGTTGTAAGGAAAAAGTAAAAAGCACACAACTGGGAATATAGACCACATGGCTAAAAGATACCTGCAACAAAGAAGCATTAGCAGCAATAAAGACAAGCTGAAATTTTCCACCTAAAACTCCAGAACATGAGTGTACTTTGAAATGAAAAACATTAACAGACTACTCTCCAAAATTCTACAAGATGTTAACTGGTATTCCAGTAATATATAAACAGTGAATAGACATATAATACTCTTAAATGTGAAGCATCAATTTCACTGGTTCCCATCACAAAGACAAGCTTGTCTGTAGTTAGTGTACCAACTAGGCATATATCTAATATTTTCCATACAAAATTAAACTCAAATATTTCATTACAATCCTTAATCCAAATAGGCACAACAATGGCAAAAAATAGAAAAAGCACATGAATATAATAGATCTAACAAGACTTTTAGAAATCGATTACCTTCAGTCAAACTTATCATGATGCTCAACAAATTCTTTGTTCGTTTGTTTATATCCATGTCTATTACTTAAAGATCTAATTTGGCTCTGCCATACAACATTATCTCGAGTACCAATAGTCTCAAGCAAGCATTCACTATCAGGTATCATTAGTATTTAAAGCCCCTAACCGTTAAGATGGTTAAAAAAAAGCATTATGGATCCACTCTGACAATAATGCATGCAACAGTGTACCGAAAAGAATACACAAATGTCAACTGTAAAGTATAAAACCATGACCTAGCAAGCAATTCTAATCCACCTATATAGAAGTCCTAAGTCAAAGAAAGGAAAAGATCCTGGTCACACGGATTTTGTGAAACCATGACTCTAACTTGGTGGGGTACAATTGATTCCAACTCCAATTACTTGCTCACAAAATTCAGCAATTAAGGCACAATCTTCAATTGAATCACCAATGGCCACATCGGTTCCATTTTTGGAACTGAAGGAAAACCAGGCAGGTACGTTTACGCCTTCTTAATACATTCTTTCCACCCCCTGAAGTGCGCATTGTAGGAACATACCCGGAAGCAGTAGTAGTAGATGTTGCTGAAGGTTTCACTGCATCTTTCCAAGTTGTTTCTTTTGTCTATAAATGAAAGTGTCTTGGAGTTGCAAAGGAGTGAAAGAACCAGCTAAATCCAACTGCACGGGTCTTTTCCAAACTGCATTGACTATGGTAGTTCCACCTACCTGCGTCATAACCAAGATGTTACTATTGCAAGTTCGTAACAGAGTTGTGGTTTCTGCTCTGGGCAGATTGTATATAAGATCATACAAGTTCATTTGAAGAACACCCTAATCATTGCCTTAGTCGAGAATATGCTGATTATGAACTCACAATGCTAGCCTTGGGTGGAGACTAAAATAAATGCAAGAGAAATTAAACGTTACTAAAGTAACTAAACTATGAATACTGTCCTACCTGCACAAGAGAGGGTGAGGAGGACTGAATACTGTCCTACCTGGTGGAGGGTGTAAGGAGGAGCAAAACATTCTATTGTGGTGGATAAGAACATTAGAATGCTCCAGTTTACTCCCCAAAAATATGATTCGTCTAAAACAGGTTCTCTTTTGGATCACCACTTAGACCATCGAGGCATAAAGTGCAATGACCAAACCACAACAAATATAGAACAATAACTAATAGAATTAAATGCAGGATTATCACTGGAGAAATAACTAGATAAGAAAGACCAATTCAACGAAGATCTAAGGGCGAAAAAACAAAAAAGAAAGACGAAAATTACAAAAACACCTGCCATACATTCAACAGGCCCATGCAGCTGAACTGGATTCTCCAGAATTAAGTTAAAGAAAATCAATGGATTATCCATATGTTTGCAAGTAGCATAACAATGACCCCATCAAACATTAGAGAATTAGATGACTTCTATTTATGTGTTGTGACTAGGATACACAAAATGAAGTAGAAATGTAGAATCGATAAGATTTATGAACACATTATGTTAGGTGCCACCAAGTATGTAAATCTTACCTGCACAAGATCTGTAAAGAACGATTTGTATCCTTGCTTCTATGCTAAGCATCTTTGAAACAAATGCTCTGTTACTTGGTTGTTCATCTGTACAAATAGTATAACTAATAAGATCTTAGAGAAACATGAAAGAGGCTGGGAGGATGAAGGCAGGTGGAGGAAGAGATTACCATAGAAGAAAACTTTGCAACAGATAAAAATAAGCGGGCATAAAGAAAGGGGCAGTCATGGACGCCTACAAAATAAACACTGAGATTTTAGTTGCATATGGAAGCATCAATACCTCTCACAAAAATCAGCAAATAAGGCAGAATCCTTCAATTGAATACCCACTGGCCACATTGGTTTCATCTTTGGAACTGAAGGAAGACCAGGCAGATACGTTTACGCCTTCTTAATACATTCTTTCCACCCCCTGAAGTGCGCATTGTAGGAACATACCCGGTAGCAGTAGTAGTAGATGTTGCTGAAGGTTTCACTGCATCTTTCCAAGTTGTTTCTCTTGTCTAAAAATGAAAGTGTCTATACAGCATACATCTAACTTCAGCTATTACAAAACCTCCTCAGAGAATGAAACTTTTCCAGCATCAGAAAATAACACAGCAATATATATTTTGCTTTGATATCCACACAGAGTGCCACACTCAAGCTAGCATAAAGTTCAATGAATGCAGCAAAAACGATATTTAAATACAGTCTTAACAAATGACGTTACTTAATGAAATGAGTAACATGATACATAGAACGTATTAAGAATGCAATGATTGAAACCAATGAAACAACCCTTCAAATTTATCAAGAAGACAAATGAGCTTAATGAATTCCAACAAAGAGAAACAAGTGAAAACAAACATCTAAGTTAAGAGACATCAAAGCCACTAGCAAAGACTACGTGATTCTTCTTTTAGGCAACTTAAACATACCTACTACTCAAAATTGGAAGAAAAAAAAAGGAAACTAAAATGTTATCAACATATGAACAAGTAACTTGGCAGTCATTAATTGGGGATGATATAGCAACTGGATTTTGCATACACATTATATAGGTGGTTCAACTAAAAGGATCGAGTTTAGTGTCGACATGCGCATGCTTAATTATTATAACCTTACTAAATAATTGCAATCACCAACAAAGACAAATGTTTGTAAATGGATGAATCATGCAGTTAATTTTCAAAACTGATGTCAGCAGCATTAACACACACAAAAAAAAGGACACATTAGCAGGAATCATAAAATACCACAAGAACCAGATAGTAAAACTTGAAACAGTAAAGAAAATTAGAAAAAAAGTGGGCAAAAGAGAAAACCAACTTTTAACATACGAAGAAACAGGATGGTGGGATTCCTTTCTTTTCTTGGCCTTGATGTTGTCACTGGTGCCGGAGCTTTCAACCACCAAATGTAAAAGTATTTCAGGTTAGTACTGCTTGCCAGCGAAGATCAACCTATGCTGTTATGAAATGCTATCAGTATAAAGACTAGAAAAATATAAAGATAAAAGTATTTCGGGTTAGCACTGCTTGCCAGCGAAGATCAACCTCTGCTGTTATGAAATGATATCAGTATAAAGACTAGAAAAATATAAAGATACTGTCAAGCAAGCAAACCACAAGCTACTTTCATGAAAAAAATTATCTATATGAAAAACAATCAGTTTAATACATTGTATTCTAGCAGCAGACACGCATAATTATTTCAATTCTTCTTACATCTGAAGCTCATAATAATTTCAAAGAACAAAATAAGGCATGCACCATAATAATTTTAAAGGAATTCTAATATCTGTCTTCCCACCTTGTGTCTATTAGGATTCTCTCACATAGAAGAAGTTCATCTATTAGGTGCTCATCAACACTCCCACCTCGTCTCTATTATGGTTCAATCACATAGATTTTCATCTATTAATTATGTGCTCAACAAGACTCTCAATATGCTTAAATGGGGATGTCAAAGAAGCTGCATAAACAATGCACGAATAATATGCATCACAGCGCATCCAACACAAGCCCACTATTCCTGCAGAATATAAAACTTGACATCCCAAAACGACTTGATTAAACAAGTACACGAAATATTATGATATTCAAAAGTCATACCGAACATATTTCTCCTACTTCCGCATGGTAAGTTCTTCATCGTGCAAAGAAAACCTCTGCAGAGTTAAAGAAGCATATCTTAAAATTTGTTATTCCACTTTAATTGAAAATAGTTCCAACACGAACACGCACATACATTCAATTATCAACGAAAGCATATAGCTCAATTAGATTACAGCAATTTGTATAGCAATGCTATGTTCCAGAAAAAACAAATTGTATGATTATCACGACTTAGCAAGAGAAACACTAACCTCCCTTACTTTAACAAGAAAGTAACTTAAACGACCTCCCTTCCTTGAGAAAAGCTGAGTTCAAATTACCTCAGTATTGCATCACAGGGCATCCAACAGAAGCCCACTATTCCTGCAGAATATAAAACTCAACATCCCAAAACACAGGCTTAAAGCATCATCATATGGGCATTTACATTCAAAAGTTAAAATAAAAAAAAGTAAATAAATAACAATAAAACCTGACTTAACCCAGAGAGAATTTCCCAAGCGAGAAAGCAAAAAAAGAGAACAAGAAAGCAAAAGCAAGAAAGGAAGAAACGAAGAAACAAAGAAACAAAGATATGTACCTCTTTGCATAGATTTGTTTCGAACTCCTCCGTGTTTCTATCCACTTACATTGAAACTAATCTAAACTTTCACATGACTTTTTCTCAACCAGAGGAGACTTGGGAAATATAGAAAATTAAGAGAAAAATATAACAAGAATATTTTTTAAGAAATAGTATCGAAATATATATAGCAAACATAGAAGAACAAAGTTTTTAAACTGATGTTAAGGTGGAAAATAGTCAAGGCTCAGACCTATATTGAAAATCAGGCAAATGGGTCCCCAGCGACACCGCTATGGCTGCAAAATCACCCCGTTGCATTTGGGGGAAGAAAATCCCCACAACACGCCGTCTGGGTTGCCCCGCCAAGATACGGGTTGGGTTACACCATTGCCCGATTCTGCTGCTCCGAAAGAAAAATCATCATCACAGCCTTCATCTTTTGGCCAAGAACCACGGGGATGAAAAAAGAATAAAAGAAAGAACATAATAAAAGTTAAAAACCATGATAAGGCTAATAACAATAAAATATAATGAACCAGCGATTTATTGTACCGAATGGTCCATTCCCACAAATGAAAGATCTCTACCTTTGATACATTTCGACGAACCAATGAGTTTTCTGAGCAGGGCGAAACAATGAGGATAATAACATGAAAAATATACAGCATACATCTAACTTCAGCTATTACAAGACCTTCTCAGAGAATGAAACTTTTCCAGCATCAGAAAACAACACAGCAATACATATTTTGCTTTGATATCCACACAGAGTGCCACACTCAAGCAAGCATAAAGTTCAATGAATGCAGCAAAAAAGATATTTAAATACAGTCTTAACAAATGATATTACTTAATGAAATGAGTTATATGATACATAGAACGTATTAAGAATGCAATGATTGAAACCAATAGAACAACCCTTCAAATTTATCAAGAAGACAGATGAGCTTAATGAATTCCAACAAAGAGAAACAAGTGAAAACAAACATCTAAGTTAGAGACATCAAAGTCACTAGCAAAGACTACGAGATTCTTCTTTTAGGCAACTTAAACATGACTACTAATCAAAATTGGAAGAAAAAAAAAAAGGAAACTAAAATGTTATCAACATACGAACAAGTAACTTGGCAGTCATTAATTGGGGATGATATAGCAACTGGATTTGCATACACATTATATTGGCGGTTTAACTAAAAAGGATCGAGTTTAGTGTAGACATGTGCATGCTTAATTATTATAACCTTACCAAATAATTGCAATTATCAACAAAGACAAATGCTTGTAAATGGATGAATCATGCAGTTAATTTTCAGAACTGATGCCAGCAGCATTAACACACCAAAAAAAAGGACACATTAGCAGGAAACATAAAATACCACAAGAACCAGATAGTAAAACTTGAAACAGTAAAGCAAATTAGAAAAAAAGTGGGCAAAAGAGAAAACCAACTTTTAACATACGAAGAAACAGGATGGTGGGATTCCTTTCTTTTCTTGGCCTTGATGTTGTCACTGGTGCCGGAGCTTTCAACCTCCAAATGTAAAAGTATTTCAGGTTAGTACTGCTTGCCAGCGAAGATCAACCTCTACTGTCATGAAATGATCAGTATAAAGACTAGAAAAATATAAAGATACTGGCAAGCAAGCGAACCACAAGCTACTTTCATGAAAAAATTTATCCATATGAACATCAATATGTGAAAAGCGGATCATTTTTGGAAACTGAGAATAATAAATTAAAAGGGCAAGGCCAATGGTACATTTCCCACTACGTGAGAACCAAGCCACCTTTAAACTTTTAGCCTGACTTTAATTGCAGAAGCACATCAATAATCATGACAACGGTAAACCATAATGCAAGTAATATATCATATACAGGAACAAGTTATAATGACAAAAATAAGCAAAGGTCAATAAATGATTTATACAAATAAAAATGTTGCGAATACACTTTAAAAATGCAACAACAAGAACAACAACAACAAATGCACAATGTCTTTGCCCAAAAAACAAGTGTTAATGAAAAATTAAAATGTTATACGTTAGTACAATCATAATACATAAAATACAATTGATATTAACCAAAATGAAATCATAAGTTTGCTGCGACAGAGCAAATAACTTCTGTTTTTCTTACTTAAAGGGGAAAAAATTAAAAAACTAGAAACGGAAATGTGTCCGAAAACAGAATACAAATACCAGAACACAAATTGTAACTCGAATTAAACTACATTCCTCTTAAACATATCACTGTAGCAAATAAAGGGCGGATTCTTTTATATAATTATGTGGTGAGCGCCTTGGCAATCCTTTCAGTAGGCACCAGAGGAAGATGTGATGCAACCTTGTAGCCTTTCTCAGCAGCAATTTGGACAGTTTGGTTATACTTCTCCGAATAGTAGCTGGCGGTCGGACCAACAGCCTGAGCCATGCGAGGGAAGAGCGGGAGCTGATTAAGAGAGCGCCAGGCCGACACTGCGTACTGCTCGGCCACGGGTTCGTACTTGGAGTAGATATCTTTAGCAGCAGGCTCATATTTGGCATACATTGTTTTTGCAAGCCCTGATGCCGTCCCCACAACGCCGGCGGTCTTGACTTCCGACATGACAGAACGTGCGGCTGCTGGAGCTTTTTGAGCCGTCTCGAAGGCTTGCGTCGACACCTGCTTTAGTGTTGGTGGAACGCGGCTCTGCACTTTGTTCATGGACTCGTCAACCTGTAATAATAAGCATTGTTAATTTCTTAATGGCTGCAAAAAACAAACACATTCTCTGTGGCTTCAAATAAAATTCCCAAGAATTGCAAACAATCAAACTGGGGTAAATGAGTAGGAAAACTGCCCTTAACTGAAAGGGATAATTTAACCTACACAAGTGCAACGAGCAACGAAGGGAATAATTTTCAGTAAACTTTGATGTGTATAAGAGATTTAATCTAGCAGTAAGATGTGAACACAAATAAGGGTGGCAATTCGGGTTATTGGCCCTGTCTGTGTTCAGATTTGAGTCTATTTCGGGTTTTATTCAAAATACACCCCAACTTAAGTAAAATATAAGATAACTATATTTTAAGTCAAACAATAACATTGTGCTAGATTTGTGCTAGTCTTTTGTGTTTCTTTAAGTATCTTCAAATCGGAATCGTGTCGTGTTAAATAAATTACAGAAATGAATCAACTTGTCTTTAAGGTTGCATTTGGATGAAAGGAAGAAAATTTGGGACAAGAATTTCAAACTGATCCAATTAAGAAGGTTTGAAACACTTCAGAATGACTCTAAAAATAGAGTCCAAAGATTTGAAATCCATTATTGAATGACTTCATCCAAACAAACTCTTAAATATAATATTGATTACGAAAGGAAAGGCTTGTAATTTGTAAATATAACCATTTGACAAAATAACTCAGAATCAGCTATCAAAACCCCTTCATCATTCCAAATTGTTTTCATGAGATCAAAAACATCATTTCTGTCTGTACTTTTGGCTATTCAGCAACTTATATCAAAACAAATAATCACATCTAACACCACAAAAAATGACGAAATTTTGTCTGTACATATTGATCGAGGAAACTCAAGAAGGAAATCAAATAATCGAATAAGAAAGACCAAAAATCTAAACCAAAATCAAACAGCAAGACCAAAATTGGGGGAAAACGCACACACGCAACACCAACGAAAAATTACAAAAATAAAACGAATATATACCTTGCGATCAACGAATTTGAGAACGTCAACAGGGACGCCGTGATATTTGTTGTAAACAGACCAACAACGGTTTTAACAGTGCCCTCAACAGTGTCAACGCCGGTCTTCAAAGGGCCCGAATTCTCCTTAGCGTAACTGTATAGTTTCGCAGCGTACATCACCGCATGGAGAGCCGCTACCTGAACAAAGTCCAAATACTTGAGCCTTTGCTCCTCCTCGATCGCCGCCTTCAGAAAGAAACAAATCAATCCAAGAGAAAAAAAAATTTAAAAAAAAAAATCAAGATTCAGAAAACAGAAAACAGGGAAAATTCACGAGACAGGGATGGGATTCATTTCTTACAAGTTGATCCAAGAGAAAAATAAAATTTAAAAAAAAAATCAAGATTCAGAAAACAGAAAACAGGGAAAATTCACGAGACAGGGATGGGATTCATTTCTTACAAGTTGGGGTTGTTGTGAGTTAGAGTCTGCTTCCGCCATGATCAATCAACAAAAATACAATCGCTCCTTTCTCTGAATAAAAATGAAGATTTGTTCGGTGCAAAAGAGAACAAAATATAATCAATATATATGTGTAGCGAAGGAAGGGGAAAAACCGCTAAATTGCAATGGTGATAAAGGTATGTTTTCTATGTGCCAGTGAATTGTGGAATATATATAGAAGGAGAGGGGCACGCAGGTTGAGGAAGATGAGAAAGCGTTGACTGCTTGCTTGTAGGTTAAGAAAGCGGTGTAGCAGTTTCTAGAATGAATGAATGAATTATGAATATGAACAGTTTTGTTTAGGGCTAAGGAATATACGGCACAAAAAGTGTGTACATACATTAATTACGCGTATCTGATTTTCTTCCTAATTTTTAGATCTTTACAAGTTTACTTGATTTTTAATTGATGATGTAATGTAATCATAAAAATATCAAACTTCCCTAATTTTTGAAATCTTTCCAAGTTTACTTGATTTTTAATTGATGATGTAATGTAATAAAAAAAATATATCTCTTTGATGATTGATTCCTTTTTAATAAAATGGTAATTTGAAAACTCTCTCTTCTTTCAGACCTAGTTACTTCTACTCATCTATCATCTGATCCGCGGTCCGCCAGGGGCATTGTCAGCCGGCTCGACTATCCCTAACCTAAGTTTTTTTTTCTTTCTAGCCCAACTATTTTTTCCCCTTAAAAAAATCATATTTTTTTAATTTTTTTCCATAGAAAAAAATGGGGGCACTAAGAGCCAGGAAGACCCCCCTTAGATCCGCCGATGCTTTGGATCATGAGGGGAGTAACTTCAATGCTTTTAGTCTCTCTTCATGATTTTTTTTTATCCCCAATATGTAGCTTTTATTGATCCCCAAAGGTGGATTTGATTTTCAGTTAATAAGTTTGTTTCACTTTGTTCAGAAGATTCAGATAAACGAGATTACTTGACGATAGATCAATTTCAATTACTTTTGTGTGTGTTTAGTCTAACGCATTCGTTGGATATTTTGTGTTTTAGATCTGTATAGGTTTATGATCATGTAGGGTTTGCAAATTATTTTTTCACTCGATGTTGTAATTTGGTGTGAATTTCTTCATAATGAAACTCGTTTTGATTAAAAAAATTGGTTATTGACAGAGGTAATTTAATTTATCTTTTATTTATTTAATTAAATCATGCTTTATAAGTTATAACCTTGTGTGATTATATTACTTTTAGTTGTCCTATTAATTTAAGTGAGTACTATTATAGCTTGGTAGATGTAAGTTTAAAATTAAATATACGACTATAGGAGTAAATAGATAAGTTGATATGTAGCATTTGGTAGTGAATTAGTCAAGGAATTCGTTTGGTATCTAGCCTATATTCTAACCAAAATTTACACACTTTATTCGGCCCATTCTAAAACAGATCTTAGCAGAATTATTTTGCCCATTTTAAACATCATTTCTATTCCAAGTTTAACTTCAACAGACAGGCCCAATTGTAAATCCATTTACAATCCCAGCTACACTTATATTCTTAAGAATTTAAAGCCCAAGCCCAAGCCTATGTTAGACCACCTATAACTTCTTCGACGCAACAAAAATACGAGAACCTTGACATTAACGTCTTGCGAGTCAATACAAAGAGAAATCTGAAATAACCTTGTCCGAACCAGGGGCGTAGTTAGGGGTAGGGGTGATCAACAAAAACCGAAACCGCTAAAATCGACCGAATCAAACCGCACCACACCACAATTGCTTATTTATCGGAAAAACCGCAATTTATATTCTTAATCGAGACCGCACCGCAAAAGATGGTGTAATTACAATTTCAAGTCTCAAACCGCACCGACCGCACCGCAAGTAGAATACTACATATATGTATATATATTCGATATATATTATTACATTTCTCTCAATCTATAGTATATTTGTGTATAATTATGAATCGTCATATTTAATTATTTTCATTGGTTTATTGTGGGTATATTAGTCAATTTACTTAATAATTTAATACTTCAAAGCCTTCATTTCTTGTTATGGATGTATTGTATAAAATGATTTATTTTGGGAAATTTGTGACATGGAGATTGAAATATTGAAGTTATAGGAGAGTTTGCAAAGACTTATGCTTTTAGAAAAAATAATTTATTGTAGAGTAAGAGTAGTTGAGAATCAGAAGTTGATAGAATTTGAAAATAAAATCAAAAGTTGAGAATCAGAAGTTGAGTTAAGTGAAAAAGTTGTAGAGGTGCTTATTTGTTTATAAAATCAAACTAGGTGTAGAAGCACAAATCTAAAGCATCCCTCTCCATGCTTTTAGATTATGATTAAATGAAGCAGAAGTTGACACTTGCAAACACTAAAAAGTGATTTTTTAAGCAGAAACATAAGAAATATTTTTTTTAGTGATTGCAAACACTCCCTATATCTATTAGATTCAACTATTATATGTTATTGAAGTTGTTATAATATTCAATTTAGATAACAACATATCATTAACTTTTTAGTTATCGAATTGATAAGTTTTTTTTTACTCATTTTGATTGTTCCATATAATATTCACGCACAATACGTTAAAACCGCAAAACCGCCCGAAACCGCCCGGAACCGTTGGAAACCGCATGTTTGTTTTATTCTAAAAAACCGCAACTTAAAACCAAACTATTGGCCGAACCGCACTTAGCTATTATATATTTTGTTATACTATTCTAGCTAATGAAATGTAGCTTTTAGATCAAATAAATTATATATTTTGTTTTAGAGTATTATATATTTTGTTATACTATTCTAGCTAATGAAATGTAGCTTTTAGATCAAATAAATTATATATTTTGTTTTAGAGTATTATATATTTTGTTATACTATTCTAGCTAATGAAATGTAGCTTTTAGATCAAATAAATTATAGTCATTGATTATAAAGTTGTCTTAGTATAAATAAAGATAGGTTAAAATTTTGAATACAAATATTCAAATTGATTCATATATATTCCAATATATTTCAAATAAGAATAAAAATTAATTTTTAAATTTGAATTTCAAAAGAAAGAATTATTATGAAAATATTCTTTAAATGAGGCCAATACGAATAGAATATATTTATATTCATCTTTAATTGATTCATTTATACACCTAGTTGGGAATTAAATGATTAACCGAGTAGGAAAAATGTTGTTGTAAACAGGGCCAATAACGGTTTTAACAGTGCCCTCAACAGTGTCAACGCCGGTCTTCAAAGGGCCGAATTCTCCTTAGCGTAACGGTATAGTTTCGCAGCGTACATCACCGCATGGAGGGCCGCTACCTGAACAAAGTCCAAATACTTGAGCCTCTGCTCCTCCTCGGTCGCCGCCTTCAGAAAGAAACAAATCAATCCACAAGAAAAAAAAAACAAGAAAATTTCATATATTCACAAAACGAAACAGGGGAAGAAAATTCATTTCTTACACAAGTTGGGGTTGTTGTGGGTTGGATTCCGCCATGATCGATCAACAAAAATACAATTGCTCCTTTCTCTGAATGAAAATGAAGATTAAAAACCGCTAAATTATATTTTCTCAGTGCATTGTGCCATGAATATATATTTAACGATCTGAATTCTCTCTTTTGTTTAGGGGCTAAGGAATATATACGGCAATAAAGGGTGTGTACATACATTAATTACGCGTATCTGATTTTCTTCCTAATTTTAATTTTTAGATCCTTTCCAAGTTTAGTTGATTTGGCTTGATTCTTTAACGATGATGTGATCATAAAAAATATATTTATTCCTTTTTAATAAAAATGGTTACTTTGAAAATTTTCTTTTTCTAGAAAATAGTGGTAAAAAAATATTTTGGAAAAAAACAAAGAATTTTGAGAATGTGATTGGATATGACAGGAAAAAGTAATGATGAAAGTCGATTTGATATGAAAATATTAGGGCAAAAATATTTTTTTAGTCCACTAAATAGACTACTTTATTCCTCAAAAAAAAAAGACTACTTTAGATATTTAGTCCACTTTCTTAAGTTATTTGTAATCCTATGTGGTGTTTTTTTTCTTTTTGCTTTTCTTTTTGGCCTTAAAATATTAATTGTTTTTGTTGATGCATATTATGTGGCATTTTAGAGGGAAATATATTATTTTCAATGTAAATTAGATAAAAAAAATATATAAGATTTATTATGAATAAAATAAAAATAGTTTACATAAAATATTTAAGTTATTTACTAATTTGAACTACGAAAAATAATTTAAAAAATCTGTAATACCCCACACTTGATTAACTTAGAATTTTATTTTTGGTGTAATTTTAGTTTATGTTTTGGTATTTATTTCTTGTAATTTAGTAATATTTATTTAGTTAACATATATTTTAGTATTTATGTGACTTTATGATTACATATGTAAGAGTAGAATTTTTTTCATTTGATTATGTGAATAATATAGTATTTAATTATTTGGGTTAACAATATTGGAATTAATTTTAATATTATTGTAAATTTTATATTTCCTCCATAACTAAATAATCTAGCCCAAAATTTTCAGCATTCTAGATATTACAAGCCCGAATCATAATACCTATTTTCAGATTTTTTTTTAGCCCAACCCAAATCAACGCCCACCCATTTTAGCCCCTTTAAATACCCCAAACCTTAACCATAGCCTCATTTTTAAGCATACTTCACACACTAGCACACACTAAAGGTGCAAACCCTCTTTTCCTCCGCTCTTCTGCTCTGGCCGTCCGCCACCCAACTGTTAGATAAATGTTTTTATCATGATTTTGATGATTTTGTTCGAAATTGTTCAAATGAGTTTTTAAATCAAAACAATGTCCCCAAATGTTGTCTAAATACTTACGACCGTCTTAAAATACTTTTACTATTTTTCGGAGTATTTTTTGGAGTTTATTTTCGATAAAAAATTGGACAACACATTTGTTTCAGGCTCGACCGCTCGCCCTATAGGGCAACCCGTACCTGAGTTGAGTTTTGAAACAGAAAATGGGACGTAAGAAAAATGGGGGAGGGCGACCGGTCAACCCCTGGGCGACCGATACCTGGGAGCAGCCCTTTTGGTTCGGTCTTCTCTGTTTCGTATTTTCTTCAACCCCAACCGGTCATAGTCAAGGGCGACCGGTCGCACCCCCCTCCGACCGGTCCCCCTGTGTAAAAATTCGCAGAATTCAATTTCAATCTTATCTCTGCGCGACCGGTCGAACCCCCTGTTTATCAACAAACTATCCGTTGCGTTTTCAGACAGTTTTTCCCTATTTTGTGGGATTGATTTCTAACAGCTATATTGATCATTTTAAATGGTTTCTTTTGCAACAAATCACTCCCCAAGGAGGAGCCAATGTCTGGAAATGAAAGTCAAGTCATCTCCTATAAATAGAGGCCTCATTCAAGCAACAAGATACAACACTCTATACAAGCAAAGAGCAATCAAGCATACAATTTCATATATCTTGTTGTATTAGCCTAAGCACTTTCACTTGCAAAAATTTGAGGTCTAGGCTTTCAATTCTTGATTACACTTGTACTCATATTGTTTCAATCATTATTGAGTTGTAATCTTGATTTTGGTCATCATTCAACACAAGACATCCTTGTGAGTATTCTTGTGGTAAGAATACACTTGGGTGATCTAGGTGATAGGTGTTTGAGGGTTGTGGTAATCCTCAAGGTGTTGTAAGAGGGTTGTGGTAATCCTCAAGGTGTTGTAAGAGGGTTGTGGTAATCCTCAAGGTGGTGTAAGAGGGTTGTGGTAATCCTCAAGGTGTTGTATTAATTTTTGGTAAATTAATAAAATCCTTTTTTCTTTTTGAAATCCATCCCGGATATACTGGAGTGGTAGTAGATTAGGCCCTAGGTGGGTTGAACTACTATAAATCGACGTGTGCTATTTACTTTCCGCACTTTGCATTTCATCTTTGCTTGAGTCTTTCGAAAAAGAGGGCAAAATTTGAAAAACCGGGATAATCTATTCACCCCCCTGTAGATTATTGTAGCCACTTGGACTTACACCGACCACCGACTGGCCACCTCGGCAACACCCTTTTTTAATTTTATTTTTTTTTCTTCTTTTTCTTGCTTTCTTCTTTTGTTTTTCTTTTATTTCTTTTTCTCCTCCCCATCCTTTCAGGGCCGTGTCAAGAAAAAATGGGGCCCGAGGCAAAATTTTAGAAGGGGCCTAAGCAAGAAAAATATTATTTAAAAAAACTATAGAGATTTATTTATCTTTCTTATTTTTTGAGATATAAAATCGCGTATTAAAGTTTTATACTCGAGATGCTTTAATAGACCATTTTCAAAAGCGGACATAGTTGATTTTAAATAAAAAATTAAATATTAAATTTGGAAAAAAAAATCAGCAAAATCAACTGCCACATGTATGGTTAGTAATATTATATACACTATACATGTATTTGGAAAGAAAACTAACTTTTTTTTTATGTAATTTAGTACCTCAATTAGAGTATTACTCTCTTTGTTCAAAGTTTCTTTTAATACTATTAATATAATCAATTAAAATAAAAAATAAATTAATATATTAAAGAGATGGAAAGATAAAACCCGAGAAAATCATGTGTCTTTTCTCTCCCGTGGCTAGTTGTTAAAAATTTATTATGTATAATTTTGAATATCAATAGAGATGCTACTAATAACACTGTCGAGATGTTGTAAAGAAGATGAGTTGAATAGATTATTCATGATAAAATCATGCTCCTAGATTTATATAAATCTAATTGAACGTGTATATGATAATCAAACACTAGCCACCACCCAAGATCTTCCACTCCCCCCTCCCCGGGCGCCACCGCCGCCCAAGATCTTCCACTCCCTCATATATATTTTTTTTTTCTTATTTCGTTTCCCATTCTCCCTTCTCTTTCCCTCTCTCTGCCGCCGCCACCACCCACTATTAATCGACCGCCGTCCGGCAGATCCACTAAAAAGTGGGTAAAAAATTAATTAAAAGTTATTTTAGTTGGTTAAAACTTATTATTGTTATAATTTAAATGGGTTTGTTCACTTCTTAATCTTATATTCAATGGTTTTAAAATTAATACTTGTAAAAGTTGTAGGAAAAAAAATCATGAATTTGTATTTTCTTGCACTTGCATGTATTTGGATTGTTTGGATTTATTTTCGTGTGCGGTCATTTGTGTGTATTCGTTGCAAAAATGTGGGCTATTGTTTAACCTAGATAAAATTAGAACCTAAATGAAATCTTTTATAATGCCCCCAAATTGGATCAAACCTAAATACAAGGGCAATTCATCAATTCTATTGTTAATTAAAAAAACGTAAATGGTATTATTTGGACAGAAATTGAGTCAGCATATTAGTTTGTTACTTTTAATTAAGTTGGACCTTTAATCAATACATAAATCTTTTATTCCTTTCGTAACTATATAAATATTAATACATTACATATTAGAGTTTAGGGTTTAGAGTTTATTATAGCAGTTTCCAGTTAAAAAAAAAATCAAAAATTTTTTATTTTGTAGTTTTTGTCTTTATGTGCTTATTATTTTTTTCCCACTCTAAAATGAGTAGTTTTTTTAATAATTCGCAATTTCAATATGGTACAAATTTTTTTGTTAAATTAATAATTTTTATTTGAAATTTCTATTATAATGATATTAAAAACAGTTAAACGTACAAATATTCTAAAATAAGACGTTCTCATAAATTAGTATCTTACATAATGATATTATTTTTCTAAAATGTCTAATAATGTCCTCCAATGCCACAAGTAGGCCTATGACGATCTCGTTTACTCGTCTTGTACCCTCATGTGGTGGAGTAACGTGTGTTTGTTGCTCTGTATTATCATCAAGAGTGGTGAAACTCGAGCCTACATCATCACGGCACGAACTGAATAATGATGGGTAAGAAATCAGAGATGTAGCAAACGATCGACGATCAGTAGCATGTCTTGGAGGCTCATAAAGACAAAAACTATAAAATCAAAAAACAATTCAGAAATAAATTTTTTTATACTGAAAACTGCTTTAATAAAGATATTTTCAAATGTTAAAAAAAAAACAAAGACAACACGTTTAAATCGCCTTCAAAATCAATTCATAAAAAATTAAAAATAAAGACTTTGTGAAAGCCGTCTTTGATAAAAATTAAAAAAAAAGTAAAAATCCAGAAAACAGCTTTCACCATATATAGGCAAAAAAATTCAAAACCCACGGTAAAAAGGTAAGAGTTATTTAAATTAACAATATATTGATAAATTAGCCTTAGACTAATAGGTTAAAGTGTTTACTTTTATGAAATTTTCGCTATAATAAATGCAATTTTTGCAAACTTCGACTAAGATAATATAATAGATGCACATTCATTAAATGACTTGAAAAAATTGCATTTCGTGAAATCTAGAATTAACCCTAATCGAGATAAAAATGAATTAGTTATACAATGATGCACTGATATAAAATGGTGTACAACCAGTTATTAAATGGTGTACAATTCAACTATTAAAATGGTGCATAATTTTTAGTTATGGAAATGTGATATTAATCAATCCATTGATTGTATGGGCGTGATTTATGGCAATTTGCTAGTTACTATTATGCCCTTTCTACCTATTAATTAATTGATAAATCAGTTATTTTTATTAGCAATCTGGACCATTGAATAAAAGTTGTGGATGAATGAGATCAATTCACACTGCCACACTTTAAGAGGCTGCCACACGAGATTCCATCCCTATAAAATATATCTTTTCTAACACATTAAAATATTTTTAATCCACTTGTGAATAATATATTTAATATAATTTATCTAAAAACAATTAAGAGTAATTGATTTAAAATTAGTATTCTCCGTTACTACAATTCATTTATGGTTATAAATTTAAATCAAGTAGAAAAATAGTTATTTCGTTCCTTTTTGCATTCGTTATATACCAAATATAGGAATAATATCATCATATCATTCATTTATTTCCTATAGTTATTTTGTTCCTAGAAATTCATTTCATTCATGCATGTAAATCATTGTGTAAGTAGTTTATTCGTGTAGTTTATTAGTCAGTAAACTTTTGATATTAAATGGACGCAGAGATAAGTTTGTTACATCAATTGTAAAATTTCACAATTTTCAAATTTTGTTTTTCTTGGACTTAGATAATTTGACTTGAGTTTTAAAGTGTCAATAGATATTGGAAATGAACTTGATTTGGAAATAAACTTGATTCCACCCAAATTATGTTAAGCTTGAAAAATATTATTTTGAGTTGAAAATTAAGAGCTTATTAGATATGTAAGCTCAATAAGTCTAAATTCTAGAAACTTAAACATGTCCTAGGAAATTGTTGAGATAAATTTAACATTATAACGAATTCTAAAATAATAGATATTTTGGTGGGTTTTTTTCGTGATTAATTATGGCCATTAGATTAAAAAGTGTTAGTATAATTTTAGCCACTGATCATAGGAGTGTATTAATATAAATAAGGATGGTAATGCTCATTTTCTGTCAAGCCAAAATTCCATCATAATTTTTCTTTATTAGCCCAATACTGAACGTTTATTTTTCCTTAGGAATACATCGTATACACGAACAAGTTATAATGAAAATAAAATAAGCAAAGATTTATCAAGAATCATTTTTAATGGAATCCTAGAGTAGTCAATTAGAAGTCATAATATATTCGGCAAGAAAAAACTAATCAAAACACCCACAACCAAGATGCAACAAACAATATGTTTCAAATACAGATAGTATTTCAATGGAATCCTAGAGTAGTCAATTAGAAGTCATAATATATTCGGCAAGAAAAAACTAATCAAAACACTCACAACCAAGATGCAACAAACAATATGCAACAAACTAATCAAAACACCCACATCCCGCCTGCTTAGAAATCACAAAGGCCCTTACAAAAAAGAAATCATAATTCTTAAATAAAAAAAAAGGTCGGGCAGGTGGCTCTGCTCGTTTGACCCGGCCCAGGCCCACCTGATCTGAGCATAATATTTCTAAAAAATTATTCAGCCAGTCCAGCCGGTTTGGGAGGCGGGCCTGGTCTGGCACGTCCAGCCCACTTGACACCTTCTTGGTCCCATCCAAGAAATCACACAGCCCAAACAAAACTTGCTGGGATCAGTCCTACGCCTACCAAACTACCATCTGTCCAGTAAGAGAGGCCCAACTACCATATGGCCCAAATTTCTGTACTTTTAACTCGAGTTAAGCTCTTGTCAAAGAAAAAAAAAACTTGACTTAAGGTCTAGTAAATTTGTAATTTTCGAATATGTAATGATTTGAATATCCACCCACGAAAAAAATCAATTTATTTTGGAGTGTCCCAAATATTTATTAGGCACGATAGATGTTGCATCAATTTATAACGGGTCCATTATAACCAACCACCATGCTATGTATTTAAGAAATCGAAAAAAAAAAGTAATATATAAAAGCAAATGTGTAATCATCTTTAAAGATTGATGATCTTTGTAGTGCACCGAATCATTAATATCATGCACGCCATGTGAAATTCTTTAATACCACTTACAAAATTTCATTAATTCATGCTCCAAATCAAAGGCGTTGTCTACCATTTAATTGTTGTACCAAACAAATATTATTGATGGTAATATGTTATACAATTAAAATTTGAATTATTGTAGTAGTAGTATAAATATGGCATTTCGATTGTAGCTTGTGAATCATAGATTGCAAAGTATAAAAAAGATTAAAATTCATGTTGCAAAAACTTTTTGTCCTTGTATGAAATACTTTTGTTAAATTTTAAGTTCAACAATCTTTCAATACTTTTGATAATACAAGTAATACAACTGTGAAATACTAATGATCACATCAAACCCCTTCCCCCAATCACTCCCCAAAAACTTTTCTCAATCACTAAACAAACATACCCTAAAAAGTTATGGAAAACACATTTCTATAATTTCATGAAAGTCCTTTACACTTGAGTCTCTAATAGAATCTATATGAAGCCTTCTCTTATTTTCTTCTTATTTCTTCTTCTAGCTTTACAACTTTCTCTTTGCAAAAGTGAGGACAAACAAAGATACCAAATTGATGAGATAGCCCTTTATATTTTGAAAAGGAAAAACAATTAATTTACATCATTTAACAATTAAATAATTAAGAATTCTAAATTGAAACCCTTTTTACTAAAAAGAAATTATAATCAAATTGAAATTGAAGTCCATCATATTTTTGGTCTTTTCGCCATAGTAAAAATATTTTTAGCTGAAAAACAGTTTTTTAGCCCTTTTTGAGTTCCCACTTTACCCTTTTTTTCCATTTCTGGAAATCGGTACATAAATCGGTTCCGAGTTACATGACTCGATACCAAGTACATCATTTGACAATCAAATATAACCTTTAGTTTTAGTCAAAATGGCTAAAAAATATGTTTTTAAAACGAATGGCTGTTTTTCATTTTCAAAAAACATAAATAACCAATTTGGCATATTACCACTTAAAATTATATCCACACCTTTGACAAAATTCAAACTGAAATTTTATTATTATAAAATTTAAGAACTTCAACTTTACCACTAGAAATTGTTAGGAATCAAATTCACAATTAGATTGCAATGAAATTATTTTTTTATGCTTTTAAATTGTGAATGGTTTGTAGATGACATAGCCACCCATCCAGCTGTAATTTAGGTGGTACCTGGCTGTCTCTCCATAAATTCAAGTGCTCAAATCTTCTTTTGTCCATTTGTCAAGGGAAATATTATTTAACAAATTAAAAAAAAATTGCATATAATTATTTTAATTTTCAACCAAGTTTATGATAGAATATTTCATTATGATCATATAGAATCAAATTGTTTATCAATGCCAACAAACATCTCAATCTGCAATTTCATATATATCAGCAAAATATAATTCTCTTAAACATATCAAATGTCCCAGTTGCATGTTTAATTGATGTATATCAGCAAAAAAAAAAACAATAAAATGTTTAACCAAATTCTACAGTAAACCAAGAACCAAAAATAAAAATTAGAAGCAATTTAGAGGAAATATGAGTGTGAATTATTATTCACAAAAAAAAGCAAAATAAAAAATTGTACACACAACAAATCACCAACATAAACAGCACAATAGCAATATATGTTTAGTTAATTTATCTTATCGTATACCAAACGCCCCCTTCTCTCGAAAAACCAGAAAAAAATGTAACAATAATAGGAAAAAGTTTCAAAGTAACAAAAAAAATATATAAAAGTAGAATATTAGAATTACTGAAGAAATTATCTTCAATATTCAGCTCCGGCAACGAGTGATGGCGCTGCAGCCGCGTCTGTACGGATTAGCCTGCGCGCCGGGGCGGCAGTTGTAGTAAGACGCGCCGCGCCGCGAGCAGGGGACGCTGTTCCTCTGCAGCGCTCCGTAGCTGATGTAGCGGCGGTTCGCTAAGATGCGCCGGTTGGACTCGGAGTCGAGCTCGAACTCATCGTCTTCGTTCTCCAGGCACTCGCCCACCGTCCCCCTGCAGCCGGATCTCACCGCTGGCATCATCCATCCCACCGACGCGCCGCCGTGGTCCCCACTCGCCGACGCTTGCGATTGTAGAAAGAACGCGATTAGGCAGAGTGCCAATAGCAATTTCCAGGCGCCTCCTTCCATTGACAAAAGCTGGTGGCCGATTATACGCTACTGATGATTGATTTCTGCGATGAATTATTGTTGTTGTTAATGGAGTATTTTGGCAGCTGGGTTTCTCTCTCTAGATTGTTGTTTTAGGTATGGAGGAAATGAGAACGAACAGCAAAAACCAAGTGGAGGTAGATTGGTTGAATTTTATATACGTGAGAACAAAAAAGATATAAAAAAAAAAAAGTGGGTTTAATAATTGAAGGGAAATGCTTTTGTGTATACTACGATAATGCCATTAGGAAAATTGAAGTTTGATTGTGTATTTATTATAGCTAGACCTAAAATTTAAATGATTTGTTCAAATATTTTTAATAAGTTGGGAGTAGTGGTCGGAGAGGAGGAGAATTTTTTTTAAAGAAACTGAAAAATACATGGTTCGGATCCTGGTCAACACCCTTACAAATGGTGAACGGTACCACTTGAGCTACAAGTTCGTGGTTAATAGTGGTCAACACCCTTACAAACGATATCATTTGAGCTACAAGTTCGTTGTTAATAATTTGTTCAAATGTTGATTGTACAAAATTTTAAAAGGACTTTATTTGAATTTGGTTTAATTGTAAATTAATATGAGTTTTAATCAATTGAACATAAATAAAAAAATGATTAGTTGATTTTTAAACTTTTTTTTTTTACTGGTTTGGGTAAATTCGGGTCGAGTGCTAATTGTTAATCGAACTAAAAGAATGTGTTCAAACTTGATTTATCAATGATATATAAGTTTTAAATCAATTTTAAGAGAAAAATGTAAAAATGGTCATGTAACTTTAGGTACTAACCAATTTTAGTCCTGTGTGTTTTTCATTTTGTGAATTTAGTCATGTAATTTAAAATTTGTCACGATTTTGGTCATATTTTTACCAGAGTTCCAAAAGCCGGCAACCAACTTACATATGGATGGCACATGACCCGTTTTTAATGTTGAGGTGATTCATTTCACTACCGCCAAAATATTTGATCAAAATTCCAGCAAAATCAGTCCAATAACTTTATTTGGCTAATAAAAAGGTAAAAAAATCGGTGTTGTAACTTTATTTGGTCAAAGTAATTTTTTTATTCTATCTATATTTGCTCACCACTTTTCCTTCTCCTTTATTTATTTATTTTTTGCTTTTCCTTTTTTTTTAAATAAAGAGTTATATTTATGAAAATATTGAGGGCATCCACTACCAATAGTGGGAGATAACGATTTATTTTTTGAAAACTTTGGAAAGTGAAAATGACCGTTGAGGGGGCCAACCAGACAGTTTGAGTTTTGTAAGCTCCACCTGGTTTCCAAATTAAATTTTATACGTGAAACCGTTTCATAAACTTAAGTTAATGAGACGGATACTATAAAGCACAAAGAATATGTGTTTTTTTTTATAGGTTTGAGTTTGAGTTTGTATTTGAAATTCTATTTATATTTAGGATCCGTTTCATGGACAATATCCATGAGACCGTTTTATACAAGTTTTTGTAATTGTATATTCCTTATCTTGATTCTTCCAATAAGTCAATTACTAAAAATTAAGAAGTAAATTTTTATATATTTTTATTATGATTTTAAAATTAATGGTCATGTGTGGTTTAAGTGAGATTACTCTTTTAAAAAGATATATACTTTAAGAAATAAAACCTTATATATGAACCTTTTTTTTTAAAGAAAAAGTGATGAATTTTAGGAAAGAAGAATATACTAATATTATAATTTCGACCTACTAACATCGATTATTTAATAATAGATTAATTAATAAACTCATTTAAATAATTCACTAGATTTATAAGATAATACATATACGAGAATTCATATAGGTAACATGCAATATATAAATTAATAACTACTTGATATGTAGTTTCATAAATAATGAATCAACTATAATTTATTTTTTTGTTGAAATTGATTTCACATTGAATCTCATCTCTGACTCTTATTAAGGTACTATGAACTTTTATTGTTTTCGTAGCTCAACAAAAATTTATTCAATATCATTGTTGATGAACTTCGTTTTGAGAACAGGATCTCCAGTAAAATTATTATCTTCAACTTCAAGATTCATATATCACTCTCGATTATCTGATCATCGGGCAACAATTTTGCAGTTTCAACATATCTTTAGTTACATAATATATTACAAGGTTGTATCTTTTGATGTTATTATTTGGTGGCAATAAAAAAAATTCTAATATTATGCAATCTTTCAATAATTTTGTAGATGAGTATGACAACTATTCACAGTTAAAAACACTTTTCTACAAGTCATATTTCTCTAAATTGATATATTATTAGTTTATCAATTATTTAATATCTCGTTAAATTAATATATCTTGGGAGTCCCACGATTATTAATTTATAGAGATTTGATTGTACTTATATTCCGATTAGTTATGGTCTTGAAATAGGTGGTTAAAATTAGTGCTACAGGGTAAATTAATTATGGTCTTCAAATAAGTACTTTATATAAAGTACTTTATTGCGATATAAAGTACTTAATTTTTATAAAAATAATCGATTATGGTCTTGATTTATTTTTCAACTCTACATACAATTTTTATAAAAATACTTTCCATAAGGTTCTTAAGCAACTCCTATTATTCATTGAGTAAACGAAAAATTAAAGTACACATAAGTACATAACCATAGAAGTCAATCCTAAAATGTGTTAAAAAAATTCCTATTTATTTCCTATGGGCTAAAGTCACCTTAATCACCGTCACATAGTTTGCCGTTGATTATTCCTGAAATTGCATAAAGAATGTATATCTCTTCTTTTTCTTTTTTTTTTTTTTTTGTACCTTTGGTCTGAATTTAATAGTCTTAATAGGCTCCAATTGGATACAAAATGATTTTTGTTTTTCGTTTCGATGATAGAAAAAAAGTTTTATAACCCAACTTGCAACTAATTACGAAAGTTTTCACAAAATAAACTATTTGCTCACTTTCATTTATTCTTTTTATTAATCATATTTACACTTTTTTTAAAAATAAATAATCACTGTTACACATCATCTCACAAATTATACTATTGACTCAATCACACCATTTTAATTACCAATCATATTCAAACATTATTTAGTATTTATATATCAAATCAATATAATCATTACTTTTTCATCACATATCTCATTACACATTGAAAATTCATTATTTTTCTTTCAAATTTTCTTGTACGCTATTCTCTAGCAAAAAAAAAAAATTTAAAATAAAAGCATATTTAATCAAGCCTTTAATCATTCGCCACTATCAAAAAATCGGCACCGCTTGTTGACCAATTTTATAGTGTAATTTATAGAGTGGAGATTGGGGCTCCAATTTTAGTGACCCAGTTACTGTTTAGTCCAGCATGATTTTTGCTCTTGGCCCGGTGGGCTGAGCCGGGGTGGCTCGGACTGGGCTTTTTGATAGCTCTACATATATATATATAATTTTATTATATATTTTTAAGTATACATGGCTATTTAATGCCTAACTTCCATTGCTTTTTACTAGGGTGAGATTGCACGTCATGTTTGGTGATAATAAATTGGGGTCCTTCAATATATTTATGAAAAAGCAAGCACCTGATGCAGCCTACACTTTACCACTTTATTGTGGGTCAGTGTGGTCACGGGCCTTAGCCCTTAAGTCAGCGCCCCCTACCTTTTAATCAGCACATCCCAAATTTACTTTGAGGCCTTTTGACTAAATTTATTTATTTATTTAATATAAATTGTATATTTTATGTGACAATTTTAAAATTTTGAAATTCAGTTTTGACAATTAGTATTTAACATATTTGGATAAACTAAAATCATGAAACTTTGTCTTACACATAGAAGATGATGTATAGTTCACTGCAAGAAAATCTCAGTTTATCGACATAAATGATTTTGTCACTAAATTTTACAGTTATCTACATTATACATACAATATAAAAAATATTATCTTTTCCCCAAATTATACTTATAAGTTACCGACATATCACCAACAATTTTAAATTTGTTGACAGAAATATTGTAGATATTTACCAACAACTTTAGATTTTGTAGGTAAAATAATTTTCCTTACACTTTATAGTTATTTTAATATTTACCTACAAATTTTTGAGTAAGTAAACTGGTTTTTTCTTGTAGTGGTTCAATTTTATTTCAATTAATTTTGTCTAATTTTATTTCAATTTAATTTTGTCTCCTATAGTAATATGTCAACTAAATATGGAAATATTATATGAGACACTTACTATGTATTGATACTTTCACAATAGAAAAATATAATATTAACTGTTATAAAGGATTTGATTACTAACCGACAATTAATTTACCTTGTTGATCAACCTTTCTCAATGCATTCATAATGGAATCTTAGAAAATAAGTTATAGTTTGTGTCACATCCAAATTAATGTTGAAATAATCAAGTTTTTTAGGCCTTGTTTGGTTTGAGTGTCCTTTCAAATTTTTACTTCTATTTCCTTTTTTCCAATTTAATTTTAGTTTTGTAATATTTTTTAATATATAAAAAGATAAAGATGTTTTTATTATTGTTTACATTATGAATTTTTAAGTATTTTAAAACTATTAAAGAATCAAATCTAATCATTTATTGTTTGAGGCATACTTTACCACCAACTTGTAGTTCAAGTGGTACCACTTACACTTTTTAAGGGTATTCACCAAATCCGGTATCTTTCAGTTTCACTGAAAAAAAATTAATTCCCTCCAACCAGTATTCCCAATTTCTTAAAAAAAAATGGAGTCATACTTTGTTTAAATATGTTTTTTGGCTTTGTAATTACTGATATACAAAAGCAAACACAAGTAATATTTTTGTTAAAAATGAGGAAACTAAAAAGGAAAAGAAAATAAAAGATAAAAATACAAAAGCTAGAGAGATAAAGTGAATTATGAAAAATAGGGCAGCATACGACACGATAATACGATACAACACGAATATAAAATGATTACAAATATTGTTATACATATAAATTACACGATAAAACACGATAAGACACGACACAAACATAAAATTGTAAATTAAATTAACTTATAATTATTGTTCTATTAATATCAAATAAAATAGATAACACGAAAATCTGATAGTGCGACACGATGACACGATTTAACACCCAAAATAAAAAGGCATATATAACGGCGTTGATGTCGACACAGACGGAAAAACGAGGTGGGTCCAATTTCGGTGTTAGCGCGTAGCCGCCAGCCGGCTCACATCTTTCCCAACAACAGCTGTATGTTGCTGTGATTATGACTTGTCAAATATTATTCACCACCTTATTTATTTATTTATAAAAATATTTATTTATCTCTAATTCATTGTCCTTTTCAATTAGAAATTTTGGACCCTTTTAGGCTTTAGCGAAAAAGAAAAAAATTGCACCCACACAAAATTACAATATTCTCTCAATCATTTGATTCATCATTTTTTGTCAACTTTGGTGTGGAATTTTGTGTTATCTTTCACTAACAAAGTGTAACCATCTTAAAAAAAGAAATTTTTTTTTTCTGTTTTCAGTGCCGAAAAATAGTAATTGAAATACTAATTTGAGTTTTGACTAAATGACCTTTGACTTTTATTTTAATAATTGTATTACTTTTCGAAATTTAATAATAAATTTCTATATAAATATATAAATTGAATTACTCAAACTTGTTGAAAATTTGTCTTGTTTGATCAAATATTCGGGCATGAACAAGAAGATGATCAAGTATATTTGGTCACAAAATTATTTATAGGTGAATGAGAAATTGTTGCCTAAAGATGACAACTTGAGATAAAATTACATACCCTTAACACCCGCCGCTCGGTCCTCCTCCCTCCCTCTCCCTCCCCATAACCATGGTTGGAAACTAGCTGTTCTTTGGAGTCGGATCTAGTTCCTCCAGTCAACATGCCCTTCCATCTCCGTCCTCGTGGGTTCGGGCGAAGGCGTCGACACTTTTGTGGTGGTGATGGGTTGCGATGGTGGATCAGGGGAGAGAAAGGCCGTTTTTTGCATTTTTTTCTTGTTTTATTTTGATCTCTTCCTTCATTTTTTTTTTGTGTGGTTTTGTTGTATTTTTTCTTTTCGTTTGGTGTCTTTGTGTTTCTCGGTTGAAGGGTGAAATCCGTAGGCGGGTCAGAGATGTTTTTCTTGCAGTACATGATGGTATCTCATGCCTATGATGTGTTTGTGTGTTTGAGCAAGTGGTCTCCTTTGGGGAGTGTCTAATCCTCAGTTGGGGGTGTTGTAGTCTCCCGGTTGGGAAGTTGGGGGGCCAATTTTTCACGGCCTAATCTGGCCTATGTAGTGTATTTTAAGCTAGGTAATCAGGCCAAAGTAGACCGATTCTTTTCGAGCCTAGAAATTCTTGGCCGGGTATGGCCTTATTTCAGGCCGGCCAAACTTGTATTGAGTCTATTGACACCTCTAGTAAATGGTATATTTGCTTCCAACATTGGAAAATGAATCGTGGGGTCCATACAGAATTGGGCTTGGGCCCTTAAAGAGGACCCTAAACCATAGTTATTTAGTCCATATTCTATTTCGTTATACAAAGCTCCGAACAGTTCAGTCATACAAAACCTTTGGCGTTCTAGAAATTTATAATCTATAAATATATTTCCTTAGTTTTTGTAGAAATAACGAGTCATATGCATTTCTCTATTTTTTAGTTTGTCCATTAAACACAGAGTATAGAAAACATTTTAGGTTCAAACCGCTTCTTTCTGTTTAAAGTGATGCTACAATTGTATATTGGAAGGTCGTTGTCCCAAAATTGTGGAAATGGTTATAATAGTGACAATTTTATATTTTGTCATTAATATCTTGTCAATATACATCGCAACTAGAGAGAGAATAGGAGTGAGATTTCCTATTCCATTTCTTATTTCACTCAATTAATTGTTTAACACATGTATGAGCAGGATGTTTGGTCGGGCCAGAGTTGGCAAAAAGTTGGGTCGGGCTAGTCTGGCATGAATCCATTGGGTCTAATGGCGAAAATCGTGTTGCCAACATTTTTCTTCGGGCCAAAGAAAAAACATAGCACATCCCATCTCATTTTAGATTTTGTACACAAAATCTATCTGTCGTGCTAGAAAGTCGGGCCAACCTCAGCCCATCGAGCCAATCGGGCCAGATCAAATAGACCTGAACTTTTTCTGGCCTAGAAATATCTAACCCAACTCGTTCCTAACCTTTGGTTGGTCGGGCAGTATTTTGCCTTTCTGTCAAAACCCGTCCCATAGGAGTGGCAATTTGGGGCACAACACGATTGACCGACACGAATACGACAATAAATTATAGGATTTGGACTGTTGCCAAATGGGCTTGCCTACATAAATTTATTAATAATTTATTAGAATATATGTTTTAAGTATAAAATATAAAGAATATAAAAAAATCATAAGTTTTATTTGTTAAGGAGCCAGACGGGCTTGGCTTGCCTACATAAATTTGACAATTTTGCTTATCGTGCTTATCGTGTCGTGCCTTTTTTTTGTGTTTTCAACGTGTCGTATTTGAACTTAAATTTTAGGCTCGTTAAGCTTATCGTGTCAAGGTTTATCGTGTCGTGCCGGCTCTATAACGGCCCTGCACGAACGATTTGCCAGCCCTACCGTCCCATTGCCATCCCTGGTTACATGATTAATTTTTCAATTTGCCTTAATTATATTAGAGAGAGAATCAGTTCTTTAGAACAAGCTCAACACCTAACCAAGAAAAAGTTAAAATCTAACACCTAATCAAAAACCATTTTCAATTCCACATACAAACCCCACTTGATTCCTTTTGCAAAAACACAAATTTACAACCACCCCCCAAAGGATCATCAACTCATTGACTTGAATCATATCAGAAACATTAATGAGCAAATTTGAAAAAGTGAAGCTTCTGGGGACTGGAGTTAGCCCATTTGAGTGGAGAATCATATGGGCATTGAAATTAAAAGGGATTGAATTTGAGTTCATTAAAGAAGATGTATCTAACAAGAGCTTACTGTTGTTAGAGAAGAATCCAGTGTACAAGATGATACCAGTGCTAATTCATGGCCAAAATGCAATTTCTGAGTCTCTTATCATTTTGGAGTACATAGATGAAACTTGGAAGCAGAATCCCATTTTGCCTAAAGATCCTGCAGAAAGAGCATATTCTCGTTTTTGGGCCAAATTTTCTGAAGAAAAGGTGAGGTATTTTTGTTCATTTGTTGGTTTCTATTTTCATTGCAGTTTCCGGTTTGGAGGCAATTATAAATTAAGGGATAATTACGAAAACTACCCCAAATTTTTGGGGTAATAACAAGAAAACCTAGAGGTTTTTGAAAATTATAAAAAGCCGTATGATTTGTTTATGTCTTACAAAGTTAAGAGGTAACTATAATATTTTTTATAAATGTCATGAAATTTTTTGAAATATTTTGGTTTATGAAGGGGAAAACTATAAGACGAAATCAAACATCAAGAGTGTTTTAGTAATTTCCAAAACCCATTCCATTTTTTTTAATTAGTCCAAACCTTAGAGTTCTTCTTTAATTATCCCAGAAATTAATGGACCGTCTTTTTAGGAATCTGCAAGGACAATTTGGCCGTAAATTCAAAAAATGACCGGATTGTTGACGTGGTTGCCATCTCACCCCCAAAATTTGGGGTTTTCAATTTTCCTGTGAAATTTCTAATGAAGTTATTCTCTAATTTAATAATACTAATCAATAAACATATTAAAAATGCATGACATGTATGTCACATTCAACATCCAAATCAGCAATTTTACTGGAAAATTAAAAATTGTTAATTTGGGATGCGAGGTGGCAACCACGCCAGCAATTCAATCATTTTTTTTTTTAATTTTTCAGGCCAAAATTGTCCTCAATCTCCAATTTTTTAAAGTTAGATTCCTTAATTGCGAATTAAAAAGATAAAAGTCCTAAAATGCTATTGCCGCAAAGTTACATATCAGTTTTGCAATTAAGCCAATATAATAATATAAAGGGATAATTACAAAAAGTACCCTTAAGGTTTGGCCTAATTACAAAAAAACCTAGTTAACTTTGAAAAGTACAAAAAACACCATGAAGTTTGATTCAGTGTTAAAACTAAGAGGTAAACTGTAATATTATTATAAATATAAGAGGAGATTTTGAAATATTTTTTTTCTTAGGAAAGAAAGGGGCAAATGTTAGACAAAATAAAACCTTAGGGGTACTTTTTGTAATTTTGAAAGTTATCTGGGATTTTTTGTAATTAGGTCAAACCTCAATGGTACATCTTGTAATTAATCCTAATATACAAGCATTTCAATTTCTCAGCTCTTGTTTAAAATTCCATGCAGAAGCTTTTAATGTTTGGGATAGCAGAAGTATACTACTTATACCATAGTAACAGAATTCTCCGAATTTTTGAAAAATACTCGAATAAAACACGATATTTTCATACGACGTTAAAATCCCGTATATATCTTTTAAAAATAATAATGTGACAAAATCTCCCGAACTTTTTCGTTAATAAAGCGATTTTTTCCCGATTTTTTCCCACTTTAACAAAATTATACTATTTTAATTTATTTTCTAAATTTAAATATAATTTTATTAAATAATTTAACTTTTACAATTAATTTATTGAGAATCTTCCCACTAAAATATATAATTTTCTATAGAATTATTAAACATTTATATCGATATATTCCCGAATTAATCGCGTATTATACAGACGAATTTTGTCATATAACCTAGATTTTGTCGAATTATTCACGAATTATCCCGAATAATACCCGAGATACGAATTTTAAGGGCTAACGATTTATTCCCGAATCCGAGATTTGTTACTATGACTTATACCACTATATAAGCAGAAATCGCTAGGCGCCTAGAGCGCCTAGAAATAGCACTATTTTTTTACTGATTTTGGCTGATTTTTCCGCCTAGGCCCGATTTTTTGGCCGACTAGGTGAGCGCCTAGCTCCGATTTGGTGCCGCCTAGGCCGATTTTCAGCCAAAACAATTTTTCTGACTGATTTGGACAAAATCGAATTGGCCTAGGGGCGCCTAGCGCTTAGTCGGCGCCTACGCGACCACCTAGGCCGATTTTTACAACACTGTATATAACACATCATTTCTTAGTGCAGATAGTAGAGCCATCAAGATTAGCATTTCATTACACAGGAGACAAACAAGCAGAAGGGGTCAAACTAATGGCAAATGGCCTGCAAATTCTTGAAAACCAAATAAAAGGGAAGAAATTCTTTGGAGGGGATGAAATTGGATATCTTGATATTGTGATTGGTTGGATTGCTTATTGGCTTCATTTCAGCCAAGAAGCTGGAGATTACAAGGTAATGGACTCAACAAAATATCCAGGGATTGATAAGTGGATGAAAAACTTTTTACAAGTTGATGTAATTAAGGAGAATGTTCCCCCTTTTGATGAGATGATGACTACTTATAAAATGTACAGAGAGATGTCTCTGGTTTTATTAAGTGCTGATGAAGAGTGATCCGTGCATCCATTCTTAGTTCTACCTTTTTTTTTTAATAAGTTGGGAGTAGTGGTTGGATACATGGTTCGAACACCGGTCAATACCCTTATAAAGGTGAGTGATACCACTTGAGCTACCAGCTCGTAGTTTTTCTCGGTTCTACTTTTAGTTTCATCAATGTAAAATATTTCACTTGTTGCCAGTGATTTGGTGTTTTTGGATTCTCAAGGGTTTTTAGATGCTTGCTTTGATTGGTGCAGAATCTAAATTTCTTCTCCACTTTTCAATGCATTTGGTGAGAATATCGTGTGTCGCACGTGATTCATGACTTCACCAAAATAATCATATTATTTGATAATTTTAATTTTTGAATGATATTATATGTTCAATATGTTTTATAAATTAAAAAATGAATAATTAATTAACTAAATTAAAACATTACAAAGTATTACAAAATATTTTGTTTTGAGTAAACATAGATCATTATGAATACTTATAAGTAACGTCGTACCCGATCCGAACACCCGACCTGAAGGATTGAGGTTGATGGCCATGACGTATTCCCGACTTCAACGCCCTAACCAACAAAAACAGGAATGGAGGACTCTGAGTACCCAACCAGCCGATCCACACAGACCCTAATTCGGTGGGATGCTTAGCAGGAGAAGTCAGATCACCATTAATTCGTGTTGGTAATTAATGCTCATCAAATCCCATTTAAATCATCTGCTTGACATCCTTTTTCTTAGGATCAGAGGACTAGTTGGACAACTCTTCCTATTAATGATTATGCCAATGTCTAGTAGCACTACATGTATAGGATATCTCATCCTACAAATACCCTCATTTTTGTGACAGAATGAGGTTTGGCACATCTTTGTATTTAAAGCATTTAAGAGAGAATTTATTGCGCTGAGCTAATAGAATACAAATACGACATGTTCAGGTCGTGTTAACTCACAAGACCATTTTTCATTGTTTGACACGTTGGATCTCTGAATCCCGATGTCAACAAATTAGTGCTAGAGGACGGGCTTTGTCGTTTAACAGTCACATAAAAAACACGCCAAAATTGGTTACTCCAAAATCAACTTGAAATGTATCTCACCCTCACCCGGATTCAAAAAGGGCCTAGGCATGACAAACCCCCTACCGAAAATAGAGCCACAAAGGTCGAAAAGCTGAAAAAATGACAAGGAATCTACAAAAGGAACCTAGGTGAAAGGCATTCCCTCTAACCTTGGTGGGCAGGGTCTGGAATTGGTTCAGGTCACTTCGGGTAGGTACCATCATTGTTGGGACGAGTTGGCTTACTAGTTTTCAGTGCATTTCATGGGATCCAAAAGCAGGACAGCCCCGAAAGAAAAACTTGTGACCATCAAGTAGGCCAAAAATGAGTAATTGAAAATATCTTGATTGTTTTAACAAGATGGTGATGTAGGTCGAGCAAGTGTCAGGAAGATGCAAAGTTAATGGTTGTCATGACACTATATATATAGATAGATAGATATATAAGGGATAATTACAAAGACCTCCCTAAGGTTTGGACTAATTAAACGGAGATGTTTCAAAATTACAAAAAGCCCCCTCAAGTTTGCTTCTGTTTTAAATTTATGGGGGTAATTGTAATATTTGTGTAAGTATTAGGGGGTGTTTTGAAATGTTTTTTTGTTTATTAAGGGGGAAAATGTAAGACAAAGTCAACTCAAGGGTTTTTTGCAATTTTCAAAAATCTGTGGTTTTTTTGTAATTAGCCCGAACCTCATGGAGTTATTTGTAATTATCCTTTTATATAATCTATCACAAACTAAAGGTCCCCACTTCCTGTGCTCAAAAAAAAAAAAAAAAAGGTCCCCACTTCCTAAGTTCATAATCAATTATTTTTTGAGAGAATCTGTTCTTCTAAACCAACTCAACACCCATCCAAGAAAAGTTAAACTTAACTCCTAGCTAAAAACCAATTTCAAATACATATTCAATTAAAACCACTTGATTCCTTTTGCAGAAATACTAATTTATAAAAAGAACCCAAAAGATCATTCATTCATTGACTTGTTTCAGGGCCTTAATCATTTCTGAAATAATGAGCAGAGGTGAAAAAGTGAAGCTTCTGGGGACTGGGGTTAGCCCATTTGAGTGGAGAATCATATGGGCCTTGAAATTGAAAGGAATTGAATTTGAGTTCATTAAAGAAGATGTATCTAACAAGAGCTTACTGTTGTTAGAGAAAAATCCAGTGTACAAGATGATACCAGTGCTGATTCATGGCCAAAATGCCATTTCTGAGTCTCTTATCATTTTGGAGTACATAGATGAGACTTGGAAGGTCAATCCCATTTTGCCTAAAGATCCTGCAGAAAGAGCCTATGCTCGTTTCTGGGCCAAATTTTCTGAAGAAAAGGTGAAGTACTTCTATTGTTCTTGAATGTTTACATGCAATATTTCTTGTTTGCACTTTGCAGGATCCTAGTAGAAGAACTTATGTCTAATTAGGCTTTTATAATCTTAATTTTGTATATATATATAGAGAGAGAGAGAGAAAGTTAATTTATCCTTAATTATAAAGAACTCAATTATCTTTAAAAAATTACAAATACCTCCTCAAGGTTTGTGTATGTTTTATGTATACATGGTGCAATATTTTACAATATAGAAATAAATGTCTAAGTGGGCAATTTATAGAATAGAAACAAATGTCACGATGAAAGAGTTTTTTTTGTAATTAAACTAAATTTTAAGGTTAGTTTTGTAATTCACCCTTATATTGATCAACTGTTTTGTTTAGACTGAATGTGTAACACTGTAACTACTTTGTATTGGTCTCATGGTTCGTACATATGCATTTTAATGCGCCCCTCATGGTGCTTTAGTAGTGGTGTAAGGTGCGATCAACCTTGTGCTTCGGTTGTAGAAGCTTATGCTATCAGAGTGATTGGCATGGGTTCGATCCCGAGTGCATGTTCTCTCTCCTACTATCCCCCAATGTACTAAAAAAAAGTAGAGGTGTAAGGTGGGTTCTTAAGGTTGAATGTCTGAAGTTCAAATCTCCACCTTTGCACCACTAATAAGTTAAGTCTATCACACATGGCTTGCTTAGTGCGGTTTGTCAGCCATGAGGCATGCCTAGTGCAGTTTCCTGGCTAGCTTAGTTTTTAGGATATTGCGTCAAACCGATGGTTTATACTTGGTAGGCGTGGTTTGTGTCAAGCCCCATTTTTACTCGGGTTGCTCTCAGTGACTGCGTCAAGCCCAAGGCTTTACTCAGTGCACACTTAAAGGGTAGTTATTGCGGGTTTCCAGTTATCAGCCAAAAAAAAAAAAATAGAACGTGTTGTGGATATTTTGATAAGTCTGCCTACACAAATGGAGAAGTGAGACATGGAACTATATTTCTATATGTGTAACAATTTTGTTATAGTCTCAAGGTTGGTTAGGCTCCATGTCCCAACTCCCAATTAATGTACACTTTCATTTCAACATTAACCAAATTTTGCTTCTTATGGACATGTAAATCTTGGTTTATACAAGAAGTTACAAAAATTATATCTTGATTTGGTTGGTGCAGATAGTAGAGCCAATAAAACTAGCATTTCACTACACTGGAGAGAAACAAGCAGAGGGTGTTCAACTATTGGAGGAAGGGTTGGATATTCTTGAAGGACAAATAAAAGGGAAGAAATTCTTTGGAGGAGATGAAATTGGATTTCTTGATATTGTGGTTGGTTGGATTGCTTATTGGCTTCATTTTAATCAAGAAGCTGCTGGTTATAAGGTAATGGATCAAGCAAAGTATCCTGGGATTGATATGTGGATGAAAAACTTCTTACAAGTTGACATAATTAAGGAGAATCTTCCCCCTTTTGATGCGATGATGAATAACTATAAAATGTACAGAAAGATGTCTCTTGCTGTTTTGAATGTCACACAGTAAAATATGTGTGAACAATCTGAATTGCACAAATTATAAGAGGGATTTTCATCATAATTTTGTTGATCAATTTGTTTTTATTCTTTCCAGTTCTAGCTATGGTTTGAAGCAGAGATATGTCTCTTGCTTTCTTGGCGTAGCTTTGTTATATTTGATAAGGTGTTGTTTGCCCTCGCCCTCCTATTATTTTGTAGTTTGCCCTCGCCCAATTTCACAGCCCCATGCATGATGCATTGTTAAGGGACCTGTTCTACTTCTTCCTTCGACACGGGTAGAGAAAGTACTGAGCTGATTCCTACTTTCGAGGATGTGAAGGTGGTGATGGATTGTTTTGACATCCCTACTATTACCAGCAATTTGAGTGTTGTCAACTTGATATTCAAAACAACATAAAGCATATGGCAACGTACCTTTAGGTTCGTCGACTACATATCCCAACACTGTCATCAACCTGCTGTCCCTATTTGATGGATCGATCACAATTCCCACAGCCTCTGCCTCTGCGTCTCTCACAATGTCTTCACTCTTACTCCTGTCAATTCAGGAACTCAGAATCAGGCAATTAGCAGTCAACTATTCCAACAGTACACCAAAAATAAATATAGAAAATAATATATAAATATATATAGGAATATATATACACACGCACGGAACTTTAGTGACTCGTAAACTTTGAGCAACAAATACACACACAACACATTTCAGGCTCTCACACGAGTTTACACTTATTCTGAATTCAAGTGTCAGCTACGACAAACTGCAAAAACCACCACATAATTCCATCTCTGCCAGTTTCAATCTCTCGCGATGTAAATCAGCTGACAAGCCCCAGGTCTGAAGTCACTGGCTCCATAATGTATCTGCCCATTACAGAGATTCACCGAGATTAAATGTTTCTCTGGGATCCTATGCTCATCTCGGTATCCCATCTATTTCGCGATAACAGCCTCCCGATCCCAGATTATCCATCTGTTATTATCTCTTTGTTTTATAAAGTTTATTTAATAATCTTTGAGCATCAGCCACTTTTCCTGGTTTTGCAAGGACATAGCCCAGTTGATCTATAGTATTTTCACTTGGAGTAAAGCCTTTATCACTCATCTCTTTAAACAACCTTCTTGCCTCTGCTTGATAAAATCTCTTCATGGACTTCTCCTGATATGATAGGTCACAACATCCACTTATTAATATATCGTAGGTTGAGGAATTAGGAAGCACTCCTCTAGCTTGCATTTCATTCAAAAGCTCCATCGCTTGTTTCATTTTTCCCACCTTGGCAAAATTATTGATAAGTAAGTTATAAGTGCTAGTTCGAGGAACAAAACCTTTCGTTATCATTTCACAGTAAAGCCTTATCGATTCCTTCTTATTCCCAATCTTCCCATGCCCACAAACCAAAATGTCAAATGTGGTACCATTTGGAACAAAACCCTTTTCTTTCATTTCAGAAAGGAGTTCAGCCACCTCATGCATTGAACCATCTGCAGCAAATCCCCCTAGAAGAATGTTATACGTCGTAATATTAGGAGAAACTCCTTCAGTTATCATCAGACGATACGTAGCAAAAGCCTTCTCTAAATGAGAGCTTTTGCAATGTCCTTGAATCAGAGCATTGTAGATGACAGTATCCGCAGGAAAACCAGCTTCTCTCATTTCCTTTAATACGAATGCTGCTTTTCTTGTCATCTTTAGTCCACATAAAACAGTGATTAGATTATGATAAACAGTCAGATTCAAGTTAAGTCCCATTGCCACCAGTTTCCGGTGCATCATGAAGATAATATCAGCCCTTTTACTCTCCGAAGCAGCCGTAAGCACAATTCTGTGAGTAATTTCCGTTGGATGAAACCCTAAAATAGACAACTCATTCAACAAATCCATTGCCTTATTAACATTACCTGACTCACAAAGCCCTTCCATCAAAACATTACAAGTTATTGCATTAGGCCTTAAGCCATGACTTTTCATTTCATCCAAGAGCTGGAGAGCATTATCTAATTTCCCTTTTCTGCAATATGCCTTGATTAATGTGTTAAATGTAGCATGATTTGGAGCCAAACCAAGCTGCTGCATTTCAGTATAAATTGATTGCACGTCATATTGGCCAAGTCTAAGCAACCCGTTAAGCAAAGCATTGAATGTGATAATATCGAACCCAATATTTTTAGCTGTGATTTCTTGGGCAACTTTAAGGGCAGATGACTCTTTTCCTGCTTTGAACAGTCCATCCATCAGGGAAGTGTAATTAACACGGTCAGGTAATAATCCCTTCGACACCGCATCTTTAAACAATGCTTCTGCCTCATCCATCTTTCCCTCCTTCAAATTGTTCACAAAAGCATCGAGTATGTAAACGTTATCGTGCACCGCTCGCATTCTCATATCCTCATAGAGATCTTTGGCAATTTCTTTTTTACCAGCTTTCAAACAGCCATCTATCAGAGAACCATAGGTGAAAGCATTCGGCATAACATTTTGGCTAATCATGTTCAACAGTACATTAATAGCTGCTTCAAGCATTCCGCTTTTCACGTAGCCATTAATTACTGAAGAATAAGTTATCACATTTGGAAGAACATTTTGCTCCTCCATTTGCTGCAGTACAGACTCCACACCTTTCATGTCACCAATTTTACAGCGACCATCAATTAATGCAGAATAGGTGATGAGACTTGGCACAACATTAGACTCCAAAAGATTGAAAAACATATCCTCAGCTTCTCTTACCCTTCCAACCTTAAACAGGCCATCGATTAATATTGTAAACACGACCACGTCAAATGCAATTCCACGAACCACCATTTGACTTTGCAAGTTAAATGCAGCCATCACACTACCATTTTTAAGGAAAAAATCTACTAAAATTGAGTAGGTGAAATGGTTTGGGTTCACACCTACCCTTACCATCTCGTAAAATAGTTGTTTCGCCTCAGCAAACTTCCCACTCTTGAGAAGTCCGTTTATAAAGCAACTGTATGTAACTACATCAGGGTCAAGTCCCTTTACAATCATTTCTCTATATATAGAAAATGCTTCATCACTTTGGTGTTGCTTGGCATATCCACTTATTAAATTAGTGCAGGTAATATGATCTGCTTTCAGATGTACCCCGTCATCAAATCCCGAATTACCGAAATCTAAGAGTTCATCCATGAGACTCTTGGCACTATCAAAATCTCCCATCTCACAAAACCCGTTGATCAAAGTGTTATAGGTGACAATATCAGGTAAAACACCCTCTTTCGTCATACTATCGATCAACCGAAGACCACCACTTACCTTACCAACCTTGCAATAACCATTTATCAAGGTGTTAAACCCCACAACATCTCTACAAATCTTTCCATCTCTATTTATGTCACTGCAGAACATGTCCATAACCATTTCAGCATTTCCCAACATCCCTTTATCACAAAATCCTTTCATTAATATATTACAAGTGAAATTATCACAACTCACACCCCTTTTAACCATCTCCGACACCAACGCAAGTCCCATTTCTACATGCCCATGTTTACAAAAACCCCAAATTACAGTATTATAAGTAACTCCATCACTCATAAAGTTAAAACTACTGTTATCTCTCAACAAATCAATTGCGCTATCAAACTCTCCAACTTTCGACATGGCGTGAATAACTATGTTCTTGGTAGCCACATTAAGCCCCACACCAGAAAAACCCATTTCTTTATAAACAAACATTACCTGATGGACTAGCCCTGTACAATTGAAATGGTGCAAGATACTGTTCCAATCGCGGAGTTCCGGTGTAAATTTACAATCCCTCATGGCGGAGAAAGCAGCTATGGCTCTGGAGAGGCGGCGGCAGCGGAGGAAGAGATGGATGAGAGTGCAGAAGAGTGAGGTGTAGAATTGGTATGGGTTTCTGATTGTGGTGCTAAGAGAATGAAGCTGCGATGAGAAGAAGGACGAAAAACGCATGGCTGGCTTTTGGGCTGCGAGGGAGTGGGAGAGGAGGGGCTGCTTCGTTTTGTCCGTGAAGTGTTTGATGAAATGCTGCTTTGGTTTTATGAGGAAGCTGGGCATAACTGGCATGTTGCTGGGTTTACTACTTCTATTGGAGGTCCTGGTGAGATCGGCTTCGTCAGCAACGCTGATGTTTTGAGTTCTTCAAGGTTGGCTTTCATGGATGACACAGTTTGGAAGAGAGAAATCAAGCATGTTGAAAGCTTCTTTAGAGAATTGAAAGCTTTTTATATACAAGTGTTTGCTAAAATTTTTGGATCCTTTGAATAAAAGTTAAAAAGTGATATTTTAGGGTAATTTCAATTTTCCCCATTTTACGTCTTTATATTTTCAGCTGTGTTATTTACTTGTACTCAATTTGTATTACTTTTACGGTTTTACCCCGAGTACTATTACAATATCATGTTATCCTCCCATTCTTTATTAAATGACCTATTTGTCCTTAGTATTATTTTAATTTAATTCAATTTAATGCCATTAAATTCATATAAGGTTTTTTATTGATTTTTTTGCTATTTATTAAATTTAAAATAGTTCCTCTTAAATAACTATATTGTAAGTTAATATCAGTAAACTAATATATTTATACATATTTATATTTTTCATAATAAAAATTTAAATTACATAGTTCAATTAATAATGTATTTTATTCAAGTAAATACTAATTCAAACTATTTTTATAGAAAAAAATAAAAAAGAGATACTACCTGCATATAGATTTTGTTTTAAAATGAGGTATCAAAGTTAAAATCACACAAAGTTTATGTGGCAAAGTGAAAATCGTACAAAGTTCTTAAAGTACAATTATATCCAACTGGTTTGAATTGAAAGACAAATTTGCCCTGACGTGCCTTGCACTTGGGAAAGACCTTCAGGAAGTATTCCACCGGCGACAATTCTTAGATGATCATGTAGAAAACTTGGTAGTTCATAAGGGGACTTGCAAGAAAAAGAAAGTTTAGATTAAAAAAAAAAAAAAGTGTTAGAACCCCTATATCTTGAAGGGTCTATTGTTTTTTCTCGTATTTTTTAAATCTTGAACAGCATCTAATCACGATTTTACAAATAAAAATCACTGTTAGTGTATAACTCGGCGTGCCAATTGATGGTCGCTTTTATACTCTAGCTTGCAGATAATATTAAACGAAATATATTGGTAAAGTACATGTCAAAATTATTGAATTACCGTCAACCCATTGCTATTCACTAACCCAACATGGTTAAACATGTCCTTTTCCAAGTGAATAGAAGGATCAGTTTGGGATAAATTTTGATAGGATAAGAGATTTTATCTATGCTACACTTGGACGAGTAATCAACGTGAATAATTACTGTAGATTTATCGTGTATATACACAAATTCACACATAATCACACATAATAGGCGTGTATTTTATACAAATCTACAATAAATACTACATTTGTGTATTCCTAAATGAGTAGCATCTATTGGACTCGGATAAGGAATGCAAGTTTGATTATAGAATATCTAGGTTTGGGCTTAGATTCCAAATCCAACGACCAAAGGATTAATCATCGGGCTTCATTTAATCTTGGGCATATATCAAAGTTGTAAAGCATGTGACCCAACATGACTTGTATAATTCTTCCTGGCCAATATCATTCCCAAACTGGGCCATTGGATTTTATATTATTAAACCTTCTGTGTAATTTTCCTATTTTCTTTATAAAGTTTATGTTTTATTTCGATATGTAAAACTTAATATTTGCCTTTTTTTTGACAGGAGAATGTAATTTATTGATTAGGAATTGTGGATTTAAGGTTTATTATTTCACCGTAATTATTCAAATCTAATTTAACTAACAAATCAATCCTTAATCTATAATCCTAGGTGATTGTCAAGAATCCCTTAAATATTCAGTAATCTCTCCAAAGATCTAATGAAAATTTACTAAATGCAGACGCACTATATTCTTATGTAAATTTGAAAAATAGCGACCACACAAATCAAAATCATAGCAAAAGAATTTAGTGCATGAACATGATAAAATAATCCATAAAGAAAATATAGAATCATGACAAAGAGTAATTAATAAATGAAAAAAAAAATTGTTATTCATGGCATAACAATATATAATGATTATTAAATCCTAAATATATTTTTGTTAGTGATATTTCATTAAAAAAAATATTGTCGGTTTTCTTATGTCTAGACACTATTCAGAGCATCTTAATCAATTGATTATAGTACGGTCCATGCATGTTATCAGGTACTATTTCAGTACTTTGGTCAGTGTATCATATATGTTATTTCTTTATCGGGTAGGAATAAATTACTGAAAATTTACTTCATTGCCAGACCATGCTATAAATATCCCATTTTCTTTCTATTAAGATGAGAAAGAGTCAAAGATAAAAAATTAAGTTTACATTTCTTAGGAAAATAAGAGTTAATCACATTAATTTTCGCTGTCAAGTTTGTTAATTTAGCAATTATCGGAGAAAATTAGTTTTTTCGGTGAAAAATAATTAATTATGCAAAAAATTGAAAAGATGGAGCATGTAAATTGATAATAGACCAAATTATATGACCAATCATTTACATACAAGGGACATATTTCATATTTTTTTCTCTACGGAAAGATAATTTCGATCACATGTGAGTCTGTGTTCCCCTCGTTACTATCTCCCCCACTATACACAAAAAAAGAGAGGATAGTTTTACTCTTTCCATAGTCAAGGTAATCTTTATTTTTTTTCCTCCTTTAGTTAAATCTCGAGGAATATTAATTCTTTAACATTTATTTTGTTCGATTTTAGAACAAAAAAAAAAGACTTTATATAGGTTTACACGCCAAGAAATAGAAGCGTTCAACAAGACAATTCTGCAACAATACCAAAAATGTTAGAGATTTACATCGATGAAAGAAAAGGTTGGGATCTTCCATTGCAAAATGGTGTTTCATCCTTATTTCACAGCATGAATGTTTGACACATATTTAGATATTACCTTCTTAATTTTTAAGCACGTATTTAAAAATTTCCTTCTCAATTTTTAAGCCTAAATTGTGGGTTTTGTGAGGGAATTTTTAAACACGTGCAGTTATCCATGCGGTGGAATAAGAGATACTATTTTGCAATAGAGATCCCATCCGTGCAAAAATAGTTGTGCAAAACTGCAAGAAAGAAAGACAATGGAATAGTAATAGGAATTGTACAAAAATATAAGGAAGCCCATAGCCCGTAGACTAGCCCATAAAAATCCTATCCCTACTGGACTCAACTTAACATGAAGATAATAAATCTTACAGGTGACAGGTCAGACCTCATTGGAATTTGTATATGATTTTTTTAAATTATAAATTTTCTATTATATTATTTAATACATCATATATGTATTTAATGGATAAAATTTTGTTCCCAAATACACATTCATAAAAATCAATAAAATATGCAATAAGACTTGCAAATACCCGAAATTCATCCAATATCATTGGATTTAAGATGATGCAATCTAAATTGGGATCAACATTGTATTTTAGTGATAGAAACTTGTGCTGCCGGAGACGGACCGAGAGGGGGACATCACCCCCCTCAAATTTTTATGTTATGTAGTATATATATCTATATATTATATATTTATATGTAAAAGTTATTGTCTCCCCTAAATATTTTCAATCTCGCTACCCATCTCTCAAATATTTTCAATTTCGCCCCCATGCTATAGTTTTTGTATCCGTCCCTGGTTAGACCGATTAACCCGGGTTCGATCTTATATGAGTGTGTGTTTCTTGTCATACTATCCCCCATACTAAAAAGAAAGAAGATTCAATCTAACATGCCTAGAAAATAAAAGGACGATTTTGGACATCCCTCTAAAATCCCAATATTAGCAAGTTGCTATACCATCACAACCCAACACTTGTAGCTGCATGGGCATTCCAAGTAGCGGCTAAGCCAAGCCTATTTTGTTCATTTTATATTTGTATTGCAACATGTCACTATTTGTCGGTTTGACTCTCTCTCTATCTCTCTAACTATCTCATGTGGTTTGGCAAGAGACATTGCAATTGAATTAAGATTCTTGACATGAATCAAACAAAAAAAACACTACCAAATCTACTTCACTTTCTGCTAATTGGAAAAAAGTTAGTGAAAGAGACAACATCTTGCATAATTCAAGCTAAAAAAATATTGCTTTTTACCTTAGAAAGTGTATATTTATGTATATTAATCTCATGAGTGGGGAGATCACATGAGAAAGTGATGGACCAATTCATGTCTCTCTCAAATTAAAAATAATCTCTAGGGTTGGAGACCTTACACTATCACACCCTTCTAAATTCTAATGCAACCCTAACAAATTAGGACCCCACCAAAAACAAACACTTTTAGATTGAATCATGACTTTTTTAGCAACATAAAAAGGCTAGATTGACTCAAATGTGAAGTCCCATGAATCTTATTTTGCATTCTAATAAAATCCTACTAATACTTAAGTGAAACAAACAAAGAGAAGTGAAGTACCCTTAAGTAATGTAGGGCAAAATTATTGGTGGGCTTTTAAAATTTTTCCACTTTAGATGAAATACTCAAGTCCAATAAGGAAAGCACAGTAAAGAGATGACATTTGCTAAGTGTATAGTATTATTAACAGTAACTCAAAGAGAGATATTAATGGAGGAGAGAAGAAGAGGTAGTAAAAGAGGACAAGAAACAGAAGAAATAAAGAAGGACCAGTACAACTACAACTGCCAGGCTCAGGGGTTCCTTGGAGTAGCATTAAAGACTGCAATTTTTTTGCATCTTCTTCTCTACTGCTAACACCATATTTCCCCACCATCCACAAACAAACTTCCCCTACATTTTCTTTTTGTTTTTTTAAAAAAAGTCAGAAAGCTCAAGATGAGATAGATTTATAGGCCAAAAAAGTTGTGAAATCAATTCCTCTATGATTTTAGGTTCAAGAACATGGGTCAACATGGTTCTCATGCTATCCACATGGTTTTCATCATCATTTTCTTTGTCATTTCTTTTTACTGCACCCACATTCTGATTTCAAATGCCTCATTCAATGTAGAAAAGTACTTGTCCATTGTTCCTGGCCTAAAGGAGGTCTACAAAACTGGCAATAATGGGGAGAAATTCAGATTTTTGCTGGGACTTAAGACCTTCAGCATTGGAAAATCAAGAAATGGGGGTGATTTTACTTATTTATCTCCATCATCGTCCCCGTCCCCGTCCCCATCACCATTGCCTTCTCCGGCCCCTTCTCCGGTGGTGCATACTCATCGGCACGTGCACCCACCGTCCAATCACCACCATCCATTCCCACAAGCCCACAAGATACATAAGAAAAATCAAGAAAAAGCCAAAATAGTAATGACAGCAGTTCTTGCATCTATTGGAATTACCTTTCTGTTATGTGCAATTGGTCTCTTTTTCAGCTGCAAGAAATTCAAGAAACAGAGAAGGAGAAAACAAAGAAGAAGTGTGTTAGTATTCAGGGCTGAAGCAGGAAATAAAGGTATATCAAAGCTTATGAGTTCACAAAACTCAGTGAAAAAGGTAAGCTCTGATCCTGGCCCTGACCTTTTTTACCTTAATTCAATAGAATCTGCTTTAGAATCAGAAAAATGTTGTCTCAAACTTAACTCCACCACTGAAAAAACATACTCCACATCAAATTGTACACTTGATGATGATAAAGGAGAAGGATCAAACCAGAAACTCATACATTCAGAGCCTGAGAGTGGTAGGTGTTCTTCTTCCTTTGGAGAAATTACAACTGTGCATGAGATTTCAGAGTCTGTCAAGCATGAATCTGAAGAAATAATTCACACATCTGATGATAAAATTGTTCCAGACGAAAACCATTCGTCTGACGACGAATCGTTCCATTCCTTTTGTGATTCACATTCTTCCCAATTGAGGCTTTCCAATTGTAGTCAAAGTGAAACCCTAGAAATCACATCTCAAGATGAAATTAAGGAAAAGCCTCTCTCCACCGCACCACCGCCGCCTCCTCCTCCACCACCGCCTCCGCCGCCGCCTCCTCCACCCGCATCTCCTCCTCTGCCTACGAAAATGAAACCTAAAATTGCGAAATTATCCACAACGCCCAATTTACCTCAAAGTAGTTTTCTAGTGTCCCACTCTACAGATCTAAAACCTCCGGCCGGAGTTCCTCCTCCGCCATGTCCGCCTCCATTTCCGAAAGGACCGCCGCCTCCACCGCCGCAGCTCGACCGGCAAATCCCGTTGGGAAAAGACGGCTCGCCGTTGCCAAAGCTTAAACCGCTCCACTGGGACAAAGTTAGAGCTGCTCCGAACCGTTCGACGGTGTGGGACAAGCTGAGATCGAGCTCATTCGAGTAAGATCGCTAGTTTTTACGATTTTTTTTTTTTTGGGCAAAGTTGTTTATGATTATCAAAAATGTTTCCGCAGATTCGATGAGGAAATGATTGAGTCGCTTTTCGGTTACAACCTCCAAAATCCTGTGAAGAATGATGAAGCGAAGAGCAAAACTCCATCTCCAAGCAAGCACGTTCTCGAGCCTAAGAGATTGCAAAACATCACTATACTTTCAAAAGGCTTGAATGTGACTGCAGAACAAGTTTGCGGAGCACTAATCCGAGGTATAAAACTATAAAACTTAGAAATTCATAATACATAAGCACTCATATTTTGCAAAGAAAGTGATTTATCGTAGCACGAGTAGAAGTAGTTGAAAATCAAAAGTTGGTAATGTCTGTAAATAGAATCAGAAGTTGAGAGTGTTTGGTGTAAAATTGTAAAAATGTTTATTTGTTTGTAAAAATCAAACCAAGAACAGATTCAGAAATTTACAACACTCATCTCCCGACTTTTAGATTCTGATTAGATATTTAGATGAAGCAGAATTAGAAGCATAAGTTTGCATTTGCAAACACTCAAAATGGATTTTTCCATCGAAAAGCAGAGAAACACTTTTTTTTTGTAATTGCAAATCAGTTAGAGATATCCTCAAACGCTAAAGAAAGTGATTCTCAACTTCTAGTTAGAAAAAAAAATTGCTTTTTAGTATCTGCAGACTGCAGTGCCAATTTTTTTTCCGATTCTGCTTCATTTAATAAAAATCTAAAGATGAGAATGTGTACTTTAGATTTTTTATTATGCTTCTCGCTTCTAAACACAAACAAAGATTTTTTACATTTTATTCATCAATCACTCTCTCTAAACTTAATCAATTTTCATATTTTATTCCGAAATACTATCAACTTTCGATTCTCAACTACATATTTTTTTTTGAGACTATCCAAAAGCAGAAGTGTTTGCAAACACTCTCTGTTAATGAGAGATTTGATGTGCATTTTTGTTGATCATTTTTTTTATGTAAACAGGGGATGGCTTGTCATTGCAAGATTTAGAAGCACTGTCAAAAATGGTGCCCACAAAGGAAGAAGAGGCTAAGCTTGCCAACTACAAAGGAGACATATTTGAATTGGGGTCAGCAGAAAAGCTGGTTTTGGCAATGCTAAAGATACCATTTGCATTTTCAAGAATAGAAGCCATGCTTTTCAAGGAAACCTTTGAAGATGAGGTTTTTCATCTCAAGAAATCATTCTCAATGCTCGAGGTATGTTGCGAAAACTCAAGAAGTGATTTATCGTGGTAGAAACGAAAAGCAGTTGAGAATCAGAAGTAGGTAGTATTTGAAAATAGAAGCTACTGACAATCACTTTTTTTAAGTGCTTGCAGATACTCCCTAATAATATCTTTTATGATGAATCCTTTGTAATTAGGAGGCGTGCAAGGAGCTCAGATCGAGCCGGCTCTTCCTAAAGCTACTCGAGGCGGTGCTCAAAACCGGAAACAGGATGAACGCTCGGCCAATAAGAGGAGGAGCAAAAGCATTCAAACTCGACGCCCTTCTCAAACTCGCGGACGTGAAGGGCACAGATTTTAAAACAACGCTCCTTCATTTCGTCGTCCAAGAAATCATTCGATCGAGAGGGACTAAGAGTGTCCGAAAGCATCATGGGCAAGATCCATCAACGTAGCAAGAACGCAAACACCGACGATAAGGAAGAAATCTACCGACGAATGGGCTTAGATCTTGTATCCGGCCTAACCACCGAGCTATGCAATGCCAAGAAAACGGCCACGATAGACTTGGACGTTCTTGCTAGCTCGGTAGCAAATCTATCGGACGGTAAGCGCAAGCTGCAGAATCTCGTCCACAAGGAGATGATCATGGAGGAGAAAAAGGGAAGTTTCGTGAACTCGATGAGATCGTTCCTGAAATGTGTGGAGATGAAGTTGAAGGAACTCGAGGAGGACGAGAATCGGGTGTTGTTACACGTTAGAGAAATTACCGAGTATTTTCATGGAGACGTGAGCAAAGACGAATCGAATCCGCTACGAATTTTTGTAATCGTGAGGGATTTTTTGAGCATGTTAGATAATGTGTGTAAAGAGCTTAGGAGCTCGAAAGCCTCACGTAGTCCTCATCCTCTAGCGCCTTTTCGATAGGTTTAGATGGCGTTTGTTTGTTTGTTTGTTGGTTTATGATTTTCTACTTCATCTGCAATGGTGGATGAAATAAAATATATTTTGTAACATAATTTTCAAACTCTAATGAGAAGTGAAAAGGTTTTCTTTTTTTAGCAATAGAGATGAAAGTGCATGATCTGTTTTTGCAAAGAAATCAGAAAAAACACAAATCAAAATAAGACAAGATTGTTCCTAAAATCCTTTCCATGGTATTCTTGGTTAGAAATCAATCTTTTTGAGTTCTTACGTTTGTAGTATTGTGTTGTACACATTAAAATTTATTTAGGGATAATTACAAAAAGTCCCCATAAGGTTTGACCTAATTACAAAAAAACCCAGGTAACTATCAAAATTACAAAAAAGCACCCTAAGGTTTGACTTGGTGTTAAAATTAAGGAGTAAACTATAACATTTTTATAAATTGAGGGGGGATTATGAAATATTTTTTGCTTATGAAGCGGGTAAATGCTAGACAAAATAAAACCTCAGGGTTATTTTTGTAATTTTGAAAGTTAGCTGATTTTTTTTTGTAACGACCCAATTTTATGAAATTAAAGTACTCTAAAAATATTATTAAGAAAACACAAATTTATAAATTAAAGTGATCCCAATAATTATCAAAAAAATTGATTGAGATTTTTTTATTCTTAAGGGAAAAATATAATAATAATAATAATAATAATAATAATAATAATAATAATAATAATAATAATAATAATAGTAATAGTAATAGTAATAATAATATTACATCTTCCAAATTAAATATCCAACAATTGTTCCAAGCATAAATCGGAAAAATTAAAGACATAAATCTAAAATTTAGTCCGATCATAATTATTTAAAATATAAATATAGCATGATTTATTCCACCATCCACAACATCATATCTTCAGTCGGATTCCTCAACCTGAAAGTCATGATAATAATAGGAGTGAGCTTCATCTCGCTTAGTAGGGATATATCTGTCAATATTTAATATAACATGAAAAGCATTCACATAATTACAACAATAAATTCTTTAATTTCCTCTTTTTCCTCTGACTGGCTAGTTCCTGCATATAGCATTACGGGTTCACCCCGAAGATATGTTTGATCCCGGACCCTTTTCATGGCCCTAGCTTATATGAATTTATTTCCTCTTGACATATATTGCAATCAATGAAGTATAATCATGGAATATTAAATAAAGACAAATACTATAAAAATCTCTATCTTAATAATCGCATATATTCGATGTAGAAAATGGACGATAAAGTTCTAGTGCTCGATCCCGTCGTTTTCTGTTGTAGAGAATTGAGAAAAATATGAAAAATTTATGTGGGCTTATTCATATATTTATAGGCTGATTTTATTTTTTTATTTCTATATATATTTTTTAAAAAAACCTTAACTAACCCTTAATCCCAACCCCTAAATTATATTCTAAACTAACCCCTACATTAACCCCTAAAAGAACTCATACCTTAACCCCTAATTAAAATTATTGGTTATCACATTTTATAATTAGGTTAAACCTCAAGGTTACTTTTTGTAATTAACCCTTTTATTTATTCTAAAGAGGCATAAGATGCTTTTTTTTTTTTTAATTTCCTAGGTACATATCACGTGTGTGTCAAAAGCACGCAGAAGAAAACATAATGTACCAAAAATGTTTGATAGAAACATATATATACCTCTTATCCTCTGAAATTCTATAGTGTCTCTTTGCCTTTGTCTCTCTCTTTGTCTTCTGCAAAAATGCTCCACAAGGAATAATATGTACTCTGATTTTCATGCATGAATCCCAATTAGTGAATATGGCGCCTTTTGGAATTGTCCCTAGTTTTTGTTTTGGTATTGAGAAATCAGAAAGGTATACAATCACATGAGAGCAAAAATGTGTTTTTTACAAAGTAATCCAAAAAATGCCCATGAAAAAGTAAATTATGTTTAATTTAGTTTTGACTAGGAAGGGTTGATTTTTACTTAAATGTGAGGACATAATGGGAGTATTTACAATCACTTAAAAAAGTGTTTTTCAACTATTGGCTGAAACAATATTGGCTAAAACAATCACTTCTTAGTATAATTTGCAAATGTTAATTTATGGTAGTAATTCTACTTCATTTAATCATAATCTAAACTAGAGAAATGATCCGTTTTAGGGTGTGAGATCAGTACATTCATGTTCTTTGTGAGGAGTTGCTCCTTGTCCATACCTTCTTTTGGCACCAACAATCAAGGGCGGAACCAGAATCCGACATTGAGGGGGCCCAATAGTTTGAAGACCAAATAATTATTTTACATCATGATAAATTCAAAATATATTATGTGTTTGCATCAAATACATGTCAAATTGAACATTCAAAAATACATAATTACAATCCAAAATTAACATAATTTTCCTTTTTACAAGAAAAAAGTTGAGGGCCCAAATGGAATTATACCCAAAATTTATGTACACAAGTGAAAAAAATAAAATGTTGGGGGTACGCCACTGCGCGGCAATCACTGCCCTCCCTCTTCGGCATTGAGCGTCACCAATGGCGGAGTCAAGAAACAACAATGGGGTGGGTTGATATATGAAAGTGGGGTGGGCCGGATGGAAAACCCAAGAAAATTTATATAAATTCTTTTTTTTTTAAATGCATACTAAAAATCTTTTTATTAGAGGGGGTGCATGTTGGCATCCCTAGCTACGCCGATGGGCGTCACATTGGGGTTGTCCTAGGAAAGTCTCTTCGCTCTTCAGGCATCGGGTCTCCGAGGCAAGGGGTCTTTTATATACTTGAGATAATGAGCCTCGTGAGCTTAATGTGATTAAGTGGACCTCATGACTTTAACGGATTAATTGAGCCTCTTTGGATGTTTAATAATACTTTTGACCTAATAATAAATAATAATATCTGGACAATAATTAAATAATTTTAAAATTAATAAATGTATTTATGAAAAAATCAAGTTTACCCCACCATAATAAAAACTTGTGGGGAAGTGCACTATTTTTCACTTTAGGGTTTTTGCTTATGAATGAGAAAAATATAAGACGGAATCAAATAATTTTCCAAAATCCCTTGGTTTTCTTTTGTAATTAGTCCAAATTTCAAGGGTCTTTTTGTAATTATCCCTATAAAACTATTTATCCAGAGAGTATATCTCTAATACATTAAGGGAGTGTTTGCAAAAACTTCTGCTTTTAGAAGAAGTGATTTATTATAGTCGAAGTCGAAGTAGAAGTAGTTGAGAATCAGAAGCTGGTAGTGTTTGAAAATAGAATTAAAAGTTGAGAATGAAAAGTTGAGAGTGTTGGGTGAAAAAGTAGTAAAAAGTACTTATTTATTTGTAAAATTCAAACTAAAAGCATAAGCATAATATAAAGACCCTCTCCCTACTTTTAGATTCCGATTAAATTAAGTATAATTAGAATCAGAAGTTGGTATATACAAACACTAAAAACTGCTTTTTCTAAGCAAAAAACTGAAAAAACTTATTTTTAGTGTTTGCAAACACTCCCTAAGTCATGAACTATGGGAAATATATACACTTTATAATAATCTAGTTAAACCATAATAAAACCAAAAAAAAAAGCAAAACTATAAAAACTAAAAAATAAAAAGTTACCAAAAAGCTAAAAAAAAAATAGTCATAACCCAACCTATATATATCTATTTTCTACAACTCATCAAAGGACTCTTCTATTTCTACTAGGGGTGATCATAAATTTTAAAAAACCGCTCAGACCGCACCAAATCGCACCGTTTATAATAATTTATGACCAAAACCGCAATTTAAAATATTAGATAGAAACCGCACCGCTTTGTTGGTGCGGTTATAGTTTTAGATTTTGAAAAACCGCCAAAACCGCATCGCGCCGCACTTATATAATATTGGGTAAAATAAAATATTGTTCTTTAGTCTTTAGTTAAATAGTTAGATGATAAATATATTAAGGCCTAATTTTATGAATGATATAATTAGATTCACACTTTGTATAATAATTTATAACGCGTTTTATATTCTTTTAATGTTGTTACAATGCATTGCATTAAAACCGAACAACATTACATTGCATTACATATTAAATGTAATGGAAACAAAAGATATTGCAATGTACATTTCATTCACAAAAATACACCTTGTTTAAAAAAATACTTTTCAATTATAATATTTTTCTTTTGCTTTTCTTTAAAAGATCGTAACAAAATTATATTAATTTATCAATTATATAATATTTTTTGTTAATTAAAACCGCAAAATCGCCCGCTACCACCGCTACCGCTTCAAACCGCACCTTCGGTTTTACTTCATAAAAACGTGATTTGAAAATTTTATTTAACCGAACAACATATTTACTAGCAATTCGGTTTGAAATTTACTTAAAAAACTGCAAAATCGCACCGTGATCACCCCTAGTTTATATAACTTAAGGGCTAGGGCTAAAAAACCCTCAAGTCATAAGAGCTTGAAAAATCTAAGTCGAATACTAGCCTTATATGCGAGAGTCTGGCCAGGGCCGACCCTGTGATTTTTTTTACCCTTTTGATGAAGTTATTCCGCTAAATTAAAACACCGCATCATAATGGGAAAATTAACTTGCGAATTTTTATTTACACAAAAAATGCCATGTAATTCTTAAATTCCATTTGAATTAAACTATTAAAAATTTGTCATTTGAATTTTAGTAATCACAATCTATACAAAATATATTTTAGTTCTTCATAATTATTAACGTACTAAATAATATTTACCAATTACATATCATCTTTAATTTTGTGTTTAGTAAGACTAAAGTATAAATGAGATCAAATATCAAATTTGACAATTTATTAAGATTAAATGATAATTGATAAATGAGATCAAACATTAAATTAACATTATTATAAGTATAAATTTGAATATAAATATTTAAAAAAATTATCGGGAAAAAAACCCCTAAGACCAACACGACCCTAGCTCTAACCGGCCAATTAGGGTTAGAAAAAAAAGCCTTCATGTTATAAAGGCCAATGAAATAAATACAAACATAACAATCAAATTTTTAGGGGACAGGCACGGAATCGACCCTGAAGGCCCAACCCTTATTAACATCTCTAACTGTGGGACCCTTATTGACATGTAAATGTAGGAAGCTTTTGGGCATTTGTTCAAGTGTAAGCACCACGGGTGCCAAACAGCTTTTGGGTTTTAATTTAAGACTTCCCGCCTCAATTCAAAGTAGTTTTTACAGTGGAAACTATATTATTGGTCAAATCCGAATCACGCGGATCGCCAGAATTCCCTCACTTTCAGCCGTTAGATCGAGCGGAATTAAATCCCAACAACTCCTTTTATCACCCATATCTTATTGGTCAACACACAGCGATCCGGATCGCCAAAATTCCACCAGCAGATGAGGGCTCATTATAAATTCATCTCCTCACTTGTCCTGTTCACCTTCACCCAAAGAATTTCAAAAACCAGACATAATCTCTGTAAAACAATTTACTCAAATGGAGACTACACAGATCACGGGCACCGGCGGGAGAAAAGGCGGCGAGAGGAAGAAGGCGATACCCAAATCCGTGAAGGCTGGTCTCCAGTTTCCCGTGGGTAGGATCGCCCGTTTCCTGAAAAAGGGTCGATATGCGCAGCGTATGGGCGTTGGTGCCCCTATTTACATGGCTGCCGTCCTTGAATACCTCGCCGCTGAGGTCATATTCTGTTTTCGTTTCGTCGAGTAATATATAAATTGATTTGTGTTTCACAAGTGTTTGATGAAATGCCTTTGTGGATTGCAGGTTTTGGAATTGGCTGGAAATGCTGCGAGGGATAACAAGAAGAGCAGGATTATTCCGAGGCACGTGCAGTTGGCGATTAGGAATGATGACGAATTGGGGAAATTGCTTCAAGGGGTCACCATTGCTAGTGGTGGAGTTTTGCCCAACATTAATCCGGTGCTTTTGCCAAAGAAATCTGTGGGTTCGGAGAATAAAGGGTCCGAGTCCAAATCCCCGAAATCTCCGAAGAAGGATTAGGTTTTGTGGCGTTTCCATTTTTTCGCCTTTTGTTACTTAACCATTTTCATTTTGGTCTAGGATTTTTTTAGTGGATTTTTCTTGCTCTTTTTTGGGTACAAATGTAGCCTTTTGATGTTAATATATTAAGAAGTAATATAGAGTTTCTTTTGGTTTATTCATCTTGGTAATGTTTTTGCAGTTCATTCTTTTGATCTGAGTGATTTAGTTATTAACTCTTAGAGAAGAAACTCCATGCAAATTTCTTTGAATCATACCGTTTGTTTTCAATTTTTATTTGGTTTATCGTCATGTAGCCAAGCATGAATTGTGAGTAAGATTAAGGAATATATTTTTTTTTTAAATGTTGCTTTTGTATCTAGAAATCAAATTATTCTCTCTGTTTTGTTCGACGTGAAGCTAATTGTGTAGCTCATCGTTTGGCTAGAATTTCTATTTTCAATGCTGGTCCTACGGTGTGGGTTGTTCCACCAGCTTGTATTGAAAATGAACTCAAGTTTGTATGTTCAGAAGATCATTAATAAAATTTTCTTTCCTTCAAAAAAATAAAAGAATCAGAAAATAGTAATTCTTAAAAATAATAATTAGCAAATAGTTGCAAGTTTGAATTGCATGGGAGCTCCTTTTGGATCTACTAATACTATGCACTATAACCATATTAAATAATTTATTTGAAAATTATATTACATACATTTAATAATTTTTCTTTTAAAATTTAATCATTACATTAACAAAAATGTTTAATTGATAAAAAATATTGCAAAACACAAATTGAATGTGTTAATTGTGTTATTTTAATTTAACTATAACTTCAGTTGTTTATTATTTTTGTTATTCTTTCGGTCTTTCCCAACTCGATCTTGGGCTTAACCCACCAAGGCACCAAGTCTCAACATTAATTTTCTCATAACATGTTAGATTTGTTTTGGTCTCAATATTAATTTTCATGTTTTGTCGGAAATTGACAACTTATTCATAATTTCTTATTAATTTATTTGGTGGTGAAAATTCGTGACAAAACACGAAAATATTGCATGAAATTTGCACTCTATAAGTGGGTTACAGTTAATGTTTGACGACTTAGAGTTAGAATTAGGTATATTTATGTTATTTTTTGCATTTATTGTTTTAAAATAATTATCTAATATATGTACATATATTTTTTTGATTGAAATTAACTCACACACATATATATAATCATATAAATATATATTTAGATTCTCTATTCAAATATTGTAATCCATCTTATATTTCACCTGTATGATTTCACCGAATATTGTAATGTTGAATCTTGAATGTGGAGAAGGCAAAATCTTGAAACTGAGGTCTGAGTTCGAAAAAAAAAAAAGAAAAGAACGGCTTGGGAGCTATAATTTGTTCACATTGTAATCTCCGTCTCTGTTTTTCCAGATGCAAGTTTCAAAATTCACAGTTTTGCTAGAAAAATCTCTCACCACCGATCAGGCAAAGCAAATCCACTGCCAAATTGTAGTCAACTCTCTTATCAATCTCGAGCCACTGTTAATCCGTCAAACCCTTAAATATGCAGCGCATTATTCTCCAAGAACCACTCATTACGTCAAATCGATTCTCCTGGGTATGCAAAACCCGGATGTTTTCTCCGCGTCGCTTACAATCCGTTATCTCTCTCAACACGGGCAGTTTAAAGAAGCTCTTTCTCTCTACGCACAATCGCATGGCAGGGGACTTTTTCCAAACACATTTGCTATATCTTCGGCCCTCAAGGCTTGTGCTAGGGTTTTGTGTAAAGTAGGTGGGTTAATGATTCATGGGCAAGTACAAAAGTTGGGTTTTTGTAAGGTTGTTTTTGTGCAAACCGCTCTTGTGGATTTTTATTCAAAACTGGGTGATATGGTCGTTGCCCGTAAGGTGTTCGACGAAATTAGAGGGAAAAATGTGGTTTCGTGGAACTCGATGTTAGCTGGGTATGTAAAGTGTGGGGACTTGGCAATGGCGCAGAGTGTGTTTGATGAAATGCCTGTGAAAGATGTGATATCTTGGAATTCCATGGTTTCGGGATTTGCAAGAGCGAATGATATGGAGCAGGCTTATGAATTGTTTCGACGAATGCCACAGAGGAATTCTGCTTCCTGGAATGCGATGGTTACTGGTTATGTAGAATGTGGGAAAATAGAGTTAGCACGCAGCTTTTTTGACGCGATGCCGGAGAGGAACAATGTTTCTTATATCACAATGATTTCGGCATACTCTAAATACGGAAATGTAGAGTCTGCAAAAGAGCTCTATGATCAACTGGGTGTGAAGGATCTGTTTTTGTATAATGCCATGATTGCATGCTTCGCTCAGAATAACCGGGCAAAAGAGGCGTTGCAGTTGTTTGAGGAGATGTTGAATCCAAATGTTACTTTGCAGCCTGATAAAATGACGTTAGCTAGTGCTATTTCCGCTTGCTCTCAACTGGGAGATTCAAAATATGGGATTTGGATTGAATCATACATGAGAGAATCGGGGATCCCAATGGATGATCATTTGGCCACCTCTTTCATCGACCTGTACGCAAAGTGTGGAAATATTGATAAAGCGTCACGAGCTGTTTAATGGCTTGCAAAAGAGGGATTTAGTTGCTTATACTGCCATTATTTTAGGATGTGGAATAAATGGCAGGGCAAAAGAGGCCATCAAGCTATTTGAGGACATGATGGTTGCTGGTATTATCCCAAACACAGTGACTTTTACGGGAATATTGACCGCTTATAATCATGTTGGTATGGTGGAAGAAGGCTACCATTGCTTTATGTCCATGCAGAGGCATGGGCTTGTCCCGTCACTGGATCATTACGCTATCGTGGTTGATCTTTTGGGTAGGGCCGGGCGATTAGAAGAGGCTCACGAGTTGATTAAGAGCATGCCAATGCAGCCACATGCTGGAGTATGGGGTGCATTACTTCTTGCTTGCAGCTTGCATAATAATGTGGAACTTGCAGAGATTGCTGCCAAAAATTGTTTTGAGCTAGATCCCGACAGTAGCGGTTATCATTCTCTTCTTGCCAATATATATGCCTCTGCTGGGAGGTGGGATGATGCTAAAAGATTGAGGGGAGCTATTGAAGAGAAGGGTCTTGTTAAGGTACCGGGGTCTAGTTGGATGGACTGCGCCAAATCTTAGAAACACCTGCTTATTTGACAAGTTGGAAGTCGGGGCATCAATTATCTTGCTTCGTTTACCTCATGAGGCCATCGTTAGGAATTTTGGCATCTCTGATGAATGTGGTTCCTTTCTATCTACAGGGTGTCTCCACTGGTAATCAGTATTCTCCAAGTTTCTTCTATTTAACTGTTTGATGTGTGAAAAGTTTTGAAGCTTAAAAATGCACACTTTCGAATTTTATTTTGTTTACGTGCTATGGCCAAGACGTGATTACCTAAATATGGCACATGCTAGCTGTGAGGTTCCTTGGTTCTTTTGCAAATTAAGTGATGTGGCACAATGACAGATTGACAGTTTACATTATGTGATATGCTATGGGTAATCCAATTTTGACTTACATCATAACGTTAAAGCTCTCGTGGTCTAATTGGTAGCTATTTTTGTTGTCAAAACTGATCATAATTATATGAATTTGAGCCTTCCCTACACGTACGTTGGTTGTCCTTATAGTTTTCTGTACTCTTTAAATAAGCTTGTTTAAAGAACTTCTCTGAAGATGTTGGCTATTTCGAAGAATTACATAATCTAAAAATGGAGTTATTCTCAAAGTTGATAGTTTTCTCAAAGTTAATGTGAAGAAATGCACAATAAACTTTTTCATTTACATTTAAATAACCTTTATGTTCACTTTATGGTTGATTAGATATAATAAATAATAACACGAGCACGTCGAGTTATTTTCACTGTGGTAAGAGGAGGTTTATATTGCACTCACCAGCAATACCCTCAAACTTCATAATCAATCAACTCATGGAACTGATTGGAAAGTTTCGTTGAGGTTAGGGCCGTTAGGTGCAAATGATGAAATAGAATATATTCTATACTCCAATGCTCTTTCTTTTCAGTAATTGGGCTGGCTCAGGTTATACTGTCTTCTATGGGTATTTATCTATCCCTTGTGTGCTTTTTTAGGTTGTCCTGGAGAACCCCATCTGAACATTGATGACCAAGCTGCTGCTATTAATTGGGCGTTTGGGGGGCTGTGATGGATTTAAAACTGCTGCATTAAGTGGTAAGTGTAGAAGACCAGAGAAACTCATAACAAAGGGGTTATGTTTTTTAGCTTTCATGATTTGCGCATGACTCCTTGGCCACCCAGTGCAACATGCACATACACAAATGCAGGTACCACCAGGATGAGGTCCTATTGTCTATATGCATGCATGATGCACCCCAACCTTTAGCTTCGAATTTTGATGATTGACGACAAGTAGAAGTAATTGGCACTTCCTTTTGTATTCAATAGTATTTGTGTTATGGTTATCTGTCTCTTTCTAACATTTAGGGGGTTTTTCCAAAAACTTCTGCTTTTAGAAGAACTGATTTATTGTAGCAAAAAGTAGTTGAAAAACGAAAGTGATGGTGTTTGCAAATAGAATCAGAAGTTGAGTGTTTGGTGAAAATGTTGTGAAAATGCTTATTTATTTGTAAAAGTCAAACCAAAAGTAGAATTAGAAATCTGAAGTATCTATCTCCCTACTTTTAGATTTTGATTAAATGAAGCAGAATCAGAAACAGGAGTTGGCATTTGCCAACACTGAAAAATGATTTTTTCAGCCAAAGCAGAGAAATATGTTTTTGGGATAATTACAAAAAGCCCCCTGGGGTTTGCGCTAATTACAAAAAATCCAAATATTTTTGAAAATTTCAAAAAACCTTGAGGTTTGATTCCGTTTACATTTCTCCCTTCATAAGCAAAAAATATTTCAAAGTCCCTCTAATACAGTTACCCCTTAAATTTAAGACATATTTCTCTGCTTTGGCTGAAAAAATCATTTTTATTGGCCAACGGCACAACATTGTGGAGTTGCTGAAGCCAGTATTGGATACTTCGTTTTCTCCCGTCTACTGTACTTCTTCGGCTCTGCCTGAGCGTAACACTATCCAAATAAATTTATATTCTTATGGTCACAACTCACAAGAGGTGACACTCAAGTTCTTTTTATCTAACAATATCAAGTTGTGGAGCACCCTATGATGTGTAAAGTCTTTTGTCCTAGCTATAGTAACTTCCTCTTTTATGTTTTTTGATTGGTATTGATTCTTGACAAGAAGATGCTTTCTTACTCCAGAAAAAGGATAATAGAGGCTTTAAAATATGTAAATCTACTCTTTGCTGCACTTTGATATATTTGTATTACATTTCGACACACATTGATGACATGAATAAGTGATGATGCAGGGAAATCGTTCGACCTTGGAGTGGATGCTTTGAATTGCTTGATCAAATGCCATGTTTCTTGCTCAGCTGAAGAAAGAGAGTTCTGCATTTTCAAATCTCAGCAACGGTCTCCTTTGAAATACATTATATTAGTTCTTAGGGTTAATTGCACTTTGAGAAAAATACACGTCCTGCCCTCTGGACTATATGATTCGTTGTGCTTTACCCCGTGAACCAACCAAAAGTTGACATGTGTCAACTCATGATAGGTCCCAGGGGGTTAAGCGCAAAACGCTAAAAGTTAAGCATGCAAGAGAAAAATTTCCCAAAGTGAAAACTCACAATAGTTTAGGGGACAAAATGCAGTTATCCCTAAATCTTAAACATAAGTATGTGCTTAGTTTTTAGGATGTGAACACTGGAATTTTGGTGAGGTAAAGTTATAATGTAATTATAGTGTTTAGAGAAAAAAAGGAAAATTGAGACCTGATCAAAGCCTGAAAATCAACTAGCATGTTGAATGTTTGTTATCTCCAGGGACTTGATCAAGGGCAGAGCCAGGAATAAAAATGGGATGGACCGATACACAAATACGGGGTGAGCCGATTCACGAAAATCACATAAATTATAATTAGTTTTTTAATTTTTTTTTTCTAGTGTTAAATCTTTGTTTTTTCTTTAAAATGCGGGGTGTCAATCCCGACACGAACCCAACCTGAAGTTATTGAGAGAAACCCGAACACGACTAACACGAACCCGATACGAAGTTACCAATTTGTCTAAAACGTAGTTGTTTTTTTTTACTTATGTTTTGATGCATTTTGAGCATAACCCGAAATCGACCCGAAACCAAATCTGAACCCGACCCGATGGACCTAATTGACACCCCTTTAATGGGTTGGGGGCCGGGGCCCGGAGTGCCCCCTCCCCCTTTGGACTTGATTATTGGTTCATTATTTTTCTTCAATCCAAGTAGGTAGCTGGGATATTCTTCTATTTTTTTTGGATGGGATTTTCATTTTTGTTTCATTTCTTAATTCATTGTACAGATGATTGACACGTATTTTTAACCGTTTTCTTTCCTTCATGGGAAGAATGCAATTCTTTGTGAGATAAGACCCGTTTTTGCCGATTTGCAATAAATTTCCATTGCCTACAAAATAAAAATAAAAATGCATGCATACCTTTGAGAACACACCACACTATGAGAACACTCTTTCATGTATTTAAAAACATATATAATTAGATATAAGAATAACTAATTATGCAATATAGAATGAAGTAGGTTCTCAAAATATAGTGAACCATTCATTTTTATTTATTAATGTAATAAACTCTTTAATTTTTATTAGACAATTCTTGAGAGTTAATAACATATCTTAATATTTTGAAAAGAGCCTACTTTTTGTGTATTTCATTCAGTTTAAAAATTTAATATCTACTTTAATTTAGACAAAGGAAAAAAGTTTTTTTTTAAATTATTAAAATAAAAATAATAACTGATACAATTTATCAACGTCACAATTTTATTTAAGAATCACCCACGTTATATGTTGCACTATCAAATTTTATTCAATAATTGTAATAGCTGATTGATAAATAATATTTATTATTTTATGAACTAAAAAGAAAATATAATATAAAACTTATATTATTTGAAATAAAGTTTGCCAAAGGGCTTTCAGTCCAATTTCAGTTTCGGAATTTAGCAAGAGCTGTAGTTGGGCCCGGGCCCATAGTTGTCTTCAGCCCCAAGTAAGCCCATTCCCCGAGTTTCGCCAGGCTCTACTGGAACACAGAAGAAAGTACTGGCAAAAACAAGGAACAAAACAAAAAGAAAGAAAGAAAAAGAAATTTCACAGAACACAAAAGGGTTCTTGTGGGGTTTTACTTGGATTGGATCACCAGAAACAATACTTGGCACTGATCATGCATTTCTTGGTATGCATTTTCCCATTGATTAGTTATAGTTTCCCAATTTCATCAACAATTTCCAAAATGCGGGTTTGTCTGCAAGGTGTTTGATGAATTTCCTGTGAGAATCTTGTATTATCTGCTTTGTCTCATAGCACTGGTTTTTATTCTTTGTGTTTGCAGAGGAAGTTTTCAAACAAAACATCTCTCGTTCGTGCAGTGGCTTTGGCTACGGCTGGGTCAGGAATATTTTGCTTCACCACTTCTTCAGATTATAGTAATGAGTCCTTTCATTTAGTTAAAAGATTTTGATATTTTATAAAGGGTTATTGCTGAATTGAGTGAATTCTGTAGAGAATTATGTTTTACTTGTTCACATTTGTATGTACTACCCTGTAGATACATCAGTATTGGTTTCAATCCCTTCACCCTTTCGGGCTTCCTTAACGTGGCCATGGAGAACTATTGAAGAGAACAGCCCTCGTTTTGCATTTACTCGCTCAAACCCTTCACAGTATGGTATATAGCATTTCGTTGGCATTTTTGTTTAGTGTTTTTTGTATTTTGCTCCATGCACCCATGTTTGTTTTTGTCCCTTAATCTATATGTAACATTCAACTGTAGGTGTTCTTCCACTATTTTTTTCAAGACCAGATGCTGTGCCCGATCCTGGCGTAAGTAAAGGAACTGCAAGTGATGCTGGAGATAGCCCGAAACATTCGTGCAACTGTCTTGGCCGCGATACTATTGCTAACGCAGCTGCCAAGATCGGTCCTTCTGTTGTCAATTTGTCAGTACCACAAGGTCTGTTTTCCCTTTTCCTCTTATTATTACTGTTAATCCTTTTCCGTTTGTGGTTTTGACAATTTGCTGAGCGAATAGCATTCTTTAGGTAGGCCATAGCTCAGTTTTGATGTTTTTTGTAGGTTTTTATGGTATGACTGTGGGTAAGAGCATTGGATCAGGAACTATTATAGATGAGGATGGTACTATCTTGACCTGTGCTCATGTGGTGGTTGATTTTCAAGGATTGAGGTCTTCATCAAAGGGAAAGGTCTGTCTGTTAAATTTTTTTATGTTCTTTGATTGGAATATTGAAGTGGTTTCCATTTTTCTGTTGGGTATTGGCACAAAAAGCTATACTTGAAGGTTTCTATGAATCTGATCAACTTAGTTTCTTATTGAAAATGGATCTTGAGTCTTGAAATGAAATCTGAAAAACATATGCCTTACTCTACATTTTGAGTTTCAACTTATTTATGTCAGCCCATAGAGTATTGAGTTAAGGTTTATATTTGTATTATAGTCTTAATCACCTACGGATATGCTACTATTAATGTGCATAATGCATGAATGCTTCCTTTTGGTGAACTGTGGAAATGGAAAGCATTGATTGGCTTCTGCTGTAAAAAATGTTGTCCAGTAAGCTTATCCACTTAGAAAGCGTAACCAATCTGGATTGCCATGTGAAATATCACATCTTTGCCTGAAAACTTTGTAGAAACTTCTGTATGATTCACCAGTCAATGGTTGCAGACGATCAGTAACTTGTTGTTCCTATACCACTAATCAATGAGCAAGATAAACTAAAATATTGGTTTGAGTTTCAACTTTCCTGCTAGATCTTTCAGAGAAACCAGAATCAACAGTCCACCATGGATTTCATTTTAAGTCCACCATGGATTTCATTTTAAGTTGTGACCATTAAGTTTGAGCAATCACCTGGTTAAGTTTGCCATTCTTTGCATTTATGAAAAACACTGCATGTTTTGTTGTTCATGATGGTCATCCAATATAACATAAACATGTACAAGATATGCTGCATAACACGCAACTGATTATTGCGGCAGGTTGAAGTGACTTTGCAAGATGGTCGGTCGTTTGAGGGTACAGTGGTGAACGCTGATTTACATTCTGATATAGCAATTGTGAAGATAAAATCTAAAACTCCACTTCCAGCAGCAAAACTTGGGAATTCGAGTAAGCTTCGCCCTGGGGATTGGGTGTTGGCTATGGGCTGTCCCCTTACCCTTCAGAATACTATTACAGCAGGTATTGTAAGGTAATTTACCTTCGCCATCTGTTTTTATATGCAATGCTCATATGCTCATGTCAAACTGGATGTGTAGCTATGACTTATGAGCCACTCGAAAGTATGGATACATATTTCCTCTGATGCCTTTTTGGTTCCTTTCCCTGTTAGTTGTGTTGATCGTAAAAGTAGTGACTTGGGTCTTGGAGGTATGCACAGGGAGTACTTGCAGACTGATTGTGCTATAAATCAGGTAATTTTCTCTCCTTCACCTGCTTTGAAGAACTTTTTGTACTATTCATCTCCAATCTCTTTCTTTTATTTTCTTCGGGGTGTGTGGATCTCGTGGAAGGGTTGTTTATCAAGAGTATGTGCAATTACTTACACATTATCTTTAGCAGTGCCTTGAGTCTTTCATTTCTAAGAACCATGATTTAGATTTTTGTGGTTCCTTCCTTTCTTTCTCATCTCTGCACACTCAAAACTATTCATCCTTCTCCACACGCACTTGCATTAATACATACATCCATGCAAACACACATTTACACACACACTCACATATATATGTTGAGTCTTTTTTGGAGTTGGGATTGTGGTCGAAATACGGTTCTACTTTGATGTGACAAGTTTCAAAGTTTGTAGTTTATACTTCTATCATTTCCGAGTGAAACATGCATGAAAGAAAAACATCTGTAAACGCTTGTATTTTTCAGTCTCTCCTATAAGTGTTCATGGCTGGGGGGAGGGGTGGGAGGTGGGTTATTGGTCTTGGAAGAGAAGTTTTTTATCAGTTTGTGAAAAGGAATATTATTTTGCAGTATGTTATTAACTCTTCTATTCTTAAATGACCATGATTTAATATTTTTCTGGTCTGTACCTTTTCTTTCGAATACTCACACATGATAAGATGAAATACATATCTACACGCTTGCATTAATACATACACTGATGCCCACATGGTTGTGCCAGTGTGTATTTTGCTTCTTTTTTGGGGTTGGGGTGGTGTTTGTGGAGATGTAGTTGTACATTGATTTTACACGTTCGTGAAACATGTATAATTGAAAGGCATTGCTGGAAACTGGAAAGGCATATATTTTCCCTCATGTAGGTTTATATGGCTTATCCTGATACTGTATGTTCAAGCTATAGATTGATATGCTGCAAAAAGGATAGTTCAATGTGATTCTTTTCTTTCTTTACTTCTTTATGACAACTACCCACTGAACCAGCAGAAGATGTCTTTATCCACTATTTTTCCTTGGTGTTTATTGTTTACCATCAAAGCCTAAGCTATTATGTATCCTTATTTGTAATGGCTTATATGTCCTAAAATTACTCATTTTAGGGTAATTCTGGCGGACCTCTTGTCAATGTTGATGGAGAAGTTGTAGGTGTCAATATCATGAAAGTGTTGGGAGCTGATGGGTTAAATTTTTCTGTCCCAATTGATTCTGTTTCAAAAATAATAGAGCACTTCAAAAGGAATGGGTATGCGCTTCTGATTACTCCTAATTTGAAAACTCTCTCTCTCTCTCTCTCTCTCTCTCTCTCTCTCTCTCTCTCTGTCTCCGTCTCTGTCTCTCTCTCTCTCTCTCACACACACACACCCCTCCCTTGACATTAAGCTTTTCTCCACGGTCTTAGTTTACTGTTGTGCATTTCTGAACGCCTTTAGAACTTTTGACGAACAAAGATTATTTAAATAGTTCATGATATGATACAGGAGAGTTGTCCGACCTTGGCTTGGTTTGAAAATGCTTGATCTCAATGACATGATTGTTGGACATCTTAAAGAAAGAAGTGCTTCCTTTCCAGATGTCAGCAGAGGAGTTCTTATACCTATGGTTAGATATTTATTTAGATATGGACATGAATATTTATCGGCATAATTATGATTTCATCAAAGCTATTTAGTATTTACGTTGTTTTTTCATTTCTCCTTTTGGGAGTGTTTTGTAGAGGATGCTGGGTTTGGGTTGCACCATAAGCAAAGTCTTTTCAGCCTAAATTTGTAAAATGATAGATATCATTATTTCCCAGGAAAAAGAAGTGATGATGGAATTGTTTTCTTTACCAGGTATCCCCAGGGTCCCCAGCTGATCGTGCTGGATTTCGTCCTGGAGACGTTGTAGTTGAATTTGGGGGAAGGCCTATTAGCAGCATTAAGGAGGTAATAACATTTCCTATGGATCTTATACAATGAAGCTAATTTGTAAATTAGCAGTCTAAACATGGATGTGTTAATTCCTATGTTGTTGATTCGATCAAAACCGTATGTTTTTTTGGTTTTGATTATTTGATGCCCAGCTCTGCTGGTCGGACACCCTTTGAATTCCTTGTTTGGAAGATTTAAATATTTTGGTGTTTATATCAGTTACTAGCTGTAGAAGACGTTAAAACGTGATCATTGCATGTCATTTGTTAATTTGCTAACCTGAGCCAATGTTTGTTTTCATTGTTTTTAAAATTGCCTAATGTTTACTATGGCTTGCACGTGGTACATCATCAAACCGAACTTGATTTTTCCCCCCAGGTCATCGATATTATGGGAGATAAAATTGGAAAACCTTTCAAGGCTGTTGTCAAAAGGGCAAATAATGTTACTGAGACTTTGACTGTGATTCCTGAAGAAGCAAATCCAGATATGTGACTCACTTCCTATTTCTTTCCTTTTCTTTTCCCCCCTTTAGTTTTTCGTTTTTCATTTATGGCCCCTAGAATAGAGTTATCAGTCTTGACAATGGCCCCTAGAAGAGAGTTGTCAGTTTGTGTCAAGACGAAGGCTTACCACCAACGAAACATGCTGCAAGATCGAGTATACGAGTTATGAGTACAGCTTAGCTTTTTTTTCTTTCTTTACTTTTGGTCACACAATGGTGTAATCTATAAATGTGTACTTGTGAGAAATTTTTGTTCTTTTTCACACTCTGCTGCTAATCTTTACTTGACAAATATTTTTGTGAGTATAATAATACTGGTAGGTGTTTATTGACTCGTACTCCGTTTATATTTCATTAGTAATAAGGTACTTTTAAATATTATTTGAAATAGCTACTTGTCCAAAAAGAAAATCTCTGATAAGTCCGTGCTACATATCCAATTTTCTCGTTTGGTAGGACTTGGATGCAAATGATATTTGTTTTGGGGAGTGTTTGCAAATGCTGAAAATTAGCACTTACCAACTTTTGGTTGAAATAATTTGTGGGAGGTGAATATACTTGGGGGCCTTTATGTTTTTTTTTGGTTGGGATATAAAATGTTTGATAAAGAATGTAACAAGTTATTGGATATGGATTGATTTTTAAGTAAATATTATGTATACCTTTTTGGATTGTGAGAATTATATATTTGTACCAAATATAATTAAATGTATGTTTTGTGGAATAAATGAATGTGAATGAAATAAAAGGTGGATAAGAAAATCTTGGAGACCTACCAATATTTATAAGAGTATTTTACAAATCGTTCGCTTTAAATTCTGAAAAATTTCTTTGTAAATTACATTGTTTGTTGTATTTTCAAGTGTACCGTCCTTGTCACTTATAATAATCTATATCTCCAAATATGACAGATAGAAATTTTCCATCCATAATACCAAAAATCATAGTTGACATTCATACGAATTAATAACATCTCTTTCATGAATCCTTGATATTTGGGATTCAAAATTTTTTTATCTATGTGAAGCTACAAAAAAAATACTGTTTAGGTAGATTGTTTAGACTATTTATTTTACCTTTTATATTATCTTTTATCTTTTGCCACATGTAATTGGGAGAATGACAAGGTGCTTATATATTTCCTTGTTTTTCCTTAGATTGATTTATATAAATGATTTAGCATCTTAAAATCACAAGTATTAACATAAATCATTGAAAAAGGGATAATTACAAAAACACCCTGAGGTTTAGGCTAATTAAAAAAAAAAAACAGAAATGTTTTAAAATTACAAAAAAAAAAAAAAAACACTTTTGGTTTGATTCTATCTTACATTCTCCCTTCATAAATAACAAACATTTCAAAAAACTCATGATATTTCTACAATTAACCCCTTTTTGTAATTTTGAAACATCTCTGGGCTTTTCTGTAATTAGCCCAAACCTCAGGGGTCTGTTGTAATTATCCCCTGAAAAAAATCATAAAAACACTGGAACATGTTCACCCCTCCCCCCTACTGAAAGTAAGGAATTTACAAATCAGATGGTAAGATTGAGAGACAAATTGAATTGAGCTCATATACACAAAGAATTGGCACATATACTGCCTGAATAAATCTGTAGCTGTAACTTACATTTATTGTTTACCCAGCTAATATATTCACAATTTAATAAATTGAATAACAAAATCTATGTAACATAAGAACAGATTTGTGCCAGACAAAACAAAAATTGAAATTCACTCATAAGTTCAATTCAATTCTGGGTGGAGGAAGTTGTGACATTCCAGTTGGATCATCTCCCCACCAGCCACTGGATCAAACTGACATCTATAAAATCTGTATGAAGAATATGATTATATCAGTATAATTTGCACATAAGTAATAAAAAAAATTAAGAAAGAACGACGTAGAAAAGGTCTCGGTATAAAAAACGAAAAATTAGTACCTCCCATCAATGCCTATAATGACAACTGTGTTCTTCTGGTTGCCTTTGCCAAAAGCAACAATGTGTTTCAAGCCTTCTTGTAGGTGAAATTGAGCCACTGACCACACAGAATTGAAATATTTGGGCAGAATACCTGCATTATAATGAATGAAGAACATTAATTACCATGTTATTATGCTATCAGTGCCTCAACCAATTTATTATTTTCCTATTTATTCTCATTTCAAAGAAACTAATCAGAATTTTTTGGAACTCGACTTCTCTCAAGTCCTTGCATATTGGCCCCGTTCTGGGAATCAGAATGGATACTGACTTGACTTAATCGAATCGAGTGAAATCAGTCCGAAGCACGTCGTAAATATAAATTTAATCTCTTTGCTATAATGGAAATTAGGCAGGCACCGGAGTAAAAAAGTTGTACTCGTAAAAGAAGAAATATGATTTGTAAATTCTTTCAAATATTTTGTTCACACTTTCATGTCAATTTCTGAAACCTCAAGAACAAACTTGAATTCCGAATCCTATTTTACGATTGTGGTCAAAACTATTTCATACTCAGCTATGAATTGCTCAAAGTTACCTTGCTCAATTTGTAAACCTTAGTACAACAGAAATATATAAAGATTACAAAGCATATTTGAAATAAACTACCTTTAATGAAGGAAAGACGTGAAACGGAAGCTGGAGCAAGATTATTTGGTTCTGCTTCCTGCGATCGATTGGTTTTCAAAGAGCTTGAATCAATCTTTAAGCTGAAAACATGGACAGTTCCTCTATCACTTGAAACAGCCAGCCACTGGGTAGTCGGAGAAAAACAAAGGCTGTAAATCTCTGCTCTTTCAGAACCCCTTCTCAGCTACACCGAATGAACGTAAGTTATCAGAGACAGGAAACAAAGTCAAGCCAGATAAATAATGTTGAATTATCACAGGGAACAGCTAAACAGACTGCACAACAAAGATTCAATATGTCATCTTACTTTTCCCTTAGGGGAATCAAGCTTATTACTTTTTTAAATCGATATGGAGTAACATAATATATCTAGAGCTATCCAATTGAGGTAGTTTAGGTCCAGTCACATAAATACTAATGCCCATACCCCAAGCATTGAGCCGTACCACAAGCGTAATCTTGAAAAGGATAATATCGATGATTCATTCCAAAAATTTAACGGAAAGTCTCCAGTGCAAAATAAGCATAAAGGCATGTCCAAAATATGAGGCAGCATTATCATTTCAGTACATAGCCACATAAGTAACTTATGCAAAAATGTATTTGCATGTTTAAGCTGCTTATGATTTCTTATTTTGCATAGCCTTGATTTCTTGTTTTACATATTAACATATAAGCTTAGTGTACCTCAATTCTAGTGAGTAACCAACCCATTCTCTAAACATCAAATTTTCAAAGACTCCCCAAGAATTATCAGAAGCAATTTTGAAACTTGTTTCCACTTTGTTTGAAGCAACTAATCATAACCCTGTTCCATTCTGAATGAATCAAAATCACCTAAATACTAACAAATGATTCATGTCATACTCCTATAACAGGCCAATCGTTAAATACTCGCACACATTGAATCATCATCATCAACTGCACCTTATCCCACTATGTGGGGTCGGTGGTGTGAAATTTATAGTGTCAATTAATTGTCTAAAATTAGTTAACACTATAAATTCACACAAAAAGCAAAGTGACAAAATTTTGCACCGGATGCCCTTCCTGACGCAACCTTCATACGAAGGAGAAATGAGATGAAATTCCAAAACCACCAGCATCATAGGTTTTTCCACTTGCATGGAAAATCCAATGAGACGGCGATGAGTTGAGATAGTTGCTCTAGTCATGTTCCATTGTTAAACTCGCACACATTGAATTTAACCTTAAAATTCAAATCATCATCATCATCAACTGCACCTTATCCCACTATGTGGGGTCGTTAGTGTGATGTTTATAGTGTTAATTAACTGTCTAAAACTAGTTTACACTACAAATTCACACAAAAAGCAAAGTGGCAAAATTTTACGGCGGATGCCCTTCCTAACGCAACCTTCATACGAAGGAGAAATGAGATGAAATTCCAAAACCATCATCATTGATTTTTTCCACTTGCATGGAAAATACAATGAGACGGCGATAAGTTGAGATAGTTGCTCTAGTCATATCTCATTAGACGATTGATATTGTAAAATCAATATATACATCATGAAACATGACCATTAACCTTAAAATTCAAACGGGCGTAAAAATTTACCTCCCGAAGCAATGATCCGTCCGACGCGTCGAAAACCCGAATCAACGTCCCCTTACTACTCGCAGTTGCCAGCAGCATCCCGTCTTTCATCAGAGCAACACACGCAATACTCGAATCGTGTGCCATTATAAGCTTACTCCTCTTCAACGGGTAATGCTCCACCCTCACCTGCCCCTTCTGCAATCCCAAGCAAACCAGAACCATCGACCTTGACTGCGAAATTTCACACAAACCCTTGGGGTTCGTCTCCGTCTCTATCTGATGCAACAGTTTCAAATCGGTAAAATTGTACACGTACACCTTCTGCAACATCACCGCCACAATCCTGTCCCCCGTGAGGCGAACGGCCTTCACTTCGGAGCGAAACGACAGCTCGCCGATGCACTGGGAGAGGTGGTCGTCCCATATCATGACTTTGTTGCGGGGGAATTTCGGGGTGGGGCCTCCCCCGACTAAGGCGAGAATATTGCAACGAAATAGCATCTCGACAACGCCGGTGCCGCCAATTTCGCCGCCGTTGCCGGTGGAGAAGCCACGGCGGAAGGTTTCACGGAAAGGGTTGATTTGGAATATGATGAATCCGTCGGTGCTGCCGACGGAGAAGCAGCCGCGGTCCTGGTTGAAGGAGAGGTGGAGGATGGATGGCGGTGGTTTGGGGTTCCGATTACTGGGGTTTTTGGTCGTGGTGGCCATGGCAGGGGAATAGGAGTAGGAGGAAGAAAGAGGAGGGAGTTCATTGACAAGTATATATAGAGTATGGTAGAAATAAAGAATTATCAATGGGAAAAAGGGAAATTCGAATGAGAAGAGGAATTTGGAATATGGAAGGAGAAGAACACCATGGACTCACAGTCACAGACTGAGTCATACTCTGAAGTTGAGCAGGAGGAGGAGAAGTGGTTTTAACTTGAGTCCTTTTTGTTTGGGATAATTACAAAACGTACACTGAGGTTTGACCTAATTACAAAAAAATCCAGCTAAGTTTTAAAATTACGAAAAATACTCACGAGGTTTGATTTAGACTTTTAGTGTTAAAACTAAAGGGTAAACTGCATTTTTTATAAATACGAATGGGGATTTTGAAATGATTTTTACTTACGATTTACGAAGGGTTTAAATGCTAGATAAAATAAAATCTCGTGGGTATTATATGTAATTTTGAAAGTTAAATAGATTTTTTTGTAATTAGGTCAAACTTCAAGAGTAACTTTTCCTTTTTTTTTTTCATTTACAAAATTTTAAGTCCATATATATTAAGCCATGGATTCACTCAAGAGCTCCAATGGGCTCCGCAAGTTTCGTGGAAGCCTATATGAATTTGACACGATGTTATTAATTTATCTAAAATGTAGTTATTTTATATTTTAATTAATTTTTTATATATTTTAAGTATAATTCGAAATCAATAGAAAACCAAGTACGAACTGGCCTAATGACTTGAATTGCACCCTATTTTTTATGCTTATTTTATTGATTTTATTATTTTTTAAATAAATGAAAATATGTAGTTTTTCTTGTTTTACTTAAGTTATTGGAATATTGTCATACAGTGGCCCAAATAGAATATATTCTTTTTAAGTTTATTGTATTACTCTGTTGTTGGCATGAATAAATTACTAGAAATTTGCTAAAATTTACTAGAAAATTGATTTAGCTTATTGTTATAAATAAATTATGAGAAAATTGGGTTAGATTGCGAAATGTTGGATGCTCTACATTAAACGAGATTTTGTAATAGTATAGATATAGATTCAATTATCGATGAATTTTATGCTTTAAAGTCTCGTCGAGCACAATTTCAATAAATATTGAGAAAATTTATCATGCGTAAACTTTATTATACTGAAATTTCCTTACTTGCTAGCTCACCCATTATCGATTCCTAGATCTACCACTGCATCAACATGACTTCACAATGTAGGGACAAAAGTATAAGATTACTTATAAAATATTTGAAAAATAATGCAAATCGAGGATTTGGATGTTGGTCAACCTAGCTGGCGGGATGAGATCTCCTATTCCACTTTTCCTATTCCATTCTTATTCCATTGTATTGGATGAAAGACACGTGTACAAGATGATATCACATGATGTCACAACTGTACACGTGTCTTCCATCCAATATATGGAATAGAGAGTGGAATAGACAAACCCTACTCACAACCTATTTAGACGACCAAACGTCAACAAAGAGCAAATTAAAAGCGTAGTTAATTAGGCTCAATTCACAAACAAAATTATTTGTTCATTCAGTGGGTAAACATCACAAAGAAGAATTTGAAGAATCTAAGAAATATATAGCACGGGAAGAAAAAAAGAGCATTTAGGTAAAAATTAATAGAATTTTATGATTGTTTTTTTTCTTTTTTTTTTTCAACATTCTCATTCTTATTTTAAGTTTGCCATAAAATAATTCCCACTCAAATACATAAACTTCTACGTAAACGTCACGAAATAAGAAACGAAAGCAATAATTCTCGTCAAAAGAAAGTGACAACAAATAATAAAAAGCATTAAAGCATCACAAAAAATAAAATAAAAAAAAATACTCCATCACTATCACTAATTACATTCTTAATTTTCCATCCCAAATTACACATCAAATCCAGAATCCCAATCCGCGCTCAGCTTTCAGCCCAATCTTCTGGCATTCTTGATTTAAGGGTGGCAAAATTTGCGTAGATGCTCTGACCTCACAAGGTACCCTTTAAGCATCTCCCCCATGTTTTGTCATAACCCATTTGTCTTCTTCGTTTTCGTTAAAATCGTCGTCGTGTGTAGTGAATCCCAGAATCCACTCTAAAGAGAATGGTACGGCGTATAGCCTAGTACCCCCGTCACGTTATTAACGACATCACTACACCTAGTTAGTAAATTCAGAAGCTGTTTCGAAATATCTTTTGTAGGTTGTTGAGTGGGTTGGGGAACGTTAAAAGATCTGGGTAGTAGTATCTCAGCACTAGGCATATTATTTGGAAATTTTTGAAACTGATGAGTAGGCGAAGGAGTAGTCGTAAAACCGGACGACGACTGAGGAATAAACTTAGGCAAATTCTTATTACTAACATCCATCGAAACTTGTTCGGTTTTGGTACTACCAATACTACTACTATTTACGTCCCCACCCAAAATAAACTTTACACGAGTACCTCTACCATTGCCATTACCACCTTCTTCGTTAGACGGTCTCTTGAGGCATGATTTCAGCTGTGCCGACTGCTGGGCGGCAGTTTTTGCAGCTGTCCTGTTTTCAAAAGCAGACTGTGGGGGCCCGGCTGAGACGTCTTCCTTTTGAACCCTAACGGGTTCTGATTCCGCTGCCTCAACTTCCACTTCCCGGGTGTAGCACCTCACGTTTGTGTTTCCAAATAAATTGCTATTTCCGAGAGCAAACTTGAGAGCTTCTTCTGCATCAGCCTTCTGCCGGAAGACAAGACGGCAAGTATAGGTTTTCCAAAACACTCGTGTAGCCGCGAGATCCAACTGCCCAAAACGAGCGAATTTTGCTCTCAGTTGTGCGCCGGATGGAAGTGCAGCGCCGGATGGAAACTTCATGACTAGCATAGTCGGACTACGCACTCTGGATTCTGGTTTTACTGCTTTTAGTGGTGTTGGGGGAACATTTTTGACTGCAATCTCCCGGGCATCGGCCCGTTGGGATTCAGTGGACCTCTGGGGAATCATCTTCTTTTCCACAGCAATTAATTTTGAGTCGTCTATAATCTTCTTCTTCTTCTTGATGTCTTCTGAACCAACAAGCTTCCTCCTTTTGTTAATGCCTTCTGTGTCGCCTTTTTTCTTGATGGTTTCCGGACGATTAGATGGACCACGTTTTTTACCGCCTATGGTTGGGTCATCAATAGGCCTGGCTGAAGGTTTCATAAGCTTTGTGGTCGACTTGTCATTGGTTTTTTCGGTATGAAACGTAGAAGCAGGTAATGTACTGGAGCGAGCTTCAGTCGTCTCATTCTCAGTTGGTGGCGATAAAACCAAGCTCTTCTGATACACAAGAGATCGGTATTTCAAAAAAACCAGTTGGGTGGACCCCGGGCATCTCCTCTCCACTCCATGAAAGGGATCGAGGGCAAGTGCGCGCAGGTCTCTCACTAGAACTTGAAGCTCTACTTTCCCATGGTCATCTGCTTGCTGTGTTTCCACTGGAGACGAGGAAGATGACGCGTCATCCTTTTTCCGATTTTCAAGCTGGTTATTATTAGCAGCACCGAGTGGGACATCAAGAAGCATTCCTGAAACTTTCTCCACTGCTGCTCCAATGTCAGCACTGGGTTCACTTCTTATTTCTTTCTTTTTTTGCTTCTTCTGAACCGGATTTACATTCTCAGCGCTCGATTCCCCAGACAGACGCTCAGTGTTTATTTCTTTCTTTCTCTTCTTATTCTTCTTCGTATCAGAAGTTGCATTTTCAGCACTCGATTCCCCAGCATGACGCTTGCGTACCTTGGCATTTTTCGCCCCACCTTTGGAAGGTTTGATACTACTGACCACCGATGCCTCATCATTTGAAGGTTGATGCTGACCATCATTGATGCCAGATAACCCGGATCCATCTATCAGAACTGGATGAACGGAGGGACCTACTTGGACCGAACTTTTTTTATTGGTCTTCGTGAGAGTTGGTGCATCTCGCCGTTTAAATAAATATTTGTCCTTCTCCACTTGATCCTTTGACTTAGTAGCTTTTACGGAGAGTTTACCCTTACCAAGGGCTTCAGCAATCACCAGTCGGCCACTCAAAGGAGCTGCAAAACAGAGAGTAAGAAACGTGAGATGAAAACCACAATATAAAAAGGAAAAGCTCAGAATATTAAAGAAGGGATACTGGTAAAGTTAACATCAGAAGATATATCACTTCAATACCACTATACCAGAGAAAAGCAGGCGAAAGACGCAAAAGTTTAACAAGAATCTTATATATGTCGAATAAAGAGAACCATAAAGTTATCTGCAAGCTTGATCTCAACAATTGTCTAGCATGAATCAAAAGACGAACAAACTTGGCCGAGTAAATGACAGCAACCACAAACAGGTGCCAGAACTTTGGAAGAAAATAATAAAGAACCTTTACCAAATCCAATCCACGAGAAGATACCAAGTCAGACTTCAATTTTACTAATTAATTCCTCAAGTAATTACAACAATTTTTGACAGGTTAATCATCGAACAAGGTACATAAATTGGAAAAACATGTAATCTTTTTTCCTACGGGGATCATGATAGGAGTAACCAGCAAAAATTGCTCAAAAGCGACTGCAGTCCCTTAACGTCATATAATGATTGACCGACTCAAGGCAAAGTTAAAGTTCCTCAATAAAGTCAGGTCTCATTGCTTCTACAAGATAGAAAAGAATAGATCAGTCACATGGGATGATAAAGCTATCAAACTAGCTTTGACTAATTTTTTCTTGACATGTTTAATTGTCCATCTCGACCAACATAACCTTCCTAACATTTGTCAAGAGGTTAGCATACCAAATAAAGAAAGGGTTCAAGGATAATCTTTTAACTTTGCTATGTTGTAAAATAGGAAAGTTTATCTGCTGATAGCATGTAACAAAATGACAGAAAAAAGGAAAAAAGAAAAAATAAATAAAAAAAAGGCTTTAAATTGATGCGAGGAAACTAAATATGTGCAACAGCTATGAAGTAAACATTACCAGTGCCTCAGGCAAAAGCTAGAGATAACATTACTGAAAACATAACTCAGTTTTTCTCAAGTAACTAGCATTCTTTACGAATTTCTGACTAAAATTACAGCTCAGCTGAAATGACGGGAAATTAGTAACTTTTGGTGGGCAGAGATGAAAAAGATAATGCACATGATCAGTTCAAATTGTCTAACAAGACAACTTATCCCAACAAACATTTGTTGCCTTGCAACATTAATAGAAGCCAACCAAAGGACAAGATCAAAAGCAACAATATCAAAACCACACAACTTTCGTCTTATTCCTTCCAGATAATCCAAGAATAAAGATAAACCAAAGTGGATGGTGCAACTCATCTACCAGCTATTAATAAAGGCTGCTTCGACCTTTTAAACTATAAATACCAACCAACACAGCACGACCAACACACCCAACATCTATATTCCATAGGTGGTGTAATTCATCTTCATGATATTATTCACCCACAATTTGATGAAATTTGACCACTAGTAAGCCACATCAGGAACGAAGGAGTTCATGAGGTGGATCTCAAAAGCTACTAAGGCACCATGGATAGTGTAGTTTTAAGTGAGTAGGAAATTGTATGGTGGTATGTTATTTTGTGTAAAACAAATTATTCAATCTCAATAGCTATGATTATTATGTATTGGTTAAATACCTTACCCTATCCTAATATAGGTTTTGCATCAAGTATATAAATAAAAGGTTAAACTTACTTTACACCCTCTACTATAAACTACAAATATTTTCTTCCACCTCAATTAAATACTCCCTCCGTCATATATGTATAGTCCACAGATTAAGAAAAGTATTGGAAACTACAAATATGCTAAATATTTACTTGAATTGTCCTTTAATGAATAGTGTAAATTGTAAAATGCTATTTAATATAGGGTTATAATAGTAAAAGCTAAATATAGAAATTGGACTATATACTTGGAACATCCCAACAAGGAATAGTAGACTATATATTTGGGACTGAGGAAGTAAAAATCAATTTGATCCAAATTTTACTCTACACTATTTCAATTAAATCTAAAATAAATAAATAAATAAAAATTCAATAGTATAGAGAAGATACATTAACTTTTTTGAAAAAGATTGTCCTATAAGTTTTTATTACAATCATTTTAAATATATAGCTTTGATAAGTAAAAATTAAATATAGTCAAATTAATTCATATATTGAATGGTGCATATAATTCTATTATATATGATGCACATGCGTAAACTCAAAACATATCAATGAATCAAATTTCAATGTGTAGTTACTTATATGTGAAAGGAAAAACAAATATTAAAAAAAAATGAATCCGACAAGAACTTTAGAAAAAAATAAAAAATCTCAAAGATGCATTCTAAAACAACATATAATAAGATGAAAATAATATAAATTTATGTGAGATAACTATTTTCAATTTAATGTGCCAAGTAATATACTATGCTATCTATTTATTTTGAATTAATTTAAATGATATGTATTTAAAAACTAATGTTAAATTAAAATTATGATCAAATTAATTAATATAATATTATCAAAGGAGTGTTAAACTTTAATACTTAATAAAGCAATATATATACATTTGATGGTAGTATTACAAGACTTATGTACAAATTTATTTGAAAAATAACACTTCTCAATACCATTGAAATTGCATTTTGCTATTTGTCCAATATTAGATCAGATTTCATTAATTTAATAAAATAAGTGTTAAATAAAATATAATATCAAATAAATTGGCATTCAATTGTATTGGGGGAAAATGTATTACCTAATAATTTATTTCATTTAGTTCAAGTGTATTTTTGTCTATCAATATAATATTTATTCGTTTAGGGAGGTATTTAAAAGTTTTAACCAGTACCATCTAAAGTGTAAATCTTTATATATATATAATATAAATCTCTAGTACTGCTCATGCTGGGTCGGTCAGTTTTTCTCCAATTTGCAACTGATAGATAACACAACCTCATCATGATGCACAATCAAATGAAATTTTCAAAATAACAGGTAGCCTGATACAATTCCAGGACTTATTACAATTTGTATCCTTGAAATATTCCATTTAATGTAGAAACTGTACATTATTATTGTTAGTAATTATGGTAATAATAAGTATTATTATTCATACTGATATTACTTCAAGTAATAGTTTATTCATTATAATTAATCAATTTTCTCTTCAAAATCTAATGTTTTGTCTCCTTGCTCTTCGTGGAGGAAAAAAAAAAGGAAATAGAAAAATAAAAGTTCCAATTCACAAGCAAAAACATACATACGGAGGACTGTTCTTAGTCTTTCTCAAACAAGATACAGATAATTCACGTGTCAGACTATAAGCTATCAATAGTTTGGACTATAGGTATAAGCTAGCAGCTTACACGTCAAACATTCAACAAAGTTAGCACAAGTTACTAGAATAAGAAAATCAAAATAGAAGCCATTTGAATGGGAATAATTTACATTCAGCACCCACAACTAAGTTTGACTTGCTGAATTAAAAATTGTATTAAATTGTCTTTATATTATGTTCCACTGCACGTTGCTTTTTTCTGTGTGTAAACAAACCTTTGATTTCATATTTCTCCAAAACATGAAAAACGAAAAAGGAAAAGAATAATAGAATTGGTTTCATGAAGAAAATGATGATCGATTTTTTTAACAAATTTAGCTTTGACCAGTTGACCTCACAATACTGTCTCGATCTCACTTTTCATGCCAATTTGAAGTTTACTTACACTTCGGGCTGCAAATGAACCTAAGCCTCTCGCGAGCTATTCGGGTCTCAGTTCGGAAAAATATCCATTCGAGACGAGCCGAACTCAAGCCTAAAATTCGAGCAGCCGAACTCGAGCTTACAGTTATTCGGCTCGAAAGTTCGCGAAGAGGTTCGTTTACAGGTTCACAAGCCTATATTCGAATTCGGCTCGCGAACATGTTCGTTGATAGGCTCGCGAACTTTAACGAACTCAAATTTGCTTTCACAAGCTATTCGAGCATATAACAAGCTTTTTACGAGCCGAGCTCGAGCTAAGCCTGTTAAAGCTTAAACGGGACTTTTGCGAACCGAGCTCGAGCTAAGCTTATTGAAGCATAAACGAGCCTTTTACGAGCCGAACTCGAGCTAAGCTCGTTGAATATATTAAACGAGCTTTTTACGAACCGAGCTAGAACAGTTCGCGAACCTAATAATTTTCAAACGAGCCGAGCTCGAACTCAATTATGAAAGCTCAGATCGAGCTCGAGCTTATCCAAAAACTAAACGAACAGAACTCGAGTGTATTTATGTTCGGCTCGGTTGCAACCCTACTTAGACTGGATCACAAATTTCAAATTTCCTCACTTGCATGTACATAATTAATTTTGTATCTAGGAGATAAATGAAAGCAATCATAAAATTTAGGGATAATTACAAAAATTCCCCTAAGGTTCGGGCTAATTAAAAAAAAAACAGAGATTTTTGAAAATTGCCACAAATAAAACCCTAAAGATTGGCTTTATCTTACATTTTTCTTCTTCATAAACAAAAAACATTTCAAAAACCCCTCAAATAGTTATAGACATATTACAATTACCCTCTTAAATTTAAGACAAACAAACCGGAAGGGGGGTTTTGTAATTTTGAAACAATTCTGGATTTTTTTTTAATTCCTCAGGGAGTCTTTTGTGATTATCCCTAAAATTTATAGAGCATAAGCCTACTAATTCTAACTCTTTGAAAATTAAAATTTGCTTTTTAGACCTTTGATAACCACAAGCATCATCAATAAATTATGTAACTTGAGAACCATTCAATTAACCGGGAAACTCAGTGAATTCGTTCTTCACTTTATATTTATCCTAGAATTCCACTCAACCACCAATATGCCACAAGTCGGCCTCTATACAGGTAATCCTATCCTCTATCCTCTACAGTGGTAAATTGTAAAGTTCCTTTCATGACTCTATCAGCTTGTTACCAGTGATTATCTATCAGTAAACAAAGACCTAAATCATACACAAGTACTTTTCTGAAGATAAGAACCAACAAAAGCAACCAGCACCTGTGGCTACATACTCCAAAATTAAGTTCTGAGAAATACCTGCAAATTAGTTGATTTTGACACAAGGTGCCGTTTAACAAAGTTTTAATGCGATAGTTCAGAGAACACCATTAATCTAGCCAAGTTTCAGTACAAACATGTTTATGCTAAGTGGGATTCAACTTGAGATAAGAACCAGCCTGCACCATGATGCTTACATTACAAAACAGAGTCTGGACACCTTTTGTCATTTCGTGATTTTTAAAGCTCGGTTACAGTTCATGAAAATACATATATATACATATATAGAGCGAAAGAGATATACATAAATATCAAGCTAGGAAGCTCAAGTTGTGTTGGTTCTACTGCAGCCCGTTCAAACTTAGTCTGTATAAGTTCAAACACAAAATCTGACCAAATGTGGACTCATGTTTGGCACTGACTGATGGTTCACACAGCAAAATAATTAATTTGGCACAACTTGCACAAAAGTTTACACCACTCACTTTGTCTACAGTTATCTCATTGTAAATCTACATAACCTAGTCAAAGCATGGAAGAAGCTTTGCCCCTGCACTGCTCAAGGAATCCAGCTGGTAACGTTACACCTATTAGAATTTAGAGCTCATTTCATTGCATGATGTCTAGCTAAAATGCATAAGCTTACTACAACGAGACAACTTGACATGTTCCATTGAAGGTGTATCTCCAACACAAAACCTATTCCAACTTCACATGTTTTAACAAACTTATACCTCTTATTTTTGGCTTTGTCAAAAATGCATGTCTGCTTGTGGCATAGCTCTTAATATCAACTTCAAATTAGATATCTAGTCCAGAATGGACATATTATAAGATTTGCAACTAGAATTTTATTTCAGGTAAATGGGAATTCTTAATCATTTGCTTGTATACATTTCAAAAAAAGAGTAAACAATAGTACAAAGCACACCTTCCCATTTCCAGTACAATATAATGTCCCCATTATAATATTCAATTATTAAATTAGGACAAAAGAAAACAAACTAAGGTCCTAGTACACTTTAGTTTCCATATCAGCAGTCAAGTTCATAAAGTATCCAATAGTAATCCTTCCACACATTTTTAGATGAAGAGTTCTTTTCCCCCTTTCTGCTGGAGGAAACTAATTCTAAGAAATAGTTGACCAAGAATCACAAATATACCCAACTAATTTCGTGACCTTTCAGACTGTCCCTTCTAGAAAGCTATGTAAATAACAAATTATCTCACGACTTAATAGCAATAAGTTGCGTACCTAAAAACTAGTCTCCCAATTCAAGTGGAACTGTGCAATGTTCAGTCTCAATTGAGACAGCAGGACCGCAATGACTCAAAAAATAAAGCCAAAATAGCGACTGATATATTCAGGACAAGCAAAAAAAAATTGGAGCGGATGAAGTAACTATCTGCTTGAACTAATTCATTTATCAAATATAAGATTGAGAATTACTAAGAAACAAGAATCACCATCATGCCACCAAAGAGTGGTGATGCGTCACAGCAGAAATTGAGAACTATCAAAAGAAGAGATCCTGTTTTATTTGATATCATATATTTCAAATCTCCAGAAAACAATCTCAATCTTATAGAAGATGAAGATGCCTAAAATAGGATTTAGATCCAACAAACTAGATCAGTGCTTAAGAAAATTGAAAGGACAGTGAGATTTATAAGGCAATACTACAGTTCCATTGGTTCACAAATGAGAAAATAAAATAAAGATGATAAACAGGAGAATGCACCTTAAACGGAAAGCAGTACAGAGCCCAAAAGCATTAGCATGAAATATGGTTAATTGCTTTTAGTTGTTCTAATTTGCATATACAAGAAACAACAACAACAACAACAGTAGTAGCAGCAGCAGTAATGGTAATAATTATAATACACCGGTAAAATTACAAGTGAATGAATTATATCCCATACCCATCTACATATCTGTAACTTCCTCTGTGAAAATATAAATCAATGAAGTTAAGCGTCAAATTATATTCCATTAACATCTCCAAATTCACATTACTACGAAGCTTGTGCCTAGCCACTTCCTTGAATCACATCATCCTCAAATACTAAAAAGAAAACCATTCCAATCTTCTTTATGTAGCATCTGACATGTTTTAACATATTTAAATAGACAGACAAATCATATTTCCTTTTCACTCAGTGTTTCAATTTTCCTTGTACCATTCGCCTTGTCAACTGAGTTACATGTCTTGCTCTTATGGTGTTACCAAAGACAACTTAACTAATATGTTGAAGGCCTACTTTAGCACACAACTTACTAATATGTTAAAGGGCTATTTTAGCAGGAAAAATAGTAAGACGGTAAATAAATGAAGGCTGGGAACCTTTCACACTGCAAAGTACCACAAAAAACTGCAGAAACAAGTCCTCAAATGTATTCCAAAATAAACAAAAATAAATACCTTTAGATGGATCCACAGCCAGTGGTGCAGTGGGACGAGGAGGACGCACTGGTACAGTTCCAAAGGCCTGTGCATATGTCTCATCGAACTCCTCGAAAAGTGCCTTCCTGCATGCCAAAACTGCGGCCTTGTTCTTGATAAACTCAATGGACCAATGCTGGTCAGTCTTGGGTGTCAAGGCCAATTGTTGGACAAAAGAAAGCATTTCCCTTGGCCTAAAACTTTCTCTTGCCTTATTTATCTGACGCAAAGAATAAACACCAGGCTCATAATCCCCCACGTCGACAACAAAGTAGCCCTCCACGGTTGAGGGCGAGAAATTGAACTCATTCCTACAGCAACAGACCAAACCCGAAACCCGTCTTCTTGATAACTCATCTACAGCCTCCTCAACTGCCTTTACAAAAGCCCGAGAAGAAGTTTGCCGAGACTTCTCAGCAAAGTTCTCTTCAAAGGAACTAACTCCGCTGGGTCAAACCACCCGTAGCTACTGTCACCAAAAACGCTACCAACACATGACCCTCGCGCTTGCTTCTCTGGACTGAAGGAGAAGCAAACGCCTCATTATAAATGTGTCCAGGCCACCATGGGTGAGATTTCACCTTACCCCACACCATATCTCCAATTTCATACCCATATCCGACAGCTTCACCCGCTCCTTTAGCAGCGAACTGATCAAATTCCGATAACATTGAATCATAATCGTCCACCTCTTTCTTACGCTCAGACATACCATTCCGTAAATCGGTATCCTTCTTACCATTACCGTGCCCTCTCGAAACAGAAGAACTAGGTTGATTCTCCGGAGCTTCTCCACTTTCATCAACGAGTCTACTTTCTTCATTTTCTACCTTCAAAACCCTAGATTCATTCATATTCTCAGACACCCTTGTTTCAACTGAATTATCGGCATCCGCGAGTGAAACCCTAGCTTCTTTTTCGGCGGAACCAACTGTACCGAATCCCAAAAGTCCGTCGAAATCACCGCCACTGGTCGAATGGACGGCTGACTCTTCTCCAGCAGCGTCGTTTTCCCGATTCGACGGCCACTCAGGACCGCCGCTGTTGCCGGCGCTCATCACGGATACCGTCCCAGAGACTAACAGCCGATCTATTTCAACCGGAAACCCCAAATGAGAATCTGAAACAAGAAAAAAGGGTAAATAATCGATTCGAGATAAGAGGGAAACGTAAAAGAATTTGGGAAAATTTGGAACCCTAGAGAAGAGCAGCGGGGATAAATGCCAATTGCCAAAGGATGCGAGATATCAGAGCTTTTTATTTCCCGTATTTTTGGTGAGATTTATTATTACTATCTATTATCTATTAGTAATATCTGAGAGAGGTCAAATTTATAAACATATATTGATGACTTGGCTCGAGGGCTAAAATGGTCTATAAGCACATGGAAGCTGAGTCGGCTGCTTTACACATAGGGATGTCAACGGGGCCCCATCCCGTTTTAGCGACATTTAGAATCCCGTCCCCGTAAACAAACAGGGAAAAATTCCCCCATTCCCATCCCCGGGGATCTCTTCCCATCCCCGTTTTTTTCTGAATTTATATCTTTTTTGGAAAAAAATAATATTTTTTTAAAATAACAATTTTTAAATATTTAAAATATATAAATTATATAAAATAACTAATAAAACACTAATTAATAAAATAAATTAAAGATTTTTGTCATTTTATTATATTTAATGTGTATATATTTATAATATATTATATATTTTAAAATATTATATTATATATAATATTTTAAATTCCAAAATAAAAAATCATGATCCACTTTTAAACTTGAAAAATTTTTAGAAAAATCCCCCACGGGGAAAATTTTTCAAAATCCCCGCCTGTCGGCGGATTTTAATATCCTGGGGATTTTGAAATAATGCCATCTCTTTTACAAAAACTTGTCGGCTTTTTCAACATCACAATTAAATTAAAATATTAATAATAATCTTTAAAATATTTAATTATTGCTCAAATTATATTAATTACCCTTTTTGAAAATTATCAATCGTAATTTTTGGCATTAATTATTAAAAACTCTTCTAGTTTCACTTTACTTCATCATGTTACAAATTTTTAATCATCCAAAGCTCATTGAAGTCATTTTAATTTTATATTGAATTCATTTTTATTTGAAGTATTCATCCATAAATAAGTTTTAATTAATATGGTTGAGTTATTTTTGTATGGTCTAAATTATTCTTCCTACAGTCACTAACTAGGCATCGGAGGAGCCTCACTAGCGATGTTTTTTTTAAATATCGGACAGTGAACTTGTCATTACCGTAATTCACGGTTTGAAAATAATTTCAATTATTTGGTAAAAAGAATAAAATTTTCATGTTATATTATATATATTAATACATTATATACAAATCATTATGTAATGTATTTTTTAAATGAAAAGTGTATATACAAACAACTAAATCAATGTTTAATATAACTTAAAATTCAAAATAATTATAGAAATATAACTGAATACAAACTTAAAACTCTAAAAATAAAAAAATGTAATGGAAAATTAATAGCAAACGATTTTGACCGGTTCAACCAATTTTGGCCGATTTGGCAGGTTTGACCGTACAAATAGTTTTTGGGAAATAACCAGACCGGTCCAACCACTGGTTCCCGGTTGAACCGGCCAATCCGATCCAATTTTTAAAACACTGCTCTCAGGGACAACCCTTGAACTCTCTAACCTTATTATGTGTGTTGCAGGCTAGTTATCACTCTGAAATTTCCTTAGTTTAGAGGCTTATTAACTTTTGGACAAATCCAATTCTTTGATTTCCTCAATTCATGGATGAAATTGTGGATTTGGACTGTTAGACTCAATTTCCCTAACTTGAAGTGATATGTTATTTTCCACAACATCACTTTTCAAAGAACTCCAATGTCATCCTGTATGATATAGCAATTTTTTTTCTTTAACTTTATATTTATGAAACGATATGTATTAGTGAACTCTTGATGTAAGCCTACGAACAAACCTTCGAACTCAAAATTCTCCCATTTAAAATTATGTTGGAATTGTTTTGATAATAGGGTCTTTGACTCATATTTAGCCAAATATTTAAGTTGATTTTATTAACATAAAATGAAAATAAATAGATAATCATAATTTACATTGTGAGTAGATGTGACTATCATATGATTTTGCTCAAAACCAATTTCGATGAATGAGATGCACAAAATGAGCCACTTAAAATCAAAATGAGATTTAAAATTATAGAATATGGTAGCTGGAATAAACGCCATCCCATATTGGCTTGTGAGCTTAAAATAGCTCATTTTATTTAGCGCAAAATGGGATATTTGAGTTTTGGCTCTTGGTGCACCAGAAGTTTTGGCTCTTGACTCTGGGTTCGATCCAAATAACCGCGCACTACCGTCGGCCAATTTGGGCTTCCTAAAAATCTTATTTTGTTGACAAAATAAATAAATTGATTTATTTATTTATTTTGTCCAAAATCTATCTAGAAACCCAATCTAAATTTGGTCTGTTAAAACCTACAACTATGTTTGACAACTTGTAGATGCATCTGTTTAGTCATGTATAGTTCAATATATTGATTTTGGTCTAAAGAACACATTTGTTCATGACTAAGACACTTGTTGAAATGACACAAATGCCTTTTCATACAATTTCCAAAGGGTTATGTCTCTACAACACAACTAATCAATGTCTATAAAAAGGTTCCTTAGGGTGGTTGCAATGATAGTTTTATACACAAACACAAAGGAAATTAAGCTAATTCAATCATTTATTATCCATTGTGAGAATGAGTTTGAAATGTACAGTACAAAGTTGGGTTTGATTTTTCAAACCCAACTCAATAAAGAAACCAACATTTGAGAATAGGTGGAGGTGTAGTGCACACATGGAATTTTTGGGTTGGTGGCTTGTACGTGCGCGTGGCGATGGGTCCTACAAAATGGCAGTTTTCAGAATTCAATCAATTTTGCATTTCTGTTCTCTTTTCACACATTGAGTTTTGAATTGTTTTCATTGTGTAAATTATTATTTTCAAAAATAATTCTTTTCATAAAATTATTATTTTCGGAAATAAAAATAGATATTGAATGGACATGTATTAATTAGTTAATTACTATTTTATTATTATTTTTGAAAATAATTATTTTTGAAAAATTATTATTTTCAAAAAGAAAAATAGATATTTAATGGAAATGTATTAAAAATTAATTAATATTTATTATTTTTTCCAATTAATTATTTTCACAAAATTATATTTTCGGAAATAAAATAGATATTGAATGGAGATGTATTAAAAATTTAAATAATATTTACCATTAATAAAATAAAAATTATTATTTTAGAAAACGTGTTTTCACATAATTTTAGTAAGTAAAAATTAAAAAGTAAAAATATTAAACAAAAAATATATAAATAAAATAGACAATGATGGTGATTGATAGAATAGTAGTGGGACACTTATAAAATTGCTTTTGGGGGTTTATATGATTGTGGAGATAAGTTATAAGTATTGATTTTTTTACTTTTGATGTGGTAATGATTTTCACATTTTGAGTTGTCTTTTTGTCAATGTCTATAAAAAGGTGTGCTATCACAAATCAATAGCATGCAAATAAGCATTTTCTGCATTTTGTTGCTACTTCTTTCTAAACTGGAAAGTTTTGAAATACTATTGTAAGATTTTGTTTCTCTTTGCAAGTGCCGCTAAAATACATTTCGAAGTCATTGTATTTTAAAGATGTAGCACTTTTGTACGAAGAAAATTTGCCTTGCGGATATAATACCCAATATTAGCCTCATCCTCAATAGTTTTTCCGTGCATTTCATGTAGACAAACACATCGGAAACATCAATTACAAGACGAAGTCTCTGTCTTCATGAAAAATGGCAAGCATTTCGTTCACTCGAATGGTTTTTGCTCGTCCACATGGTGGAAAACTAATGAAATTTTCCAATTTTGATTTCTATAGGTGACATATTTTAGTAAATATTAGAAAAAAATGGACTTATTCTATGACATCGCAACAAAGTTTCATTATTCTGATATTTATTTTTTTTCAAAAACTCGATGGGCTTGGGCCAGTCCAATCCGACCCCATCCATTGTCAACTCTATTGAACGGGCAAGTTTGTGTTTGGACTCACATCATTAGGATTTATGAATCTTGTTTAGTATTTTATGATTCGGTACATTATTTCAAACAATGGATTGATACCAAATTGAATATTTAAATTTAAAAGATAAGTGAATACCACATTTGGTTTGTACTATGATTTATATTTTTTTTCCCCAAAATACCACCGGAAATTTGGAACTAGAGTGCCGTCACGTGATTGAAATATGATGAAATTGGTACCAAAAAATGAGATTTTCATATAGTTAATAGACTATTTTGCAAATCGTGTACTTTGTATAATCAACATCGCGAAATTTCTATAGTTACATGATCTTTTTGTGATCATCCAAGAGTTAGAAGACGAATTTTGCAATTTTGCCTATAATTTGGCATGGATCTATGTACAATGAAGGCAAGAAATTATAATTTAGAGAAGTTAGGGGTGGTTTGATTTATTTTAGAAATATCAGAGGCAGATCTCCTAACACTATTAACCCCAAAAGTTTTAGCTGCATATAGTTGGCACCAACCCATGTCCCCATCCTCCCAAAAAATTTAATTCAAATCACCTTTCTTGATTTCCCATAGTTTCAATTTCCTTCTTCACAATCCTCGTCGATCTGAGATTCCGAATTCCGATCGGAAGACTCGGCTATGGCGGCGATGGCTAGGGCAGCTTCTGGCCTCGCTTATCCGGAGCGATTCTATGCGGCGGCAACCTACGCTGGCTTCGGTGGATCCCCAAACTCTGCGGCTAAAGGCGTCGCCTCTAAGTTCTCAAATGACACCGCATTACTCCTTTACGCCCTATATCAACAGGTTTTAGCTTCTTCGTTTTCTTCTTTGATCTGTCGCATTTTCGCTAATGTTCTTCAGTTAATTCGTACAATTTCGTTCGATCCACTGGAATACTGGATTTCAGATTTTGGCTGATTCGTCAGCGAATCATTCCACAAAATTAACGATTGTTTGCCAAATTTTGGATGCATGGGTGACAAGTTATCTGTAAATTCCGCTTTATTTACACATTTTCACCTCAGTTTCAGCAGTCATCTCGTTATTCAGTCTACTAATTCAATTTGCCTGATCCACTTATATAATCATGATTTTTCATTGTTGAGCCCCTTAGTTAGATTTCTGCATGCTTTGTTAGAAAAAATTCAGTTGATATTTAAGATTTTATGCCAAGTGTGGGATATGTAAGTTCAAAGAGATCTAGTTTTTTTGTAAAATTTAAAGAGGACTTCATTTTTATCTCAGTTCAGCATTCTCGAGTTGTTATTCAGTTACTTCAGAACATTGGCTTGATCAAATGTCCCATTATCATCATGCTTGTTTCCTTGTTGAGTATTGCAGGCAGGCTTCTTCCTGCTTTATTAGCAAGCCAGTGCCTGAAATGTTGGATCTCAAGTCATTTTTATTTCATTTAACACAAGATTATTTAAGGCTGGTTTTATCTCCATTTTCATACTGATTTACAGAATTAGGTGCTGAATTGTTGTCTCTTGTTCTATATAGCAATTTATCATCAGCAATTGTGTCTGTCCTGTCACACCTCTTTTTGATTTTTCTGTTAAGTTTCGTACTGGTTAGTTGAGAGGAAATGGCTTTATTGAACAGTTTAATCATTTAGGAATAATTATCTTTTAAACTGTGTTAAGTTTCTAATTATTCTGGAAGGACGGGTTTATCTTTGCTAGAGAATCTTTTACTTAGAGAATTTTGCTATATCTTGCTTCAAAATTTCCGTTGCGTTTCTTTTTGCATGAAAAGGTTGCGTTTATTGTTTAGATTTTTGGCCAAATGGAATATTGATTTGTTTTATTATTTCAAATCATCTGAAGAGGTGTGGGAAATTTTCAAAAATTTGAACGGTGAAATTTATATTTGTTCCTTATTCACCTAATGAGCTGTCAAAAAGATGATAAATGAGAATTTTGTATATTAAAATTTGAAAATGCACTTGATCCTTCATTGCCCTTAGTTGTGAATAATCCTGTCTTTTGGTGGTCGCAGGCAGCTATAGGGCCTTGCAACATTCCTAAGCCTAGAGGTTGGAGTCCTATTGAGCAAAGCAAATGGACGAGGTTTGCAGTGAGCGAACTCTGTGACATTTATGCAGTAATTTGATTATAGTGTGTGCTTTGAGAAAATTTATTGTCAATGGCATGTGAATATGTGCTGATCTTCCACATGTCCTAGTTGAAGAAATTTTGGTTGTTTGGACTTGTGCAATTTAAACACGTGAGACATTACTAGTAGCAGTAAATAAATATTTGCAACAATGCAAATGCTTGTTACTAAAGAGAGTGTGATGACTGATTAAATTTGTTAGAGCAGAACCATAGGAGACACTCCTCAGTAACTGGGTTTGACACACTCATACATCAATCCTTTTTGCTACATCTCGGTGAACTTTTGCTTAGTTTTGCATTAGTTTTCATGCCATATCAGTTATAATGTGATGTTTTATGTATATAATATATGTGTATATATAAATGATTTGGCTCGTCCTGAGTCTGCTCTAAAATGTATTTGCTTTGCCCTTATCTTATTTCATTGAAGCTGGAATGAACTTGGAAACATGGCTTCTACAGAGGCAATGCGCCTCTTTGTCAAAATATTAGAGGTCAGTAAAACTTGTTTGTAATAAACCCCGTACCACAACTTATTAGTATATTAACATTTACCATCTCCTGAACAGGAAGAAGATCCAGGATGGTATTCGAGAGTATCAGACTTTGTTGCAGAGCCTGTTCTAGATGTAGAAATGAATGTGAGTTTACATTTTTTTTTTTTGGAAATTTTGATCTCGAGTCAATTTTTGTTGGCTTTGCAGAGTATGTTTACTTTGTTTTTGCTTTTGGAACTTTACTCAGTCTGTAATCAAATTACATCCACTGAAACTGTACAACAAAGTCAATGCACCAAAATTAATAATAGAAGTTATCCTTATTTCCTCATCTCCTCCTTCAGTCATCCACCATAGTCACTTGGCAGCTCCACTTCCAAGGCCACCCCCCTGTTCCACCAACGCTGCCACCAGCCCTCTCCTCTTTCTAAATTCCTTTCCCTCTGAGTAATCACCTCAAGTAGCCATAGCACCACAATTCCACCAATTCTGTCCCCTCAAACCACCACCATCAACCCACTCCAAACTCCCACTGCCAGCCCACGCCACTTAAATAGAAATAGAGACAGAAACAAATGCTTAGTATTTAAAACCACATGAAGAGTGCACATCTTCTTGAATTCCTTCCATGATATGGGTTCTGAAACATAAATTCTTACCTGGAGTTGTCTTTTTCTTTCTGCTGGCTCAGCATAACCCAGAAGTTGTGGCGGTCTCCGAGAATGGAAATAATTTCTTAGAGGCAAAGACTATTCCTACTGAAAATGGTAGCCTTTCAGAAACTCAGGATAAAGATGTTGTATCTGAGGGCCTCGGAGTAGTTAGTGTATACGACCAGTGGGTTGGACCTCCAATATCTGGCCCACGTCCAAAAGCCAGATATGAGGTACTGGAGTTTCACTTTTGTATTGTTTTTCTTATCATATATTGTTCTTTTTTTTTTTTTAAATTTAAAAACATATTTTCTTTGGCCGTTTATATAGTTTATTTACTTTCTCAGCATGGAGCAGCGGTTATTGATGATAAGATGTACATATTTGGTGGAAACCACAATGGTCGTTACCTAAATGATCTCCAGGTACTGAATTTAAGAGCTTTAGTGCCTGTATGTGTCTTAGGTGCATGTGTCTTAGTATTATATGGCCTGCAAAATAGGCTTCCTTATTGAAAAAGTTTCACATAGCTAGATCTCCAGTTCCGCATACATGCAAAAATAGGAAAGTTTTTGAGTGTTTACAACAAATCTAACTTAAAAATGCTCTAGAAGTTGTATCTGAGGTCTTACATTTTCTCGTTTACGATTTTTTGGATTTCTGTTTTATGAGCTGTGTGTTAGTTTCAGCTTTCTTCTTCTATTTGAGGTTGATGAAGACATGACTTTCTTAAATTTTATTTTTCCTGGAATTAGGTTCTGAATATGAGAAGCTGGACCTGGTCCAAAGTCGAAGTTCAGGCAGGGACAACTTCCTGTGCTGGCCATTCATTGGTTAGTATTGAGAGTAATGTCTACCTATCAGATGAAAGCTCTTTAATAGCCATGGCTACTTTGATTATATAATTTAGCTAAAATCTTTCTCACAGAGAGCAAGTATTTAGTTTTCCTAGTATGACATGCTTGCAATCTCATCTTTCTAGATACCGTGGGATGGGAAGATTCTTTCAGTCGCTGGGCATACAAAGGATCCTTCTGAAACTTTACAAGGTCTTCATGTTACATGCTAGTGATTTGCTTGTTATTTTTGTTCTATCTGTTAGACTAGAAGAAGGTGAACAGTTTTGTCAAATTTCTTGATATTGGTTCACGATGCCAAAGAAGTGTGAAGAAAGGTATTGATAACAGTTATGTTCTTTCCTCTCAAAGATGCTTTTGGTCTACACAAGAGATATTAGCAGTAAAATAGAACATCCATGTGAATTGCTCATGCCTTTTTCAAGTTTTTTGTTTGCCTTTTAACTTTTAGCAATAGTAAGGATTTTAGTCATTCAATTATGAATTCCTTTAGGTTACATTTGGATGGAAGGATTTGGATTTGGGAAGAGAATTTAGGGAAAGGAATTTAGATGACTCCATCTAGATGGATTCGAAACCCACCACAATGACTCAAAAAATAGTTCAAAATAGGAGTTCAAGGATTTGAAGTCCATTGTATTATGAAATCATCCAAACAAGTTCAATGGATTTGTTATTGAGGATTTGAAATCCTTATCAAATCCATCTATCCAAACGAAGCCTTAGTTCAACGCATTGGTCTTTACCTTAACACGGTTTTTGTTGGTTGCTGTTTTTTGCGGCTCTCTTTTATCTGCATATGTTTATGTCTGCCATTTTTGCGATATTACTACTGTATTCGATTTTTATTTTATTTTATTTTATTTTAGATAAAAGTGACTTCCTGATTTCAGTTTGTTTATCCATTCCCTCTCAATGTCATTATTTTATGGATGGCAGTAAAGGTGTTTGATCTGCAAACTTGTACTTGGTCGACATTGAAGACTTATGGAAAGCCGCCGGTATATTTTTATTTATACCTAGATAATATTTTTTCTGATTTGATGCCTTTTTGCTTTCCTGCTTTATTTTGGTATACTGCTTATGAGCAGCAACACTTTTTGATCATTACAGCTTTTCCTGTTGTCAGGTAATTCAAAGACTTTTGTTATTCTTGATTAAAGTATTTACAATTTTTCCAATTGTTCAAACGTGCTTTACTACGATCAATCATCAAGTTTTGTTGCTCAAATTTATTTAAAAGAGTTTTATGTTCTAGAGTTGTAAAAAACTAAGTTGACTGTATTTATTATGAGAACTGTTCTCATGCTTGTCTGTGCGTTGTAGGTCTCTCGTGGAGGGCAGTCAGTGACCCTTGTGGGAATGACTCTAGTCATATTTGGTGGACAGGATGCGAAGAGATCACTTTTGAATGACCTGCACATTCTGGACTTAGAAAGCATGACTTGGGATGAAATGGACACAGTGTAAGGTTTTCTGTATATGGAATGAGACTTAGAGTATTCGGTTTCAGACCTTGTTTCTAGCTTGTTTCTAGAACGATAATGAATTTACAAAGCCTCCAAGATAAGGTTTATACCAGAGGATTGTGTACATCTTTTACATCTATTTGTTCAACAATGACTTAGGAAAATGACACACTGTTTTGTTTTATGAAGGTTTTCATACTTACCAAGCAAGTGCTTTTGTCTTATACTATATTTTAAAAGATTAGCATATTTTATGTCATGTTCCATATGTATTTTTTATAAATCATATAATGATATAGAGCATATTGATTTTCCATGCAAGTGGAAAAATCTCAAATTTTTTTGAATTTTATCTTATTTCTCCTTCGTAAAGGTTGCGTCATGTTTTAAGGGCATCCGGCGTAAAACTTTGCCACTTTGCTTTCTGTGTGATTTTGTAGTGTTAATTAATTTTAGACAATTAATTGACACTTAAACTTCACACTACCGACCCCACATAGTGGGATAAGGTGCATTGATGATGATCTGCGGTTCTCACTCTTGAAGTGCCGACAATGTTTTAAGGGGTTATTCAACCGTGTCAGACTTAGAAGAGCAATACATTGTGACAGATCAGCTTTTTGATGCTTTTGTTCTCATTTGCTCAAGTAGAGTTTAGCTTTTACATTTTAACAGTAAATGTGTGGATATAAACATATGCATCAATTGTTTCTAACTGCCACCAATTTTGTAGGGGGGTTCCACCTTCTCCAAGGTCTGATCATGCTGCAGCAGTACATGCAGATCGTTACCTTCTTATTTTTGGTGGGGGCTCACACGCGACTTGCTTTAACGATCTTCACGTTCTTGATCTTCAAACTGTGAGATGAATGATTTAATCTTGTATCTTTCTTTGTTGTTATGTATCATTTCAGTAAATTTTCAAATTCAAAGGTTTTTTTTTTTCATGTTTAATCATGTTTCCAATATGATGCTATAGATGGAATGGTCAAGACCAACACAACAGGGTGAAATACCTAGTCCTCGTGCTGGCCATGCAGGTGTTACAATTGGAGAGAATTGGTTCATTGTCGGTGGAGGTGACAATAAGAGTGGTATGGGTTTGACGTTTTATTTATTTATTGCCATTGTTTGAAGGCGGAGGGGACAATAATGATTGTTTGTGTTGAGACTTCACGTTCATGGGAATTGTCATCAAGTATTGATGTGTACTTTCTTATTTTTTTGGGTGTGATAATGTCATGGAGAACCTAGGACTTGTCCTTGCAGGAAGACATCTGAAGGCTTTGAATTAAGAATGATCAGTCAGACTAATTCTAAAAGTAATTAAACTGATCTCAAATTCCTCTAACTGCAAGATAATTATGGAGAACTCATAACTTACAGAAGGTGCTTTCTTGCGGAAATAGCACATCATCATTTTCTTTTCCTACTTTCAAAATGATTTTATAAGTATATATGTTACATTATAGGATGACGATTGCAAGAAAAAAGCTAATAATTCCATGCCAAAATTTTCAGTCTGAAAAAGTAGAATTTCAAGATGGACACAGGAGGAAGTTTAGAATGATTTTGCTACATGGTGCTGTATCAAATTACACCTGACTTCTATAGCCTATTGTACAGAATCATCTGAGAAAGCTGTAATTTCTCTCATTGCAGTATTTTACCTATACGCTTTCCAGTCCAAGAGATACTGGAATGCTATATGTTTTCTCATTTCCAGTGATTTCTATTTTCCGCTTTTGTTGGGTTCTCATTCTGTATTCTTTCATTAATGGTTCCACAAGCTGTTCTCCAGATATATTATGATTCTCTAATGTGTTCAATGCACTACCTTGTTATTAAGATGTTCATTATTTCGAAATCCTCATTCCACTAGCTTTTCTCCAGAAACATTAAGATATGTTGATATGCTTGATTCACAACCTTGATATTGAGATATTCTTTAGTTTGAAAATCTGATTATATGCTGTGTTTTTCAAGTGTTTTTGTTCTTTTCGAATATCAATTATGTCAACTCTCAGTCTCTCATTAATGCATGTGATCCTGTTATGGGCTCATAATTGGGAAATACTTGCGATATCTGTTTATATGTCACTGATGTTTAGAGGAAGCTTTTATTCACTTGGTGGTAACTAGTAACTTTTAAATGTTCACATTTTCTTACTATCATATGCAGGAGTCTCTGAGACTGTTGTCCTCAACATGTCCACGTTGGTCTGGTCAGTTGTAACTACTGTCCAGGGCGTGTTCCTCTTGCTAAGCGAGGTAACATTGTTCAAAAATTAATTAATTAAATTGAAAAATCTCATATGCTCTATATTTTATAGTTTTGTCAGTCTAATGAAGCCATACTATGAGATTATTGAGACTATGCTATTTTAGAAGGAACTTAACTGCTTCATCTTAATCTTAATTCTTAAAATGAATTAGTTAGAAATAGAGTCTGTGAGTTAACAAAATATAACTCAAAGGCGCATGGTTTGATATACTTTTTGTTAGAAAGTCGATCCTTTTCTACATGTTGAGATGAAAATTGAAGGTACATTGTTAGGAGGAGCAGCTTGTTAGGAAATTGACATCAAACCGTGTCCTCCCAGGTCTGTGGATTTACAAAAATTTGAAGTTAGTTCTACGCTGTTCCCTTCTTTTCTCATTCCAGGACGATTATGTCTTGTTAAGTTTCTCTTGGAAAACTGGTTCCTCCTCCTAAAACTATTTCCACGAGAGTGCTAAAACCATTAACTAGATATCTTATTGTAACATATGCTCACTTTCACTTTACTGTAGCTACTTTTAGTACACAATTTTCCAGATAACAGTAATAGATAAGCTATTGATGCTTAAAATGGAAGCTCTTTATCAGTTGATGACAAAATACTGCATGACGCTTTTTTGTCTGAGGCTCTTCTTTTTTGAAGTTCAATTTTTTTCTTTTTCTTCCAAGATGAGGAGCACCTGCTTGTGTATTGAGAGAGTTTTTTTGTGATATTACAAAACTATGTTTGTTATAAGCTGGAAAAAGCTGAACACCCACCTTTGTCTATAATATTTTCAAGGATGACTATTATATTTGCATTTCCGGATGGGTGAATTGAAACTGAAATGAATTCGTTGAAGTCGATGACAGGATATTCTGGACTGAGATAACAAGACAATGGAGTTTTGAACTATTGAAATTAGTATTTCATTGCCACAGAAAGGTCCTGGACTTTGATTTATTGAGTCAGCAAACTAGGATTATTTCCCATTACCATAAGTCCATAATGCAAATTGTCAGGAAGATTTTCTTTTTAATGAACTTCGTAGATTTATTGTGTTTGAATTGCTAACTGAGCAATAAGTTTCATTTGGTTTTTAATATTATTGCGTGCCTGAAGATCTAACTGAAATGCTTCTAGTTCGGTTCCTAGTATGAAGCAACATTTATTTTAATTTTTCATAAGATCATTTTGTCAATGTTGCTGATGCACCTAACTTTTTTTCCCATTGGCTTAACTTTATTTGGTCCGTGAGCCTTATGGGAAGCCTGCAGAACAATATGCAACTATTATTAAATTGTGGATACCTCCCCACTCATTTCACATTATGAACATTTGAAAGTGATTTGTTCCCTGTGTATATGAAATGATACTTAAGAGTCAATAGAAATAAACTAGACTGTCTTTCAGGTGCATACAACGAAATTGATCCTTTCTCATGATTATTTCAACTGTGAGTCAATAATAACCAGTGAACTAAATGTACATATTCTGGTTGCAGGGTTCAAGTTTGGTCCTTAGTTCGTACAGTGGTGAAGATATCCTGGTTTCATTTGGAGGATATAATGGGAGGTACAACAATGAGGTCTGGATAACTCTTTTCCTTTTTTCTGTTTGCCTTGGAAAGGATTTCATTCATTCAATCCCTCAGTATTGCTATGATTACTTCCATCAGGTCAATGTACTTAAACCAAGTCATAAATCAACTTTACAATCAAAGATGATGGAGACAACAGTGCCTGATAGTGTATCAGCTGTTCAAAACGTCACAAATGCTACCAGGGACGAGTCTGAATTTGAGACTGGCCAAGAAGGAAAGATAAGGGAAATTGTTATGGACAATATTGATGCTGAACCTAAGGTTAAACATTATGCACAATTGTTCACCAGTATCTATAACCATGATTGCCCTATTCACATTGATATCCCTCATAATTATGCAAAGTACATCCTTTTAACTTTTCAAATAGGAGCCAACATTGATGAATATGTATTTTCGAAGTTCACAAGTGATTGGTATTCTTTTCTTGCGATATGGTAAACAATGTGCAACAAATACAATGTTGTGTGTATGTTTAATGTTAGAGAATCTTGATTAAGTACTTTCATTCTTTTAGTCCATCAACCGTATAACATAATATTAGAAATTTGCTATATGGATTTACTTGTAAAGCTCTCTGCTTTCTGCAGCATGATGACTAATATGATACAAAATGACGGATAAACTATGAAATTATGACTTTTGTAAATAGAATATGAAAAAAATATAGTAGGTGTTTTCAGTGGCTTTGTTGTTTTGAGCTAGTGCTCACATTCTATTGAAAAATTCCTATTTACCCATGAGAAGAAAAAGCGTGAAGTTTTCCAGGAAAAATTGGTTGGTGTTCATTTTATCTTTTTCTTGTCACGATCATATATTCTTGAAAAGTTGAAATCAATTTTTTCGATCTTGTTCATTCGATATATGGGGTCATTTATATGGCTTTCTTATCTCAGAAAACTGTTACATATATTCTAGTGATAGTTTTATTAGATAGCCCTATATATTCTAGTTAGACAGTCTTGCTCAAGAGAATAAGAAGGAAAGACTCCTCCACATACTTTCTCTAAAACAGCTAAGGCAAAGTGCCTTTATGCTAAAATGCAGAAAGTATGGAGGAATGTTTCCTTCTTTTTCTTATTGAGCAAGACTAAGTTGGAATAAGAAATGTAAAATGGATGTGCGGACACACTAGATTAGATAGAATAAGAGATGAACACATTAGAAACAAAGTGGGAGTAAAAATTAGAGAAAAGATGGTTTGGACATGTTTATAGGAGACCTTTAGGTGCTTTTTCTTCACTCACACAAATCAAAAGATCAAGAGGCCTAAAAGACTTGGTATTAAACAAGATATTTATACCTAGAAATAAATGAGAATATGGCTCATGACCGTAAGCGATGTTAATAATCCGTATACCCCCCATATACTCTCACAGCAATGCACAGTCCTGAAGAATTTGTAAGTTGTATTTCTGTGTTTTGCACAGGTTACCAAGGTTGAGGAGACGAATGAGCGTCTTTTAGTAGCCCTTAAGGCAGAGAAAGAACAACTAGAATCATCTCTCACTACGGAGAAAATGCAGACCCTCAAACTAAAGCAAGAGTTAACGGATGCAGAAACTCGCAACACAGACTTGTACAAGGTAACCCTTCTGCTATTTCTATTATATATTATGAGGTGGTAATCAATATGATTGGTTGAACATCACAAGTAGTGGGATCCTCTTAGATGTAGTTGCATGGATTCTAAAGCAGGGCTTCTTTTAATATTAGGTGGATATGTTGTATGACACATAAATATATGTCACATATTTCTCTGTTAGCGATGCTTACATTAATCAAATTACAATTCATCTATTGATGCCTAGAATTTATTGGCCAGACCAGGCGCAAAATTTAGAGGTGGATGTTTGGGTACATGGGCCGGGGTATAGACTTAGTTAATGTACTACTGAATTGTGCACGTGTAAATTCTTCTCATTAGAGTTTAAATCCCAAGGATTGTAGCATGGAAATATTTTCAATTATGTCGAATTTAGGTACATTTTCAGAGGACCAACCTCTATAAACGCAATTACCTGAGAGAGATGACATCCTAAGACAAATTATTTGATATATATCTGAAAGAACTATAGAACACATGACAGGAAGCAATATCTATTCAGCAGAGAGTGGTACAAGAATGAGCATATAAAGAGATTGGAAGGTACTGCGTATACGTATAAGTCTGAAAATTCTAGTTTTTCATTTGAACCTGGGTGCTAGCTTTACTCAAATAAGCAAATCTTCACACGATATACGGATATAGAATACTGTGGAGAAAATGGGAGAGCATTATGGGAAATTTGGGAGAGAATTTTTGCATTCAAGCTGTATTATTTACAAGAGTCTTCTTTGGAGTTTGGGGCTATATATAAGAAGTTGCAGTAAGAAAAACCGCAGCTAACTAAATTAGGAAACTCTATATAATATTCATGGGATTAGTATCCTCGATTCTCTGCTAATCAAATTTCTAAAGATCTGAAAACAAATATTCCTGATTCTGTACCAAACAAATCCCTCAACTCTAGATAACAAATATTTACATAATTCTCAGACCATTAATCTAGGAAACTAATATCTATGCTTTCCACAAATTACAATCCCAAAATCCTTCATAGATCAAAATTGAAGGTTAAAAGTTAAAAGAGACATTTAAGTTGCTAGTGGAGAGACAAGTTGGACTTTTAATTGGGTGGAAAACTTTTGAGATTGTCATATACTATATTATATTATATATGTGAAACCCAAAATATTGGGAATATAATTTTTTTTTTCTTTTTTGGGGTGAGGGTGGGGGTGGAGTGTTGGTTCTCCCTCCCCTGTTGGCCCCGCCTCTGGATTCCAGTCTGCTTACCAGAAGGTATAACTCTACATGCATTTTATTTGCTAAAATTTTAAAATCGGATATAATTTTCCTGAACAATCTTCAGACAAAAATTCTTGTAAGTATGATAATCGAATGCCTCAAATGACCAGATACTCGTAGTTTATCACATGCAAAAATGGTTTGAATGTAAATCCAAATCAGCACCTCTGTGCCAAGATAGAAAAATAAGAATAAGAAGTGGCATTGTTAGGGAAAGCTTCATTATTATTATTATTTACGCTGAAAGAGGAAGCAAAACATGATACCTTTTAAGTCCGAATACACTATTCCTTTGCCTTCCTCTTACCAGCTTTGCTTGCTTACTAAATTCATTTTCTACTTTTCAGTCTTTGTTATCTATTATAGAAAAGACCATAAATAAATTCAAAAGTCTGTTGTTATATCCTTACTCTGTCGTGATGGGGAGCCAAAAATAGCTGATTTTAAGAGCTGTCATTTCATGAACACTCAATAACTGGAAAATGGGGTTTGTGCATTTACTGGAAATTTACCATGGCATTGGTAGTTCACTGCCTCAGAAAGATGAACTTGTATTGGTTTATTTGATGGAATGAGCTGCTGAATCTCTGACAAACAGGTGTTTCAATTTGATGCAGTTGTGTTGCCATGTTTAAGCAAGTAGTTTGATCTATTTACCTAGGCAATGTACTGGATTGACTGGTGATTAAAGACACAAGCTAGAAGAACACTTTTTTTACAGAGTTTTAGATATGCAAAATTTGCATGTCTTTTTTGCCTAATATATAAAGATTAACTTTATTTAAGGACAAGTATCATACATTCATGATGTTCTAAATTGTTATCAGAATAAACTTGTTTTTGAAAAAGATTACATGATTTTCCAGGAACTTCAATCTGTGCGAGGCCAGCTTGCAGCAGAACAATCTAGATGTTTCAAACTTGAGGTCTGTACCATATCAGAAATTAATGCTGATTCTAAGGCATATTGTCAATTGTTGAATGTTGGTACAAAAAATGAAAATCCATTCAGCTGCTTTACTGGTGAACTGTATGTTCTTCAGTATTCATATATGATTATGCCATATAAGGATCGTTCCTGTTCACTTATTTGCAATTTCTTACAACCTTTTGTTCTCCGCAAAGTTATATTATCTAAAATTATCAAAGGGTAAACACAATAACTTTGATATTTGGTGGGTGTAATACATCGGTTCACTTTCCTTTTACAAAATGTGTTTTATCTTCACTTCTTTCACCTGGAACCTGGTTTTCCGGTATTTGAGGAGTTATATTTGGAAGATTGCCTGTGTTGAAATTTATATTTGTCATAATATTCTGAGGATTGCCTTTGAAAATTATGGTTAAATGTTCATAACGTCCTCAAGATTGTTGAATAACCAATCAGATATTATTTTCTTTTTGCTGGAATGCCAATCAGTTGTCCATGCACTTGTCCATGCATTCAAAAAGAGATATAATCTTGTTTCTGACATTTATTGAAAGCTGGATGCACTTCTGAAAACACCTTGTTCCATATTTAAAGGGATAATTACAAAAACACCCCTTAGATGTTTTTAAAAAAAGTCCATAGATGTTTTAAAATTACAAAAAAAAACCCTCAAGTTTGTTTTTGTCTTAAATTTAAGGGAGTAACTAAAATATTTTTATAAATATCAGAGGGGGTTTTGAAATGTTTTTTCTTATAAAGGGGGAAAATATAAGATGGAAACTAACCTCAAGGGTATTTGCAATATTAAAAAAACTCTGGGTTTTTTTTGTAATTACCCTGAACCTCAGGGGGTATTTTGTAATTATCCTTATTATAAATGCCACGAAAAGTTGTGTAAATGTGTTAGCTATTTGTCATCATTATGAAGCTTGAAACTGACCTGGTTGCACTTATCCCATTGGCCCAACTTGTCGGCTAATTCTTGTTGCTTGAACTAACAGGTAGATGTTGCGGAACTAAGACAGAAGCTACAAACAATGGAGACCTTACAAAAGGAACTCGAAATCCTCCAGCGACAAAAGGCTGCTTCTGAACAAGCTGCACTAAGTGCAAAACAACGACAGAGCTCAGGTGGCGTATGGGGTTGGCTCGCTGGATCACCACCGGGCGAAAAAGTTGGCGATGCATGATCATCAAAATTTTCATACATATTGATTCCTAGGTTTGAGACTCATTAACTCAGTTTTCCTTAAATTATACATCTCATTGTCCATTTCTTTTGCGGGTTAAATAAATCATGTCAAGTTTTTCAGCCAGAGAAGAACATATACAAGTCAGAAATTTGTAGTCGGTTCAGGAGGTGGTCGGTCGATATTTGTTTGATAGTGTGATACTTCATAGAACTTTTGTATACTAGAAATGGATTAAGTTGTGTGAAAGATATTGATGATTTGCTGGAAAATCGGACAAAGTTTAAAATTTTGTAACTGGTTTTAGTCATATTTCTGTTGCTAAGTGTGATATTGTTGAATGTGACAATACTATGTACTGTAGCCTACATTTACATGGGTTTTAATACATGCTAAGATTGATGTATTGTTCACCTGCTATACGATTTCAAAATGGAAGTGTCATGGTTATGTATATATGTACAATTGTATATGGGGATTTTAGGACTAGACGGCATTTTAAAATTTTAAGTAAATGCATGTTTAGTTTGACATGGTCGACGACATTGAACTTCCAATTTAATGTGTTCTACTAAAACAAAAAAATATGAGTATTATTTGAGTAGATGTCTTTTAACCAAAGATTTCCATGTTATGCTATGCAAAATGTTTCGAAATTGCAATGGAAAGAGTTTCTAGGACTAGAGTCGAAGAGAATTGTGATTGCAAACTTTATGAATTTTTGTTCAAAGTAAATCTCAGGGATTGAGTTTGAAAAATTACGAACAAATGAGGAAAACATATTGTTTTGAAACTAAGACTGAAGATGTGAAACAGGCTTTGTAATACTTAATTATACATTGAACCCTGAAAATCTGTCTGACTTAATACAAAATTAAGTTAATTTTAATTAGGACAAATCTGGACTGATTCTGTTATAAAAATTAAATGACTGGATAACATATTTTCTTGAGGTTTATTTAAAAACTGAAAAGGGTGTAGGTATTTGAAAAATTTTCTTGTCTAGTAAATAGGTAGCTTGAACAATTGTTTGATTCATTTAATAGTGTGAACAATTTTTGAAATTTTAAAATTTTGAATTTTTTTATTAAAAATAAATATAAATTTTATAAAGTAAAACATATATCATTCTAATAGTCATTTCTATCTTCAAAATCTATTGTCTTAAAATTTCTAAATTAACCCCTCAAGTAAAAAATATCTATTAATAAACTCCTCAAAATTAAATTAGTTCACCATGAACTCATTCCAATTGTAATTTTTGATTGTTTATTTGTTTTTGCGTCCCTGATATTGTACTTGTGATTTTCAACCAACTAAAAGACAAAACAAAAGAAACACTAAAAAATTTTCTCAACGAAAATGTTTTTAAAACTCATTGATTAGACTAAATTAAAAGAGTCAGCAATTGCATAAAACTGTAAATTAACATTTGGGCCAAAGCAGATTCCGGCGCCTGTGCATTCAATGTAAACAATCTTCCCTTTTGTGCACAGCACACAATGGAACGTTAGGTGGCTAGCTGGAAAATCTTCCTTCTGCTGTCTGTAATTTCAAATTTATATAATTTTCAAATAAAATTAAAAAATATTAAAAAAGTTTACATCTTAAAATTTGCTGGATGCAATTTCCATCTCAAAGTGAGCTCCAAATATCTATCTCAGCTCCTCAAAATAAAAAATTTGGACTCATAAGATAAAAATTGGAATGTAGACTAAAAAAGTAAAAAACAATTGACATTCAAAATCTGTGAACTTAAATATATCAAAACATTCCAGGAGGTACATTCAATGAAAAATAATAAACCCCCCTTTTGTGCACAGACACTTTACCAACGTTGTGAATTCTGGAAAATCGGACCTCACAAAATTCAAGCTCAGAAAATTTTCAGAATAGCTGAATGGGTTGAGATCTCACATCTGTGCGTTTGCTCATTTTCCTATTCTCCAACACTCCCTATTCCATATGTTGGATGAAAATGCCTGACTTCACGTGACATCATCTTGCCAACAATTTTCATCCTAAGAATGAAAATTGGAATGTAGAATCAAAAGTGGAAAACATGGAGATTCAACAATCCTGAATTCTAAAAAAAGCCCCATCAGAAAAAAAAGGGATAATTACAAAAACTACCCTTGATGTTTAGCTTAATTAGAAAAAACTCGAGTTATCTTTCAAAATTACAAATACCACCCTTAAGGTGTTACATACACTCTCTTGAGGTAAATTAACAAATACCCCTCATTGGGGTGCCATTTTGTACAATTGAAAAAAATGTGAAGGGGGTATTTGTAAATTTGAAAGATAACTGTTTTTTCTGTAATTCGGCTAAACCTCGGGGTCGTTTTTGTAATTAGACCAAAGAAAAATGATTAGCTGATTAACCACTGATCAAAGTAGTTATATGCTTTTTGCCCCCTTAAATTCATGAGTAATTAACTAATACTTTTTTCACTTAGGTTTTTATACTCTATTTGACCTTTTAACAATTTGTTCTAAAGTCTGAACCCCATATGGTACTGGTACAAGGCTTTATTAGGACAAGGTTTTATAAAGGGAGTTTGCTTATTGCCATCTCAAAATTGGAGCATTATTTTTTGTATCATGGCAGTACGCTTACATAGCTTCTTGTCATCTCCGTTTGGTGGTTCAGTAAACGAAGACGACAAGTCAACATACTGAAATTGTAAACTATTTGTATCCACAGAACCTTAAAACGCATCCAAGAGAATCAGGTGCTTGTTTATACTCGTGTTCAGTAGTGAGAAACACAAAAAAGCAGAATAAACAATAAAGTCCGATTATCTTTTTCTTTAGGGCACGACAATTTAGGACAATGTCAATCAAAATTACGTAATTAAGGACTAGAAATGAAATAGCAAATAGGCTAAGTCACTCGAGAGATTCTCAGAGTATCATATTCACATCATAGATGAAGCATTAAAGATCAAATTACATCAGGGGGGCATTCTTATATCTCTACCTATCTGTAAAAGGACGAAAGTAAAGAACGTAAGAGGTCGAAGCTGTCAATTATGCGGTTTGCATTTCTACCTTACTTTTATTGCATCTGGTATTCCATACAACACATGCCATCATAAGCACAAAATATTTTCTAAAATATACCTTAAAAATCACACCATATATTCATGACATATCCGATACGAAGCACAAAATGCAACACAAAATGCAAATAAGCTTCATTAAATTACTTTATGCAAAGCATGGTTCTTACTAGTAATTAGATAGACTTACTAAAGTACACAGATTCTCTATTCTAAATTGTTTTTACTTTTGAATAGATGATCAACTGCTTACAAAGAGTGATGAATCCATTAAGCACAAGCAGACCAATATCATACACTATAACTTCTATATGAATTAGAAGTGCTTACGAGAAGTCAATGGGGACGGGCGATACAATCACACTAACATTCAGCTCTCCAGTTGATCCCGGTGGACCAAACGCCACCGCCGGCTCATTCACATTCCTCCGCCGCCCTTGCCCTCCACTACCGCCCAGAGGAGGAGGATCCAGTGACCTTTCTGCCTTCCCAGCTGCTCTGTACAATAGCGTCTGATCCCCCAACCAACTCTCCGGGTACACAAATTCTGTTCCACCAATGAATCCCTAATTTCAGAAGAAATAATAATAATAACAAAAATCAAAATGAATACCCTCATTATTAGAGTAGCAGCACTTACTCACCAAATCCTTCATTTGTATCTATGTATCGGCTGTAGCCTCCGACCGGATAAAGCGCATCGAGCTTGAGACCCCGAGCTGCCTCCGGCGAGAACCCCAAAAGGAAGCTCGTGACGCCGCCGAAATTGGCGCCAACAGCCAATACAGAAGCGGCGCCGGTTCCCGACAGAAGCCGCCGCCGAAACACGGACTGAAGCGGCCTGAATTGGTCGGCCGGCAGCGGGAACGTCTGTTTGCCGTCATCGGAAGATTGCGTCATGTAAATCCGGTGTGATTTGTGTGTTTGGAAGAGATGTTGGGCGCTCATCATTTTCAGTTAACGGGCTCAGTGACATGAGCTGGGAATTCGAATTTGGTTAGATTTTCCGCATTTTTGTCATCCAGTTCTCGTGGTTCATATTTGTCCCTGCAAAATGGAAATTTTTTAGTTTTCCAAGATTTTAATGTATTTCCTGATGAAAAATATTCTAATTGAACTTAATAAAGGTAAAACTCTAGTCCAATTAAATTTGTAGGTCATAACGCTTATAAACCGTGCGACCATGTCATGTACCATTTGAGTATGTATATATCTCCAAGGCTAGGGATGACATCGGGGCGCCGAGTAGATGTGGGTATCAGAGATCAATGCTAATTACATGAATATGGGTAGTCTTTTTAGGAATTGAGATGAATATAAGATGGGAAATTACTATCTATTTACATACGAGTAGGGTTTGTTTTTGCCCCATCGAATACCTACTATCCGTGAACCTCTTAATAACATTAACCTCCACCTATTATTTTCATTTAACAATATACATTTCTTTTTGGAAGCCCAAAAATTTCCATTTGTACAAAGAGTTATAAAGTTGTTGCTTTACTTGAATTTGTAATACTATCAACTTTGTTTTATTTTGTCAAGCTTAATAAATTTCATGTTTGATGATGTGGTTTTATGGATCAAATGATGTATTAGTGTTAATTATTGCGGTTTTTGTGAAATTTATTGGTTGCATTTTTATTTACGCCATCGTAATTCCCAAAGATTGAAACTTTATTTCGGAGGAAGAGGTTCTTCCAAAATGTAAAAGATGAATGGACTTTTTAAAATCCTTGATTTTAGTTGACTTTATCTTTTAAATTTGTAGGAGACTCTCGCCTCCGGGCGTGAGTGTGTGGCGTGGGGGCTCTTCTAGAGTAATGAGCTCTCGGGTATTCTTATCTTTGACATCTCCTTTATCATTGGTTGCTCGTGGGGCTTGAGGAGCGCCCTATTGCTATTGCATGCTCTCTCCGAGACGTTTGAGGCAACTTCTTCCATTAGAGATACAAAGCTTCTCGGGTTAGGCGCATTTCCTCCCCGAAAGAAGAGGAGGAGGGCGCTTCTTGTGCTAAAGCTTTGCGTTATTGGCTCCCCTTGCTAAATCGTGTTTGTATTCTTGTGTATTGGCCACATTCATTATGCCACCAAAATGATGGTGCTAAAATGGTTTCATATCAAAAAGTAATAATTTTGAGTTAAGGTATCTAATTTTGTCCTAATGATTAATCCACGAGGAGGGAACCCGACTTGTTCCTCACACACAAACGTGTTAAAAGGCTACGGAGGTTGTCATATCAAACTCCTACGATGGATAAATATCAATAACTCGTAGGAGAAAAATTTAGAGCACTTATCATGTAGCGATCAATAGTAAAATTGTATTTAATGAAAAATTAATTAAGGTTGCACTATTTATATCTAGTATTATGGGCCTGGCCTTGTGGCTCTGTTAGAATAATCTGGGCCTCAAAATGAGGCCTTTTACAATGGACTCACTCAAATGTTAATGTTTATACTTTATAGGCTAATAAATGATAAAAGAATCATTCAATAAAGGATTTAATATTTAAAAAAGTATAGCCTTAACGCGTAACCTTGTATAAACTTCACTCTTTTTAAGCCGCAAAATGAGGCGCTCTTTTTGGTCAATAGATACATTAATCGAGTAAACCGGGGGCCACCAGCCTCACACCGTCAACCATCCTCACATGGTCAACGACTCTCATCTTATAATACTAATTACAGATACATCTAAAAAAATGTATATAAATATGGGTCAACAGTTAGTGGTGCAACTTATCTGAAATCATTATAAGTAGTTTCCACGATTAATAATTTGAGTATAGTCGGAACCTAGGAAGATCGGACACCTGCGAATACCTAATACGATATTTTATCCGAATCTTTAATATTGGATCTTCATGGATATATCTAATGGAAATAGATAGAATTTATTCTTTAACTCATTAATTCAATATTTTTTTGTGTGTTTATGTGAGTTATAACATCTCAAAGAGTACTTATGAAATTTTGGGTTTTTATACTTGAAACATTGTTTTCCTAATTATACTTAGTAAGTTTATAGTTTTAATAATATAAAAATATATAATTTTTATGCATATATATACTTGTATCAAAAAAATTTCAAAATATGTTTAAAATTACAAATAATATCCCAAATGTTTCATGTTCCCCATCTGTCTCGATTAGCTTTATAAGTCGGAACAAATTTTACAAAACTATATGAAACAAAATATCAAATTAAAATAAAAAACTTAACACAGTAAACAATTGCAACCAGTGAGTGATCACACTAATCTTGAGTTACATTGCAAGAAAAATGCATGTGACCCTTGCTATTATTTGCATAAAATATACTCCTACTTGTCTTATTTCCTTCCTTATTTTTTCTCTTTCTTTCACAAGATTAATTACCATCTTCACTTTAGATGGTCAGAGTGCTATTTGCCTTAGAATTTAAGGATTTCCAGCTCTAAAGCCAAATAATAAGGTCAGTCTTCACTCTAATTATTTCACATTTCTTGATTTTCTGTGCCTCATAACATTTTTCTATGTTATCAAAACTGGCAATAATATGGTGATTTATATAGTTTGTTTTAGTCTTGATTGATTCTGAAATCTTAACTCTTGTTTGGGCTCTGACTGAATAATCTAGTAAAGCATGGCTAAATCATGCTTTCCTAAATGTAGGCCAGGAAAAATAATGGGATGGCTACAAATTATGCTAGGAGGTCTAGTTATAATTGTGAGCATATCAAGTTTATTTAGATTTTACTCTGCTGGATTTTTCTTGCACAATGAGGACATATGCCGCCATTTTTACGGCACCAACGTTGTCTACGAAGGAAACATCGATCTCGAATCCCTGACATCTCGATTCCAGGAAGTTCTCGACAAGATGGAACGCCTACAGGACAAGCTCGAATCCATAGTGCAACGAATGGAGACAAACGGAGACGATGTTTTGCGTAAAACCAACATTTCTAGATTCGAGCACAAGAAGTTCTTGGAGGTCGAGGTGATTAGGCCACTCTATAGCGCGCACATCGCGCTCAGGCAGATACGTCTGCCAAGAATCGAAAATGCTACGGCCAGGGAGGATCCGCTGATCAATGCTTTCGTAGTGGAGGAGATTCGCAAGTACATAACGCCCAAGGAGAACAGAGCTGCGAAGAGTGTGAACATTTACGGGACGGAGAGAGTGTACAACACGATCGGCCACGCGTGCGTGGCGATGAAAAAGGAGTTAGAAGAGTACATGGATTATGATGTAGGATCGTATTGTAAGGACGATTGGATCTTGGGTCAAAAGCTCATGATCCGCGGGTGCGATCCGTTGCCACGTAGGCGGTGCTTGGCTAGAGCGTCGAAGTTGTACTTGAGGCCTTATCCGATAAACGAGTCACTTTGGAGGATTCCAGAGGGGAGAAATGTGCGGTGGAGTAACTATCAGTGTCGAAACTTTGAGTGTTTATCGAGCAAAAACCCGAAAAGAGGCTACTCCAAGTGCACCGGGTGTTTCGAGATGGAGAAAGAAAAGTTCAAGTGGATTACTAATACTTCGCTTCCTATTGATTTTATGATCAAGGATGTTTTATCAATCAAGCCAGGGGAGATAAGGATTGGGTTGGATTACGGGGTCGGGACGGGGACGTTTGCTGCCCGGATGAGGGAACAGAACGTTACCATCGTCTCCACGGCCTTGAACTTGGGGGCGCCGTTCAGTGAGACAATCGCGTTGAGAGGTTTGGTACCGTTGTACGCGACGCTCAATCAACGTCTACCGTTTTTCGATAACACGATGGATTTGATCCACACGGGTGGTTTCATGGACGGATGGATCGACTTGCAGCTGCTCGATTTTATACTGTTCGACTGGGATCGCGTGTTGAGGCCGGGGGGGTTGCTTTGGATTGATAGGTTTTTTTGTAAGAGGAAAGAATTGGATGAGTATATGTACATGTTTTTGCAGTTCAGGTACAGGAAACATAAATGGGCAATTGCTAGTAAGTCTAAGGATGAGGTTTTTTTGTCTGCTTTGCTGGAAAAGCCTCCTAGATCATTGTGACATTAATTGCTTAATTTTCTCTATGTTATAGAAAAAAAAAATAGAGCAATGTATGAATAAAGATAGATATTTGCACATATATCTCATTTTCTTTGATTGGTTTAATGAGTTATCTTTGTGAGTAAAAGATTCATCTGTGTAATGTTGTTATGTCCTTTTGTTTTGTAATATGATTATAATGAAGTGTGGCCAATGCAGCGAATTTGAACTGTCAAAGCTTTGGCTTAATTGCAGTTTTGGTCCTATAAATATAACGAGGTGACATATTTAGTCTTGCAATTATTGCGTGTAGCAATTTTGGTCCCGTGTGTATTGAAAATTGGCATTCTTGGTTCACTAAGTATGCTACATAGCAATTTTGGTCCCGCTAATTTTGCTTTTTATACAATTTGGTTCCATAAGTTTTAAGTTTGTGCAATTTTGGTCCTCAAAGGATGCAATATGAGTCATATGACTTATCCATTTGGGATCAAAATTGCACAAAAATAAAAATTATGGGAACCAAATTGCACAAAAATAAAACTTATGGACCCAAATTGCTACTTAACAAGGACCAAATATGCCACACCTCTTAATTGCGGGACCAAAATTCTTTGCATAAAATAATTACATGACCAAATATGTCACCCCCTTATACTTACATGACAAAAATTGCATTTAAGCCTCGAAGCTTTTGAGACTTCTTTTCCTAAAGAAAGAAGCAGCTTTAGGGATTGTTTGCACACACTAAAATAAAAAAAAGGTGATTCTCGGCTTTTAAGTGGAAAAACATGAGTAATTTTCCATGTAGAAGCTAAGGTTATGTATGGAATTGTTTCCAAATCCATTTTTTCAATTTCCAACTATTCCAGAAAATGAATTTATGTTTGTTTAATAAATTCTCAATAGAAATAAAGTTATTTTCAGTTTTCATTTTTTATGGAAAGATTCTTTTGAAAATACAACCAAATAAGTTTTCACCAAAATCACGCAAATCTATGTGAAAATAACTATAATCACGCAAAACGATGTCAAAAATACATTACAATCACGCAAATCTATGTCAAAAATACTATTATCAAACATATTTTCATTTCTTAAAACAGAAATTCAGACAACAAACCAAACATATTCTCAATTCTCACACGAAAACCAATAAAATCTGAAAATTCATTTTCCAACACTAGAAATTGGAAATTGGACTTGAAAACACATCCATATAATCATATTCTTCCTGTTTGTATACAGGACCTAGTGGAAGATATGAACTTTAGTCCCATGTTATCTTATCTGGTCAATGTAGGAAAACATTGGTTTTTTCTTAGTTTTATGTGCAGAAAAAACACCACCTTAATTTTGTAAAAGAATGCGTTAATTATTAAACGAATTGTTCATAGTTTACATTGTTATCTTAAGCTTTTGGTCCATCATGAAAACCACTAAATAGGCACAATCCAATCCTTTTTCTTTCTTCTACTCAAAAAAAAAAAAAAAATCCTTTTTCTTTCTTCATATTTTATAGACTTTGTTAGAGTGATTATATATTAAATAACTCACCTATCTAACTGTTTAAGTTTTTAAATTAGATAATTATTCAATATGCTATCACAGCTATAGGGTGGTCATTCGATAGACTTACATAGATTACAACTTAGGATGAACTATTCGAATAATCAAATTAAATTGAAAATAGGTCAGTTTCTAAAATGAGCTCGACCGACCTATTTTGTGCCTTTCAAGCCTATTACATGAATGCATGATTTCTAATTAAAGCCCATTTCACAATAAGTCTATGAGTAAATATATTCCTGTTTTCTTCCTGTTTCCTTCGAGAAAAAGGGATATAACAAGGAATTTCGAACATTGTCTCCAAAAATTATGATTTTACCAATTTAGCCCTCTTATTTCGATCCATTGCGTCTCAAAACGTCTCTTCCTTTTTTCTTCCTGTTTCCCTCGAGAAAATGGGCTATATAATAAGGAATTTCAGAAATTGTCTCCAAAAATTATGATTTTACCGATTTACCCCTCTTACTTCGATCCATTGCGTCTCAAAACGTCTCTTCCTTTTTTCTAACCACCTAAATTAAAGGATGAAATATTTAGTTTCCAAAAGTTGAGAGTAGTCCCTACAGACTCATGTAAGGATTTGGTTCTATGATCCAAAATTGCTCTATATATATATATGTGTATATATATATAGAATGTTTGGATACATACCTGGCCATATCTCCTACATAATGATTATGATATTTTGAGATATTATTTTCAATTAAAATAATTATTTTTCAATTGAATTTAATCAGCTTGAATACAATTCTATATAATCATTAAGAAATTGCATGGGGCTATGCCCAAATAACATGTATACACGTATCACAAATAGCTAAAATATATTAATATATAAATTGATGTCTAATACATGAATGCATGATTTCTAATTAAAGCCCATTTCAAAATAAGTCTATGAGTAAATATATTCCTGTTTTCTTCCTGTTTCCTTCGAGAAAAGGGACTATAATAAGGAATTTCGAACATCGTCTCCAAAAATTATGATTTTACCAATTTAGCCCTCTTACTTCGATCCATTGCGTCTCAAAACGTCTCTTCCTTTTTTCTTCATGTTTCCCTCAAGAAAATGGGCTATATAATAAGGAATTTCAGAAATTGTCTCCAAAAATTATGATTTTACTGATTTACCCCTCTTACTTCGATCCATTGCGTCTCAAAACGTCTCTTCTACTCGTTACATGTCAATAACTGGAGATTAATATTGACATATATAATGGAAAATAAAGCTGGGTTTTGCTGCCAAATAGAATGACAAAAAACCCAAGTAATCAGAAACTATGGTTCAATTCTAAACACTAATTAAGAAGCAAACGTACGTGCCCCTGGGGCATAGCTCAACCTCCCAGTAAAGGACTTGGGTGACGTGATGTCAACTGGCACACCTGATGTGGTTGTTCGAATCCCTCCAGTAACGATTTACGAGGGTGGAAGAGAACTTCTTGTGTGTGACTTCGGTCTTGGCGAGCGATGACCTTGGCTAGTTGGGATAACCCGCGCTTCACATCATCCACGGCTTTATAGGGTAAAGAAGCGTAGGCAAACGTACGTGCATCAACGCAGTCCATTCATTTTTAAAGTTTAAACTGTACAAACAATATTATAATTATGCGCGCAGTTCAAATATTATATATGATAATAATCACATTGGTGGGAGTGTTAAAGCTTTGATGAGATTATAAGAGGGACCAGTACTATTAATTCGTAAGTACCATTATCAAACTTAACCTTTTTATCTAGGGTTTTCATTTGCCAATTTACCTTTGCTTTCCCCCAAAGACAAAAGGCTTCTTGGGCCCGCTAAATTGCATAAAATCTCACTAATTTCAAAATATTTAAACAGCTACAAAAGATAAAACAAAATATATTGTCAATGCCTTTAACCACCAAGTTATGCCTCCCAGTCCATGGAGGAGGCATAATTGAAACTTACTATTAAATTTGAAGCAAGTCTGTTGTGAGACGATTTTACGAATCTAAATCCGTGAGACGGACCTCCTAAGAGTTCTGTATTAAGAAGCTGAACCATGAAAATAAATTTAAAGATAATAATGAACCATGAAGAAACAACAGGAGCTGAATCAAAGCATCGAGAATGAATAACATAATAGAGCGCCCAGGTGAAATGAGAAGTAAAAAATGGGAGAGTTGGTAAAGCCTATAACCACTACACTAATGGCATAAGCTCATAATCAGAAAGGGAGGGCAAAGTTTCTTAAACAACAGAAAGGAATTGGATCGTTGATCTTTGATTCGAGAGTCTTCCCGAGCATAGAAATTGAAAGTCACATTCCTTCGATAGGGCCAAATAGAGAAGGGAAGTCCTCATAATCGGCTTGGGTGAGATAGCAGGGCTACCAATTAACAACAAAAAATGATTGCACGTGTGCAAATAATTTAGATCAATCGTGACGATCAAGCATGTGAATACTCACTATCAAAAAAGAATGAATCCGATCTATGTGGGTCTCCAATGTCCTTGTCCTAGAGCTTTGTAGATGAGGTGAATCTCGGGATGTGCCTCAACAAGTCAGGGTCCTGAACTGTCATAGACTGAGTTACCACACATGAAATTTTCCTCCACTCTATTACCAGGGGGATTCGAACCTTCATGTTATGGGTGTCAACAAATATACAACACGCCACTCAGATCATTTACTAGTTGAGTTATGACCCGAGGACGTGTGTATACTCAATATCGTGTCACATTTAAAATGCATCATTGCTAACAAGCAGAGGTGGACAAAGGGGGAACAAGGGGGCTGCTGCCCCCAAAATTTTAACTTTTTTTTATTATAATTTTAAATTTTAAAATTATTTATAAGGTAAATTCGTATTCAGCGCCCAAATTATTCATAAATATGTTTATTACCCCATTTTACCCAAACTAAGGGTATGTTTGTTCAGTGATTGGGGGAAGTTTTTGGAGGTGATTAGGAGAAGTGGAGTTTGATGTGATGTATTGGAAAATATGTGTATTAGTAGAAAAATGCACCGGGAAGCATAATGTAATGTTTGGTTGGTGATTGAGAAAAGAAATTGGGAAAATTTACTTATAGGGAATGCTAACCAAACATACCCTAAAGAAATTCCACGTCCGCCACTGCTGACATGTATATATAGTTTACTATATAAAAGAGTCAATATAACAAAAACAAAACGTGTCTCTATATATCAAAAAAGATCTAACTAATTAGATCTTCTTGTCTTATAATTAGAAATAATGAGTGAGGAGCAAGATAAATTGCTCCCAATAGCCAATGTAGGGCGGATCATGAAACAGATCCTCCCCGCAAATGTCAAAATATCCAAAGAAGCAAAAGTAAGAATGCAAGAATGCGCATCGGAGTTCATATGTTTCGTCACGAGTGAAGCATCGGAACGATGTCGTAACCGGAATCGTAAGACGGTTAATGGGGACGACATATGTTGGGCTCTGAGTTCACTAGGATTCGACAACTACTATGAAGCCATGTTAAGGTACTTGCACAAATTCAGAGAGTTTGAGAGACACAGAGCTAACAATAGTGAAGACAATAAAGATGAAGGAATTATAACTTCAGTAACATCATTTGATTTTGGGATTCTTCAGAAAGGAGGAACATCTTCATCACCCAAGCCATCTTGACAGATGTATAATTGTCTGAAAGAAGACAAGGACTTATACATATTGAAAAAAAAAAAAGACAGGTTTTATATGCAACTGAACCCTCCTGTTTATAATATTTTTGCTATTTTTGGGAAAATTAGAAATTTCATCATATAAATTAGCCTATTTTGAGATTTCATCTTTTATCTTGGCTGGTTTGGAGTTCAGTCTTACAAATTTGTATGGATTTTGATATTCCTCCTATATGTTTGCGTATTTAGTTTATTTGTATGGATTTTGATATTCCTCCTATATGTTTGGGTATTTAGTTTTCTAATCCTGTAAGGTACATCTTTAGTTTAGTTTTAATTCTATATGTTAAAACATCGTGCGTTTGGATCCTTTTAAGTTTAAAATGTACCTTTTTATTCTATTTTCAAAATCAGTTTATCATGGTGCTTAAAAATGGTACCAGAGTTTATGTTTATTAAGAAATTTTAAGAATTATTTATTATATTTATATAATTAACCTTTGGCGAGAAGATTTATGCCTAAGAAATTGACTTGGAATGTGTCCAAGATGTATTTATTATTGGTGGTATCATCAAATCTTTAAGATATATGATTATCAAAGATAAATGATATATCAAATCATACAAGAAATCGCAGGACTAAGAAGGAAACCTTGCAACACTATCAAAGACAAAAGGCGTATAATCAAATCTACATTTGGATAAATAAGATGTTACAAACAGATCTGATAAATCACCAGGAAACAACACATCAAAACCATTGAAAAATTCTGGTAACAATACAACTTCAACTGGTAGTACAATATTGCAAACCATCACGTCCAGGGTGGGTTCGATCAAAAGATGTATAAAATTCATTAATTGATTTTCGTACGAAAGCATATTGGACCTAATATGATCATAATAACTATTTTCATTTACAATTGTCCAAGATAAAATTTGAAGATTCTTTTATACAGGACTAAATTGCTTAAAAATGTCAAATTATAGCACCAAAAGTAAAATTATTTAGTTAAAGGACTTAATATCTATAAATTTAAAAGTTAAAGGACTAAAACTCTTTATCTTGTGACAACTTAGATGACTAATTAAAAATGGGTCCAAGTTAAAAGACTTAAATTCTTATTATCCTTTTCTTTTATGTGTATATGTGTATTCTCCTTTTTCCTTGTGTTAAAGCTTCAAATTATTATTAGTAGGTTTCTTATAGGACCGTTTCAACGTTCTAATTAGTGATACGGATCCATCCAACAAGAACCAAATCATACCCTGATATATTTTTCTTTTTTTTTTTTTTTTTTTTGATAAGGGAAATTTTTTTATTATAAGAGCACAAGAGGTGCTTGACCCAATTTACAATCCTGGTCTAATTCGTTACAATACCTTGACATTGACTCACCCCAATACAAATCTAACCAAACAAAACACGAACTGCACAGCTTCGTTCAGTAAATCTAACCCCACACGTTTTCTCTTCAATTCCTCCCCACATCTTTTCTTTCGAAACCCATAATTTAGGCTTGATTTATACTTCAAAATTAATATGGTAGTTTTTATAAACGTGACAATCATCCGTATGATGATAGAATAAAAAATGAAACATCGTTTTGGAATGAAACATCCGTATGATAGTTTTGGAAAATTAATATGGTAGTTTTTATACACATGACAATCATCCGTATGATTATGGAATAAAAAATGAAACATCATTTTGGAATAGAATATCTCATCCGGACCCATATGGTTGTTGTTGGAATAGAATATCCCTGGTGCTACGACCCTAAATTTTTTTTGTCCCTTTTTTTCTATGAAAAAAAATGAACAAAAAATTATATTTATAATTTTTAAGAGAAAAAATAGTTGAGATAAGAACAAAAAAATATTTGGGGCTAGAGGTACTAAGTTGGGCCAGCTACGCCCCTGGCTATACCGTGGATATATGTGTGAAGACATGATCAGATCAAGTACAGAGCATGTTAATTATTTTACAGACATTTCAGACGTCCCCATACAAAAATAAACTGGTTAAATTCTGAGAATTTGTGTGAAGGTTAGGGTTTTTAAGCATGAAATTTAGGGTTTCCACAAAAAGTAGTCCAGGACCACTTCTCCAATATATCTTCTTTAGACAGAGTTGCCAAATGCAAAGCTGTGGTTATTTATTAAAGGCTAAATAAAACAAGTAATTAGAAAGTAGAAACATTAATTAATAAAACTGTGCTTGCCATATGACATCAAAGTGAATGGAATTTTTTAGAAAGGTCATATTCTGTCGTGAACTTAAGATTGAATATTTAAAAAAAAAAAAAGAAAACTAGCATAATTTGAGATGTGATATTGCTCAAAATTGTACATTACCCCAAGTATCTAATTAACTAATTCAATTTTCTTCTCCGGAACTGGTGAAATTTTCGGATGGAAACCAGCTACATCATATATAATAAGGTTAGAGCAGTGGCGGAGCCACATGCTGGCTCTTCTAATTGTATTTCAAATTCTTTTTCATCTTCTGGACTATATATTATATCTTTTCCTGTAATTTCCATTTCAGGATTTATTATTTCTAATTTACATTCTATTTGATTTCTATCCCAATGTTTTAAAGGATCTTCTCCAATTATTTGAGTTTTCTCTGCTAATCTTATTAATTTTTCCACTTTCTGTTTATTATAATTTACTGGTTCATTATTAAAAACTTGTTTTTTTAATAAATTGTTCATATATTTCATATTCATTATCTTCATTATTATTTACCTCTTCTTTATTAATTAAATTTCTACATCCCTCTTTATTATATTCAGATTTATCTGTTAATAAATAACTATTTTTCCTATTTATATGTATTAAATTTCTTCCTATTGTAATAGATCCATTATCTGATGTTAGAAAATTTAATCCTAGTACAAACTCTGGTTTTCCTTTTTCTGTTACCCATGTTTGAGGTAAATTATATTTTAAACTCTTATCTTTATTTATTGTTTCAAATTCTATAAAACTATTTTCAATACATTGGTTATATTGGGTTGTACTTCCATCTGCTAATGTTGCTATTACTTTTAACTTTGTTTTTTCTAATACTTCATTAGGTACTAGACTTTTATGTATACAACTTTTAGTACTTCCACTATCTATTATAGCATATGTTTCTATAGTCTTTCCATTTTTGAATGTTATCCAACATTTCATATTTAATAGACTATTAAAATTCTTTTGTATACTTAAATTTTCTGTTTGTATATATTCTTCTATATCTTGTTTAAAAGACTCTTCATCAATATTATTATTATCTTCTTCTTCTAATTTCTCTTTTCCCTTTGTTATTTTTAACAATTTATTTTTTATTTTTTCAATATCTAATTCTATTTTTAGAATTCTTTTTTCTAAATCATTATTTTCTATTACTTCTGTCTTTTCATTTTTATATTCTATGTTATATTCTTTTTTCAAACAGAAAATACATATTTCTTCATTACAAGTAAAACACCTGTATCGTTTTTTCATGTCAGGATATAAAAAACAATAATCACATTTTTTGGTGAACATTCCTTCTCCATGTATCCATTGATGTTCATGTTGTGTTTCTTCTCTATTCATATAACAATAGTTTTGTATTGCTAAACTATCCATCATATTTTTTAATTGATCTATTTCTAAGTTTTCGAATTCATCAAAATCTTTTATTCTTTCTTCTATTTCGTCTATTGAATAGAAACTATTGTCATAAGAATCTATACTTACAACATCTACTTCTAATCCATCTATTTTATTAGCTCTGTATGGGTTATTCATCTTTTTGTTACAATTTCTTGCTAGATGATCTGGATCTCCACAAGTATAACAAGCAAATTTTCTATTAGGATTAGGTCTTTTAACATGTCTTCCTTTTTGTGGTTGTTTTCTAAAAGATTTTCTTAGAAATTTTTTCTTTTTATATGGTTTTTCATATTGTTGAGCTGTTAAAACATTTTTACAGAATGCATAACTCTGGTTTTTCATATTGTTGACCTGTTAAAACATTTCTGAACATTTTCCTTTTAACCTTTCAAAGGTATATATTATTCTTGCTCCTACTCCTAATCCAATAGGGTAGTTCATACTTTTCCATCCACTTTCTATTTCTTTACCTAATGTTCCAGGTAATCTAAGTAAATACCTATTAGCTATTTCTTCATCAAAATATATTCCAGCTTTTGATGTTAGACTCATGTAATCATTACTAAAGTTTACAATATTATCCCATTCTTGGATAGTTGTTTGTTCAAGTGCTCTTCTAGCTGCATCTTGTATATTAAAATTATTTTTAGATGGTTCAAATCCTAATAAGATTTCTCTTATTAATGTTGTAAAATTATATGGATTATCACCCATTAATTTTCTTTGTTTTATCCTATCGGATTTATCATTTCTGATATTATAAATATTCATTGCAATATCTCTAGAAGTGTTTCTAAGTATACAAACATATCTCATTTTTCATTTTGGGCTCCATAATTTACCCATGCTCTTCTACGCATCGATTCCCATCTATCCATTGTTTCGAGCCATTTTTGTGGATGTATATTAGTTAATGTTAAAATTGAACCATGTTTACTAGCTTGTGGTAAAAATACATTATCAGGAATATATCTACTCCCTTTTGTTTTATAATTTTCCCAACCTCTAAAATAATCATTATTGTTTAATCTAGTTGGTTCTCTAGGTGGTCTTCCTCCTAATTCATATGTTTTTTCTTCTTTAACTGTTTGATTAAATCTAGGATCTGTATTATAACTTGTTACTGATGGTCCTGTTTGTTCTACATTCATCTTTGAATCATTAATTCTATATATATCTTTTTCAGAATATTTTATATAATCTTCATGATCTAATTTATATTTTTTATTCAATTCTGAAAAAGCTTTTTCATAGTCAAGACTATAATCTTTCATTATTCTTTCATATTCATGAGTTATTTTCTCATTTATATTTGTTCCTTCCATATCTTTAATTTCTCTAATTAAAATTTCCTCATTCATTCTTTGATCTGTTTTTTCTTCTATTTTTATTCCAAGAATTTTTTCTTTTCCAAGATTTGTATATAAATCTTCTATTTTTATACAATCTTTTGTATCTTGATTTATATTATAAACTCTTTTTATTTGATAGTTCATAATCTCTTCTGTTGCTTCAGGGTATCTCTTTTTAAAAGTTTCATAAATTATTTTAACTTGTTGTGATATTTTATTCTTTTCAAATTTTATTTTAGCTATTAAAAATTTAAATTCTGGATTATTCATATATTCTGGAATTTCTTCCATTCTATTCATTTTTAATAATAAACCCAGTTAGCTGGATTGACTCTTTTAGTATCTTTTCCTTTATTAAGATTTAGATCTTTAATCTTTTTGGTTAACTCTTCTACTCCAAATTGTTCAAGATTTGATATTCTATTTTCTGTGTTTATATCTTTGACCTGTCTAGTTTTTCCTTCAATAATTGAAAGTTGTTCTTTTAAGTAATCAACTTTTTCAGTCAATTTTTTGTTTTGTTTTTGAAGATCAGTTATCAGATCTAGTATTTTATTATTTTGTTCCTGTTGAACAGTTCCAAAATTTATTATTAAATCTGTTATAGAGTTTAAGTGATTATCTCTACTATGCAAGATATGTTCAAAGCTATTATCAAAATTACACCCAATATGTAATCCTTCTGTTGATGTTCTTATCTGTTTTGAACCTCTTAACTCTAGATTTAAATATTCTATAGATCTCAATAAATTTAAACTGATTTAAACTCCTTATAGGTGTGTGGGTACTTCAGAGTTAAAACTTAATCTTCAAATATAAATCTATAGTTTCAGAATATAAGAACTAACCTCCATTTTTCCTTTTCCCTTGTTTCTCAGATCCCTTGATTCTATCTTTCTCCTTTCTTCTGGTTCACCCGTACTTCTGTCCTTTCAACGGCTTCCTCTGCCTTCACGGACTTTTCCAGTCTTTTACCAGATCTCTGGATTCTAACAGAATTTTTGGTTTCTGAAAGATAAGGGTTTTTGGGCTATATGTGGTTAGGCTTATTTTTCACAACTATAGAAAAATATTTGAATAAGTTTTAGAACTCTTTTTCCCCTTCCCGAAGGAGGGTCTGTTAAAACTTAACTACAATCTAAACTAAGATTGATTCCAGAACCTTTTCAGGCTCTGATACCACTTGGGGGTATTGGGGGGCTCTGGAAAGAGTTGTTCATGTTTTTGGGTTTTTTGGTTTATCTACTGGGGTTTGTAATATTTGCGGAAATTAAAGAAAGCTGTAAAGAAGGCTCGGATGATTTTAGAAAGAGAATTTTTATTGCTGTGAGGTGTGAGGTGTGTTTATACAATTGCAAATCACCTCTATTTATAAACAAGAAACCCATTCCTTCTATACTAAGCTAGGACATCTGTCCTCTATCTATCATGGCTATCTTTTATCACTGGACTCTTTATACAAATACTTATCTGGACTCAATAATTTACCTGAAGACTCGTGATCCGGATGGACCACTTTTAAACTATTGATGACGCGTGTCCATTATGGATCACTCTTTACAGACTTTGTACAAAGTTGTTTGTCCTCTAGCTCTTGCTTTTCTTCGGATTCCTTCTTTTTCAAAATCTTGTCTGGACACCTGTTAAAGTAGATTCCTGCTTTTATTAAAGCTTGATGACGTCATGGATGACGTTTCTTCTTCTTATCTGAATCCACTGTTTGATATTCCACCTGTTTTATTTTCTTTTATTGTTTTATGACGTCATAATGACGTCATGCTGACGTCAGCCCCCAACTTTTTATTTTTATTTTTAGTACCTATATTTTTATTATTTAGTACTTTGGCCCCCCTAATTTTGTTGGATAAAATTTATTGCATGAATTTTAGTAAGTTATATTGGAGATTTTTTGGGTCTTATTTTATCTTATTATCATCTTAAAAATATATTTTATATTCATCAAAAGATGGTTTTCTCATAATTATTTGCTAATATATTGAAAAGAAAATTACAAAAAACAAATATGATAAATTAAATTATAGATGGTTTTCATGACATATTATTTTAATATTTTGTGATGTTTTAGTTTGGCTATAGGATGATGGAAAATTTATTAAATGCATCTTTTTAATAATTTTTTAATATTTAAGGTATTTTTTATTTGTAATTTTAATTTTTTCTTAATTTTTTTAATTTTTTTCGTGTCAACTTTAAATTATATAGATTTTTCGTGGTGTGTTGGGTTACCCATATCATAAATCGGTCGTGTTCGTGTCGCGTATTTTGACACAAATAATTAAACAAGTTGTGTTCGTATTCGTGTCAGACCTATAATACATGTTAGAACACGACCCACGAACACAAAATTGACACCACTACTCTTGGCCCCCCCTTCCCAGTGGTCCTGGCTCCGCCCCTGGGTTAGAGGATCGTATAGGAGAAAATTCAGAACACACATGAATGTAATTTAGAGCACACTCGAATGTATTTTGCGGATAGTTCAATTAATTCTATCTCGCGGCATTGTAACAATTTTAAAATAGTATCAAACAACATGCGAGAAATACTATTTAATATTTTTTATTGATGAAGTAAAAAAAATTGCATTCTTCAGAATCGTGAAAAATATATTCAAGACTATGTATTCATATTCTATCTTCGAAAGTTGATTTTTCATAAAATCGCAGACGCAACTTCATCGTCCATTTTAGTCATATTTAGTTTTTTAATAAATGTGAAGATTGGTGACATACTTTTTTTAAAGTTGTAGTAGTAATTCAGATGTAGTTTTATTTTCGAAAGCTATATGTATGTTTAAATTGATATGCAATTAAAACAAATAATTTTTAATTGAAAGTAATCAACTTAAATACAATTCTATATAATTATGGACCATTAGGCATATACTAAAAGTTTCGAAAATATTTAAGGGATTCATTTGGATTGAATGAATTTGTAACCAATTACCTCCTTTTCATGAGCTAGTCCATATTGCTATGATATATATAGATTTCCGTATGAAATTTCAAAACTACAACCATAAATCGATTGATCTTGTTATTAGTTAAATCGGATGATGATACAATGAATTTGAATCCATCTTATATAGAATCATTCATTGAAATCATTATTTCTAATCCTCCCCCATAAGTCCAAAAACAACCTAAGTGATTGAGGATAAGTAAGAATAATTTGAGACTATATATAAGTTTCACAATTAACCAATGGGATAATCACAAAAACACCCAAAAAAACGAGAGATGTTTCAAAATTACAAAAACTCCCTTCAGGTTTCGTTTTGTCTTAAATTTAAGAGGGTAACTGAAATATTTTTGTAAATGTCAAAGATTTTTTGAATTTTTTTTAAATCACCGAAAAAAATGTATGATTATTTAGTTTTTAGTAATTTTCAAAGAATTCTGGATTCTTTTGTAATTAGCTAAAACCTCAGTTGTTTTTGTAATTATTCCTTAACCAATTATACCAGATTATGCTTATGTCAAGATGGCTTGGGTGAAGATGTTCCTCCTCTCTCTTGATGGTGTTGAAGTTTTTGTTCCCTCCATTGGCGGAGGGAGGGGGCAACCTGGGCCCTTCCCCTTCTCCTTTTTAAAAAAAAAAAAAAATTACTTAGAAAAGTTTTAGAAAACAAAAATTTAGTTATGATTTTTTTTAGTTTTTTTTATACAGTCCATCATATTTACGTGTATCGGCCCACCCCATATAATTCCTGGCCACGCCATTGGTTCCCTCATCTTTATTGTCTTCACTATTGTTAGCTCTGTGTCTCTCAAACTCTCTGAATTTTTCCAAGTACCTTAACATGGCTTCATAGTAGTTATCGAATCCTAGTGAACTCAAAGCCCGGCAAATGTTGTCCCCATTAACACTGGCGGACGCAGGATTTCGGTTTTGGGGGGCGAAAAACGAACCGAGATCATATATTTAAACTTTGAAAAAAAAATTGGGGGTAATTGTAAAACACAACTATTTAAAGTTTTTTATCAAAGTTTTGGGGGGCAATTGTAAAAAATTCCTTTATTTTAGCTATAAAAAAATAATTTTAAAAACTTTTTTTTTTATCAAAGGGAAATAATTTTGGAAATTTTTGGGGGTAGCAAAATTTGCCCCCTTGTCCCCCCGTGTCCGCCGGTGCCCATTAACCGTCTTTCGATTCTCCTTACGACATCGGTCAGACGCTTCACTTGTGTCGAAACATATGAACTCCGGTGCACATTCTTGCATTCTTTCTTTTGCTTCTTTTGATATGTTGCCATTTGCAGGGAGGATCTGTTTCATCCATCCTACATTAGCAGATGAGTCGTTTTTTTTAGCCATTGCCAACAAACAAAGATATTTTTTAGCCATATTTTCAAATATATCTTTTTTAGCCATTTTGGGGTGTGAAAAACTCAATTTGCCTTTGAGCCAATTTAACAGCACAAAAACACACATCCCTGTGACTCGAATTCAGGTTACTGTAAACAGTGTTATTTCTCTCTCTTTTACTTATCTCTATGTATCTTCTTACTCTTTTTTTTTCAAATTTTTTTTAAGAAATCGAACATGTATTTTTCATTTTTAAATATGCAATATGTGTGTTGAATTATAGATATCGAAAAGAGGATTAATTTGATATATTATACATGCAAACAGATTTAAAACGAAAAAGTTATATGAATTCAAAGTTTTTGAAAAAAAAATAATTGGGTATGTTGTAACTCGAATTGAGTCATCATGTGACTTCAATTCGAACTGATAAACTCAAATTTGAGTCATTGTGTGGGACCGTACCAAGTTCCCGAATTTAACACATTGAAATATATCATTCTTTCAAATCTTCCCCTTTTAAGTCCAAATGCAACATAAGTGCTTGAGGATAAGTAAGATTAATTTGAGTCCCCTCAAAAAAAAAAAAAAAAAAAGGGGGTAAGATTAATTTAAGACTATATAGTTTCACAATTAACCAATAAGATTGTGAGCTCTAAAACATTATGCACACAGATAAATAAAAATTACAACTATTTCTGAACAGCTAAACTTGTGATCAGAAATTAACAAATACATATCAATGGAATTTGATGTTTTTATCAATTGTTGTGATCCCAGAATTTGTATAAACATGAGGGTTCAGTTGCAGAAAATGATACTAAATTCATCCGAAGGACAAACAGAAATAAAATGAAAAATAACAACAATTACAAGACAAGAATTTACGTGGAAACGAGAAAAACCACAACTGACAATTAAAACAAATTCCAGTACGTGAAACATTTTTCCAATTACACAAAAATTATCTCTTCCGACCCTAGTAGTGTAGTACCCCACATTCTTACAAACTTTTGACTAACTCACATCTCTCTTCCAATTCTCTATACTATAGAATACAAGAAAAGAAATTTAACTAGAATCAAAACACAAAAATTAAAGTGTTACTGAATGGTACAATTTAAATAAAGCCACTTGAGTTCCTTAAATAGCTTAATAAACTCCTCAAGCAATGTGGAATGATAATCATTTCTTTTATTTTTGACACCAAAAATCAACAGAAAAATTAGGGGTGGCAATGTCTGACACGACACGAAACCAGAATACGAAACCGATCCGAAGTTACTAAGAGAAACCCGAACCCGAACACGAGAAACCCGAACCCGAATCCGACTAACACGGACACGATCCGATGCTCCCAATAGAAATTTTAAAATTTCATTAACTTTCGATATATTTTAAGCATAACCCAAAATTAACCCGAATTGACACCCCGAAGAAAAATCATGAAAAGTTAATCATTAAAAATACTTTTCACAGTTTATGATCAGAGTACCTGTCTTTATTTTTCAATATATATATAAATTCTTGTCCTCTTTCATCAGGCAGTTGAAGATGTTCCTCCTTTCTTAAGAATCCCAAAATCAAACGATGTTACTGAAGTTGTTGAATTTGAAGTTCCTTCATCTTTATTGTCTTCATGACTATTGCTTTGATTAGCTGATCTCTGTGTCTCAAACTCTCTGAATTTGTGCAAGTACCTTAACATGGCTTCATAGTAGTTGTCGAATCCTAGTGAACTCAGAGCCCAACATATGTCGTCCCCATTAACCGTCTTACGATTCCGGTTACGACATCGTTCCGATGCTTCACTCGTGACGAAACATATGAACTCCGATGCACATTCTTGCATTCTTACTTTTGCTTCTTTGGATATTTTGACATTTGCGGGGAGGATCTGTTTCATGATCCGCCCTACATTGGCTATTGGGAGCAATTTATCTTGCTCCTCACTCATTATTTCTAATTATAAGACAAGAAGATCTAATTAGTTAGATCTTTTTTTTTTTATTGATATACAGATACACGTTGTTTTTGTGATTGACTCTTTTATATAGTAATCTATACATGCTTGTTTTAGTAGTGGCGGAGGCAAGATTTTATAGTTGGGTGTGAAACTACAGGCTCTACTGGTGTAGCCAAAGGGAAAGGGGGCCAACCTGGGCCCTGCCCCTCCTTTTTATTAAAAAAAAGAATTAATACATAATATTGAATATTTATATGGGTTTTTTTTGTATTTTTTATCTGGTATACTCCAATTTCGTGTATCGGCCCACTTCCAATTATTTCCTAGCTACGCCACAGACTACAACGAATGGAGGACTGAATACAAAAAGTACCCTGAGGTTTCACCTATTTACAAAGAAATCCAGTTAACTTCTAAAATTACAAAAAATACCCTGAAGTTTGATTCAGTGTTAAAATTAAAGGGTAAACTGCAATATTTTTATAAATATGAAGGGGGATTTTGAAATATTTTTTGCTTATGAAGAGTTTAAATGTTAGACAAATAAAATCGGAGGGTATCTTTTGTAATTTTAAAAGCTAGCTAGGTTATTTTGTAATTATGTCAAACTTCAAGAGTATTTTTTTTTATAATTAACACTATTTTAAATGATACTTAGTAAGAAAAATTGAAAATTTTTGGGGAAACCAACCCCCTTTTCCCCCTCAGTCCGCCTCTACTTGTTACCAATGATGCATCTTAAATTTGACAGTACTATCGTAAGTATACACACGCTTGATCGTCATGATCGATCTATAATTTATTTACTAGTTTAGCAAAACCTAATTCTTTTTTTTTTTTGACGACTCATATTATCTCAACACAAGTCAGTTTGAATATAGACCCACACTTTTTTCGGACTCTAGAAAATACGTCTTTCAAACCCTGGTTCTAATCTACTTGGGCTTTTTGGAAGAGAATGGATAAACTCCAACCCTTCACTTCACGATAGTCATTAACGTTTTGAACTCATGACCTAATTGTTGAGGACCCATAACAGCTAGCTAGGACTATAATCAACATGAATAGTTGAGCGTAGGAGCATTTTTTTGGGAAAGCAAAGATATTCGAAAAATGAAAACCCTAGCTAAAAAGGTTAAGCTTGATAATGGAATGGTACGTACAAATTAAGTGGTCCCTTTATAATCTCATCAAAGCTTTAATAACACTCCCACCAATGTGATTAATTATTAATATTTTTTTTTTGAAAATGAATGGACAGTCCATTCATTTTCAAACTGTACAAACAATATTATATAATTAATTAAATAAAGATGAGACTTCAAATCCTTATATCTCCCTTTGCTCAAATATAATTAATAATAGGTCATGACATTGGTCCATTGTGGAAATAGGTCGAGGTCGAGTTAGGCTTTCTATCGGACAGGGTTTACATGTCTAGTCTAGTTTTCCCCGATGAGTCATTTGTAAAATCTCGTGTTGGACATAATCAGGTTTTTTAATTCCATAGAAAAGTTTCACATTTGCAGGATAATAGGTCCACAAGCAAACTTGACATTATTTCATAAATAGGTATGACGGGCTAGAACCTCTATTATATATTTTTTTTTTCCACCAAACTTGACTTATTTCATAAATAGGTATGACTGAACAAACCATATATATTTTATCTATTACAATAATTAAATAATTATAAAAATAGTAATATTAATAAATATATATTGTGTTATTATATTTGTAGGCTATAAATATGTCGGTCTTATTAGGTTTGTAAGACCTTTTTAAAGCCCAAGCCTAACCCTATTTAATAAATAAGCTAGACCAAGCCAAGCCCAAAGTAGGTCGAACTCGATCAACATCCTTAGAAAGGTTTATGACTTTAAATATATAAGTATACATAATTATTAAATAATTTTTATAGGGCCCCAAAAAAGTAAAAATTACAAAATGGACCTTTGCTTAAACTTATAAAAATTTTCCAAAAAAAACAAAACGTTATGTTTTCCTTCAAAATTATATTTCTACTCAAGAACAAAATTTATAGGGTACCATAGTGATTCTTGAGAGTTGGAAAAAAAAAAAAACCTTTGAAAATTGTTATCAAGCACTGTTCGAAATAAAGAAGATTATAAGCATATATACCAATGTGATCTTGCACCAACTTTGTTTGAAAGATTGGGTTATTCTCTTTCTGATTAGCCAACCACTTTCCAAAGTCCTTATACAACTTCTTTAAACGACTAATTTTCATATTCTGACCTCAGTAAATGATGAATCAATATCATCCATTTGAGGTACTTGGAAAGATCTGGACACAAACAGAGTAACAAATCTAAGAATTACAACAATGATATGGCATGTGATACTTAGCGTTCTCCCAGGAGGTATTTTACGATTTTGTCGTGAAAATATGCATCTTGGGAGAAAGGGGCCTACCTCTTATAAGCAAGAATCTACCCGCGTGCTCAATCGATGTAAAAAACCACAACAAAGAAGTGCTAATGAGGTCTAGGGCCAAAAAAGTTCAGTGTAGGCAAGAAAAGTCAAACCTTCCATATAAAACACTTTAGAATAGACCAAAAAGTACACAAACACGCCATGCATGTGACAAAAATCATGGCAAAAAGTTCCACAGTCGATCTACTTCAGATGGCAAAGTGCAAAGCTCGTAGTTCAAATACAAAATATAACAAAAAAAAAAAAAAGAAAAGTAAATCTCCCCAAGTGCAAAGCCATAAATTTGGATGGCAAAGTGTTTTCACCCACCCCTTAACCATATCATATATTTTTACCCCCTTGGACAAAATCGCAATATCGTGCATTAGACACATTTCGCAGAAAAAAGAAACAATTTGAAGTTCAAACTTCAAAGTGCACCATTTTGAACGTCCATGTCATAATACTTTGGTTCCACAAGCATTAAGAAAGAAGTCAAGTGTTCAAATATAAGTATCAATTTATTCGATGTACAAATGCTTCTACAAAACCCCATCCATCTTCTATATCTGGTCCAATCCAAAACCCTGAAATTAGCACATTGGAACTAAAACATACACCAAAATGACATAAAGCAGGCTTAAAACATTCTCTTGTGGGAATGGAAATGCTGCTAGGAGAGTTTCTATTCGATGAAGTCATGCCTCCATCAGAATACATGTGAAACGGATGGTTTTTGCCTGTACGTTCACAATGTTAACTCATAAAGGCAATAAAGAAAGGTCTGCTCAGATACCGTAAAGCAAATACACAAAACTTCATGGAACATAGCATTAAACAGCATTTATCCTTTCCCTAAACAAGATTCTCAACATTTGAAGCGACGTTATAGTTCTTATCCTGAGAAGTGCGATCTGTGCAAGAGAAGGCCAATTTTTGTCCAGTTAATACATAAAAGATATGAGAAAATATCTTATCAGTAATGCTAACAACTTTGCTTTTTGATAGAGGATATTTTTGAGAGCTATGTTTTCTATAGTCAACTAATTTCTTCTTTAAATAGCTTACATTACTGTTTCTGGCCATAGGTGTCAATGAACTCTCTGAGTCTCTGTCACCATTTTCTAGCATTATGTGGAGCATCAAATAATCTATACTCACATTTTTTCTTAAGTCTCATTTTTCATAGATTTATTTCTTAAGTCAAGGGATTCGAAAGGCAGAGGAGGCAGTTGGTTTTCCAAAGGGCACAAGCGTCGTCGGGTGGAATAAAGTACTCGTGGAAGCAAAGTCCACCAGAACGCTTTTGATACTTGAATTAGAAATATACAAAGCAACCCTCGGAGGATAACGTACGCTTGTTGATTTAAGAATTAAAATCACATTTTGCATTTTACTTTTCTGTTCATTTTTTAATGCAAGTTAAGCTAAAGAAAAATATTCTAACTTTCACAACATGTCCACCAAAGATTTCTCATTTTTCAAAATACAAATCTCACAGTTGTAGACATCGAGTATGTATTCATAGAAGCATTGGATGAACTGGAATTTAACAAAAGGGCATTTGTCACAGACATTAGAAAAAGTTCATTTCCCAGGAAAAAAATGGTATAAGAATAGTATGTGAGGCACCAGAAAGAAGAATGAGTTTGTTTAGGCCAAATATCATGAAACTAGTTCTCTCAAAATAGGTCCAGTTTAATTTTGAAAGAAATTTTCATTGATGCATGATACAGTAGGAATAAGGGCTAGCTTCATGACGTTTTTCAGCAGGAAGAACAAGATACAGCTGAAGTATTTCATTGTAATCAAAATAGTCTTTATATCTTGGACCCAACTCAACTCGAACTTCATTCCATAACCAACTCATTAGTTCGTAGAATTATCTTTACCATCATAGTCAAAAAGACTCAACCGCTTACTTCAGGGGCTCCTCAGTCATCTAATACTATCTATTTGTCACACTCTATCCACAATCCATGTGTTTGATTATGATTATTATTCCAAAAACTGAAAATATCGGAAAGCTGAAAATTGACAACTTATAGCAACTCATATGTAATTAAGAAGAGTACACAAAACCCAAAAAAAGTTGGTTATCAGTGAAAAATGAGGGAAGGTTTTCCGAGAGTAATGAAAATTTCAAGCGTGAAAAATTAAAAGTTTAACTTTCATTTCTAAGTAATCAGGATAGTATAGATTAAAAAAAGGCCTTTGAAGAGTTGAATAGATTTCCTTGGTTGGTCAGTTGGTTATGAACAGCGTACAGCGTTATTAGGAAACCTTCAGAAACAATGGCATATAATCCTAATGACTACACATGATCAAGAAACAAATTTAAGCTTGAACTCTGTCAACTATATTATCATCAAGCAAAAAGAAAAAGGAACCTGTTCTGATGGTTACTGAATTCATAAGCCTTCCACCAGTTAATCTCCTTGTGAGAGTTCCCTGCAGCAAGCCCCATACAATCATGAGTATAAAAGGTGCAGACTAAATCAAGTATTGTTCCTCAAATGCAAGTATAAAAGTTATCATATTGAAAAAAATACGGCCAAAAAACTAGTAGTTATTCGTATATGGGACACTAGTTACAATATACTGTCACAAATGCAAATAAATAAAAGTCCACCAACTCTACTGGAAAAACAGAAGCATAATTTATTGGGATAATTACAAAAACAACCCCTGAGGTTTATCCTAATCACAAAAAACTCCAGTTATCTTTCAAAATCACAAATTTCTCTCGAGGTTTGTATTTAATTAACAAAATACACCTCTCTTGAGACCTATTGAGGGTACAATTTTGTAAGCTAAAAACAAATATCAGAGGGTATTTGTAATTTTAATTTTTAAAAGATAATTGTAATTAGGCTAAACCTCAGTGGTAGTTTTTGCAATGAACCCAATTTATTAGGTAGTAAATCAGAATGAGAACCTGCCTAGATACAAACATAAGGGGGTTCTTGAAGTTTGAATGCACAAATTCAAAGGTGTAAAGGCAATCAATATATGCAAATAATTTTTCATAGCTGAGACAAATACTCTTTCAGCCACTGCATATCTCTGTATCAACCATAGCCCACTTTAGAGTAAAAACACTGACTAAACAAGCAAAAAACATCAAATACTATCGGTTATTTTTTTCCATTTCCATTTGAATCCAAACAATTGGTTTCCACATCTTCCCGCAGTAATAGCAATTGCCATAACAAGGATTACCCAAATACTTCGTTCATTCATGACACTAAAAAAGCAATTACAAACGCAAGAAGCAGATATTATAATGTAAGATTAAAAAAAAAAACTAAATAATAGGGTTTGTTTTTTGTTCCCTTGTCCAATTATAGTACATTTCTTGAATACTCTTCAATTTTATTCAGAGAAAAAAAGAAGGGCTTAGTTAACAGAGCAATTACCTGAAATGGAGCTTCACTGAAGCAGAACGGCGTGAAAAGGCTGGTGGAGAGTAAGCAAGCCATGGAAATGGAGCTTCACTGAAGCACAAACACAACTCGCGGGTCTTTTTTTGTTGTATCCCGTGAATCAACTCAAAACACTAGTGATATTTTCGTAAATATTAGGTTAATTAGGGGGTGCGATCATAATTAAAAAGTACAATTAGGTTTTTGGGTGAATTTCTTAATATGGTCCAAATTTAAGAAAATTTATCATTTTAAGACCCAAAATTTTAACATTCTCAAATTAAGATCCAATTTTTATTTTTTTCTCAAATTGGGATTTCACTCAAATTTTGGGTTGGTTATGAACAGCGTACAAATTTTTAGGAAAAATCAAGAAACAATTTATATTTTTTTCTCAAACATGGCCAAGAAACAAATTTTGGGTTCTCCTTCAAATTTAGAATTTAATAAAAAGAGAAATATTAGTGTGAACTATCACGTCAACCACAAAAATTATTTTTCTTCCTCTTTTTATTTATTCGCTCATTCTTTTTTACCTGATCCATGTTTATATCAATTTTGTTTAACGTGTAGAAACCAAGATCTATAAATATAAATGTATGTAGCTAACAAGATAAAAAAAACCGTAAAATATTTATCGGTTACTAAAAGAAATAAGATATACCAAATTATGAATGAAAAAGAAGTAGTAAAATATTTTTCAGTTACTAAAAAAAGTAAGATATCCAAATTATGATTTAATTTTACAGTTTAAAACAAGTATCGATTAAGAAAAAAAGGAATGAGCAAAAAAATAAAAAGAGAAAGAAAATTAATTTTTGTGGCCGGTGTGATAGATTACATTAATATTTCTGTTTTTGTTAAATTTTAAAAATAACCTCTCTTGAGACCCCAAAATTTGGGGAGGCCTGGTTTGAGAAAAAAAGTAAAGTTTGGTTCTTGATTTTTTTAAAAGGTTGAAATTTTGAGTCTTGAACCTCAGTGAGAAACCAAAATTTGAGGAACCCAATTTAATTTAAAAAAAAAAAAAAAATTGGAACTTGATTTGAGAAGATTAAAATTATAGGTCTTGAAATGATAGATTTTCTTAAATTTAGATCCTACTATTAAATTCTCCCTAGGTTTTTCTCTAAAAATATTTATTACATTATCAATGTAATTTTGGTGCCCAATAATAGTGCCATTAAGCGCGATGAGAATTTTGTGACGTATTAGGTGGGATAACGTTCATTTTTTACACTGAAAAGATTACAAAATTTAAGGAGTTGAAACTGACTCCTTGAAACACCTCCATTTGCATTATCTTCCCATTGTGCATCGGCAAACGTATAAAAATTACAATTAAAGTCAAATTATTAGTTTAATTTATAATTTACTTATAGTACATTTCTTGAATATCTTCAATTTGAGTTTGATTTATTTATTTAACGAGACTTATTAATTTATATACTAATGAACAAACTCAATTTTATTTATGAAAGTAATGGTGAAATATCTAGAGATCTATATATATATATATATATCTTTAAGTTACACAGTGATAACTTGGTTCAAATTGACCTAAAAGACTAAAACTAGAATAATTTTCAAATTGACTCAACAAATATTCAATTTTTGTATATAAAAAAAATCAGACATTCTTTATTTCAATCGTCAATAATAGGGCCTTAGTGAATATGTGGTCAACTTAACGTTTTTCGTTATTTAATTCGTATGAAAAAAAAAAATTAAGCAGGGAAACAAATTATGAAATATCAATTTAACTATGTTCCCAACATCTAGTTTTGGAGATCTCTCTCTGTTTAATATCTATCAGGATTAATTCAGGGGTTATTTTTATTATCTGTTTGACTGTCAAGAGTTTTCAATAATTGAAATTATATATATATATATATATATATATATATATATATATTGTAACAGAAGTTTAATTCTAAAAATACTTGTTTTGTTATTATTTTCAGGGTGGTTGGTTATTGACTTAAAATTAGGGTTGTCAATCGTGCCGTGTTTCGTGTTCGCGGGTCGTGTTTTTACACATGTATTACATGTTTGATATGAACCAGAACCTAACCCATTTATAACCCGGGTAACCTGACCCGACACGAAAAACATGTATAATTTAAACTTGACACGAAAAAAAATATTAAAAAAATCAGAAAAAATTAAAATTACAAATAAAAAATACATTATAATAATTTTTCCATCATCATATAACCAACTAAAACATCACAAAATATTAAAATAATGTATCACAATAAAATTAAACGGGTTAATAGGTCAAACGTGTTATTTACACAGTGACCCGACCCGACCTATTTATTATTCGTGTTAACCGTGTCCGACCTGATTTTGTCGAAAAAAAAAGGATTGTCAGACATTCTTTATTTCAATCGTGTTAGGTTAGGTGGTCAACTTAACGTTTCATTTCGACAAATTAACACCCCTACTTAAAATAGAGAGTATTCTCTCAATATTCTTGTCTCAGTTATGATATTCGCGTAAAATCAACCAGAGTGAATTTGTATCTTTGTTATGCTTCTGTCTCACAACATCACTCTCTCTGTCTATATTACCTTTGTGGAGGCCCATATGGGTGTTAACTGTGGATTTTTCAAACAGGCCGGGCGGTCAATTAATTGGATTCAAATTTTTTCCCAAGAACAAGAGCTAGGGTTAATTGCTCAACCCTTGAACCTGGTGCTACAGTGACATTATCAGATCAAGTACAGATAGAGCAGTGGCACATCCAAAATTTTAAAAATAGAGGTACGATAGATATTAAAAAAATATACATATAAATATTGTTTAATATTTAAATTCCTACAAGAAAACATTGTTTAATATTTTATAAAAGTTGATCATGTAACCTTACATGAAAAACTAATACACATATATAAAATAAATAATCAGAATAATTAAGAAAACAACACTACAAGAAAACAATCAAATTCCAACGAAATAATTCCAATAATAAAAAACCCTTGGAATTTTTAATATTTTGAAATTCCAATGCGACAAGATACCATTGGAAAATTAAAAAAATCAAAAATAATAAAAAAACTATTTGGTATTGTTGGAATATTTTTTCCATAGGAATTTTGTTTAAATTTAGCCATTCAAAAAAGCGGCCTTTATAAATTGGTGCTTTTTCATTGAAAAACTAAATATAATTCAATGAAAATAAATAATCAACAAATTTGTTTTGTTGGAATTCCTTGAAAATAAGAGACAACAAAACATAGTTTTGGTAATATTATTGACATTATTAGATTTTTTTTTATTTTTTTAGTTTTGTAGGTTTTGACTTTTGCCATGATTTATTTATTCAAGTTGTTAAGTCAATCTTTTAATTTTTGAAATTTTATTGTGGGGATTTGTATTGATTTATTTGGATTTTCTAATTTTTTTTTGTAAAAATAGGGTTATAAATTTATTATTATTATTTTTACTAAAAAAAATTGTTGGATATTGTTAATTTGGGGGTATAACTGTATTCCTATAAATGCACATAGATCCGCCATGGTAGTCTGGTACAGAGCATGTTAATATTTTTACAAACTTTGCAGATGTCCCAATACAAAAGAAACTGGTTTAAATTCTGAGAATTTGTGTGAAGGTTAGGGTTTTTAAGAATGAAATTTAGGGTTTCCACAAAAAGTAGTCCAGGACCACTTCTCCAATATATCTTCCTTGGACAGAGTTGCCAAATGCAGTGATAATCATACTTAATTTTTTTTTTGGATAACCGAGATTTCATGTTCCCACATGATTAGTACTTGGGGAAACAATCCCCCCCCTTAGAAACGCCTCAAATAAACTACGAGAATGTACAATGGCTCTCGGGTTCCCCCAAGTGATTGCTTCATACCGGACTTCCCATAAACTGCGAGAATGTACAATGGCTCTCGGGTTCCCCAAAGTGATTGCTTCATACCGGACTTCCCATAAACTGCAAGAATGTACAATGGCTCCCGGATTCCCCAAATGATTGCTTCATACTGGGCTTCCCTCAATCAACCGTAGGTTCCCATCGGGTTTCGACCTGAATATTAATAGTTCCACAATTGCACCCAAGGAGCTCGAATTCTTGACCTCTCATGGAGAAGCGAAAAGTTAACTCACTTGAACCAATTTGGCTACAAGGTCATTGGTATCATACTTAATTAATCCCTCTCTATTTGTGTTATAAAGATTGTATGAGGTCATTTATTAAGGCAAAAACAAGTTAGAAAGTAGAAACATTAATAAAACTGTGCTTGCCATATATATATATGACATCAAAGTGAATTGAAACTTTTAGAAAGGTGATATTTTGTTGGTGAGCTTAATTTTTTTTTTTTTTTTTTTAATAACTCAATTTCGTCTTTACGCTTGATTATGCAAAAACAAGTTAGAAAGTAGAAACATTAATAAAACTGTGCTTGCTATATACAACCAGATCCTCCCATAAGACAACAATTATGTTCGAAATCTACTAAACGATTTAGAATCGAATGATATGTTTGTCATTGGTGAGCTTAATTAAGATGTTGCAAAAGTGTTGGTGACCGACAGAATATCACCCTTCTAATTTTCTATTTACTTTACTGTTCTTATATGGCAAGCACAGTTAATTAATTATTATTGATCATGTTTAATTTCTAACCTTAATTTATGTCTTTATAAGTGACAGCTTTATTACACAAATTGATATATTAGCGCTGTCTATGTGCATTTGGCAACTCTGCCCAAGGAAGATATATATTGGAGAAGTGGTCCTGGACTTACTTTTTGTGGAAACCCTAAATTTAATGCTTAAAAACCCTAACCTTGACACAAATTCTCAGAATTTAACCAGTTTTCTTTTTTATTGGGTCATCGCTGCTGCATCTGAAAATTTTGTAAAATATTAGGAAAAATAATTTTTTGGGTTTTTGTAACTTAGACTTCTTAGAGATTTAGTTTAGTTCTTTAGGTAGTCACTTTTTAAAATTTGGTCTAAATTTTTTTAAAATTTTGAAAATTTAGTCCTATTTTGACTAAAAGTATGTAATTTTATACTCCCTCCGTCCCATAATTAAAGATAGACAAGTAAAATAATTCACACAGATTAAGAAAATATAATAAATGTAATTGAGAGTATAATTTTTTTCATATTCAATCTATTTTGCCCTTGCATTAAATGGTGATATATCATTCAAAGTGAATTAAATAGGGGTACTTTAGTATATTGTTGTATAATAATACTCTCAATAAGAAAACAAGTCTATAAATTGGGACGGACGAAAAAAGAAAGATGGTCTATGTTTTTGGGACGGAAGGAGTAGTAAATTGCGGACTATGACCTCTGAGTTACAAACATGTCAAAAATTTGGGAAAATTGCCTCATAAGCAATGAAATACCCAAATTTTAGACATATCATTTTTTGGAAAAACTTGCAAAACTAGTCCTGTATTTATAGCTAGGGGTGTTGCAAAATTAGTCCTATAACTTTTGAAGTTGCATTAATTTTAGTCCTGTGATAATTTTGCCCCTTAGCAAAAACAACAATTTTACATATGTAATTTTTAGGATTTGGCAATTTTAGTCTTTTATTTTTTAGTTGTGGTAATTTCAGTCATATTATTCAAAATAACTATTTTTGACATATTAGTGCTTGTTTTTTATATTTTTATAATTAGGAAATAATACATAATAATTGTAGAACTCATATCTCGGATTTTGATCTGGATTTATAAATCTATCATTCTTCATCATTAGGCAATCTATAGTATAAATCATAAATAAATTCTACTCGACTACATAAAATATAAGCTCTTATACCTTTTTAAACTTGATCTTAGATATATTGAATACACTACAAGAATTTCAGCTTATAATGACGAAAATTTAGTGACGGTATGACAAAATCGTCATTAAAAGCAAGATACACGAGGTTTTAATGAGGGTAAAAAATAATCGTAGTTAAAAGAATTGATTATTAGTGAGGCTTGCTTGATTTCCTAGTTATTGGTAACTAATCCCGTCACTATTTGTGTGGAATAAAAATCCCCTCATTATTGGTTATAAAATTTTAGGCGCCATAAATTACCCACCATATGTAGTTGTAGATTTTATTTAAAAATATTATCAATATTTATTGAAAAAAATATTTATCATCTATTTTTAAAAAAAATATTTATCACTATTTTAAAAAAATTAACTTTTAGTTTCTCTTGGGCCTGATTTGAGAGATTGAAATTTGGTTAACAGATAACATTGAATTACCAAAATAAAAATCAAAACTCACAATTCAGTTTCTACTTTAATGGTTTTTTCGATATTTGAAATTTAGTCCAACATGTTAATGTAATATATATTATTTATTTACCTAGGCTAATATATATTTAAAAAAAGAAAAGAAAAGTATAGTATAGAATTCCACAGTCCCCCCTTTTCATTCTCACTCTCGATTTCAATTCCTCTCTCAACCTTCTCCTCCGTGCGGCACTGCATAAACATGTGAGAAGAAAGTTCTAATCTCAAACCCTAAATTATTTTTTTCCCTTTTCAATGTTTCTTTGTTTTACCTTCATTGGTGTATATCTTATCTCTCTGGATATTTGGTTGTCAATAATTTGGTATTTCTTTTTGTGGAATTATATGCCTATGTTACAGTGATCTTTCAGGTTTGAATCTTGATCGAGAAATTTCACCTGCAATAGTACAGCTTAAAGGTATGCTCTTGATGTAAATTGATGTTTGTTTTCGTAATTCTTTCATTTATTAAGTTTCTTGCATATCTTACACTTAGGATTTGGAGGGTCTGAAATCAGTTGTAATTGTTGTATGTAATCCTTTCTTGTCTTTTTAGGAGAATTGTTGAAACACCAGTGGACTTGAAATTGGCTTTTTGGACAAGTCCCAGATGAGATTGGGGACAACTCAGCTTTAAAATAAAGTTTGTACGTTGGTTTTTGATTCTCTTAATTTATGAGAGAGTGAGAGTCGCTTATAATTTTTTAGTCCAAAAATTTGTGATCATTACCAAATAATGTACATGTAGTGTGATAATGTGTACATTTGACTATTTTAGTAACTTTAATTGGATCATCAGTAGGGAGTTATCATTCAACGGGCTCTATTGCAATATTCCCTTCTCAATTTCAAAGTTCAAGCAACTTGATAATTTGTAGTTAAATCAAAGTTCACTTATCTTCTCGTTTCATTAGTGTTTGATTCTACCTGTGGACATATTACACGCTTCTATGCTTTTGGATATTACTAATCTCACTTCTTAGTGTCGAAGTTTGTGTGTACTTGTTTTACATTTACTTTGCTTGACAAGATTTTGAAGATATAGTAACCAGTTAATTGGTCCAATCCATTCAATGCTCTTCTTAACTAGAAAATTCTTGGAATCTATATTCTTCAACTTATTTAAATTCTGTTATGATCAAGAATGATTTTGGTTGATGTGCTTTTCAGATTCATGGTTATTGGGATTTGGCTGAAAATAAGATGAGTGGAGAAATACCAAGACTATTATATTGGAATCTATTACTTCATTACCGATGAGTTAGACTAATTAATCTTCTTAAATTTGGCCCTCGTCATTCTGAAATGGATTAACTGTATGATTAACCATAATCATACTAACTTTGCATTCGACATAAGGGATTGAGGGGAAACAACCTACAAGCTTCCTTTGTCCTGGTATGTGTCAACTAACCGACTTGTGGTATTTGTAAGTAACTTCTTACCCGTCTAATCACTTAAAGCTCCCAATATATTTGACATGATTTAGTTGAAATAAAATTTGTTGATGTTAGGGATATCTCATACAACTTTTCTGCTGAGATTCCATTTAATATTAGTTATCTCCAAGTTACCTGAGGGAGGCACTTGCAGTATTATAAGTACTTTATTTGTTCATGTGACATTGACTTTCTAACCACTGAGTTCCAAATTTTATTTCCCATTATTAATTTGTTAATTGTTTCAGATATCTAAGTTACAACATATGGAGAGGAACAATCACACCAATTCCTTTGAAATTTAACATGCACACAGAAATTGTAAGTAATGCAAGTATGCTTCTTTAGGACAATTAGATGAGTTTCTTGCCCATATAAGTCAAGCTTTCTTGATTTTTGTATCTAAATTCACATTGTTCCGCATTGAGATGAGTAAAATCATTGTTATACCCTTGTTTTTCTTTCACTGTATTATATGAAATCAGTAGTTGTACCGCGTGTCATTTTATTACATTCAAGTTGAACTATCTGTATTATTCCACAAAGAATTTGAGCTGTTAAACTCTATATACAACCTTAGACATTTTTCTTCTGGTTATCTTTCTGAAAAATATTGAGGCTATATTGATTGCTAGATTTTCTTTTCTATATATGTTGATTTCACTTCTGTCATCACTAACTTGGTGATCACATTGCAATAGTAAAATGTGTTTTGTCAATCATACTTCTCCAATTTTTTAGTCTTTATATGTTATTATTTCCTATTGATATGAATACTTTCTTTTTTAATTTTTTTGTAGGCTGATTCATAAAGAAGAATTCAAGCATGGACTAGGAAATTGGTAAATGGAACATTGAAGCAGTCAAGCAATTGGTCACCTTTATGGTGCTCAAATGTTTTTATACTCCATGGAGTAGATATTAGAGAGTATTTTGGCTATCCATCGAGTTGATAATCATTTTATAAAAAAATACATTGTCTATATTTTGATAAAATGAATAAATATGGATGTGTTTTTTTTTTATAAGTTTTGTTGTTTATAAAAGTTATTTTGTTCTGAATATTTAGCTATATTCATATTCATTTGTAATGATGTAGTTTCATGTAATGACCAATTCATATAAAATTCTCATAATAAAAAGTAATTCTTAGTTAGGATAATTAATCGTTTTATGATGTGTAATTTTATTACTAAATTATTTTTTATTGACAGACTAATAAATAATAATTAATAATAAAACAACATATAGTGACGGGAAATATGAAAATATAATAAGGAGGTATCTTGTCATTAAAGTACTATTAATGAGGGGCAATTGATATATAATGACAAAAATCATCGTCATTGAAATTGATTTTTAATGATGGTATAATCTCGTCATAGAATATATGAAAGCAATAATGACGAGACATATTTCCCGTCATTATTTACTTTTACCTAGGAGGGCAATAGTGAGGGGTCCATGACGGGAAATTCCCGTCATTAAAAGTTTTTAATGATGAATTTTTGACATATAATGATGAATTTTTCCGTCATTATATATCAATTTTCTTGTAGTGATATTTTGGCTATAAAGGTCATTTTAGAAATAATTGAAATAGCCATTAGGACCAAATTAATTTGCATCAACATAAAACTCATAGGACTAGAATCGCACAAATAAAAAATGTACGGGACCAAATTAATTTGCATCAACATAAAACTCATAGGACTAGAATCGCACAAATAAAAAATGTACGGGACCAAATTTACGAAAAAGTACTTAAAATATACAAGACTAAAATCACAATTTCAAAAGTTACAAGACTAATAGTGCAACACCCCTGTAGATGCAGGACTAATTTTGCATTTTTCCCTCAGTTTTGCAACAAATCACTGAAATTCCTAAAAATTTTAGACACATCAGCGGCCCGTCGGCTCTAATCACCAATTTCAGTAAAATTACACAATTTTGGCCAAAATTTGACTAAATGTTCGAATTTTTAAAAGATGTTTGGATAAAAATTTAAAGATGGGGAAAATTAGAAACTTCATCCCGTCGTAAGTTGGCATATTTTGAGATTTGGTCCTATATCTTGGCAGGTTTGGGAATCAATCATAAATATTTGCATGAAATTAGATATTTAGTCCTATATGTTCGAATCTTAGATTTTTGGTCATATAAGTTATATCTTTAGTTTTCTTTTAGTCTTGTGTTTTTAGACATTCCGCGTATTGATCTTTTTTAAAAGGGACTATATAATTTCAATCTTCCAAAAATATGAATGTGACATCTTAAAGGACTAATTTGCAAAAAAAATCCAAATTACAAGACTTAAAATCTTATTTTCCCTTTAAAGATACATGAGTACTACTTGGAGGAACAAACTCCAAAAAAAAAACCTAACTCTCGTTCTTGAAAATATTCTGAATCCAATTTGACCGGCAAAGGTAACATGTACTTTCTCTCAAACACACACACACACAGAGATCCAAATTTTATATTTTGGGAATATAGTTCATTAATTGTTTTACCTCTGATTTCTTTAAAACTATTAAAAGTTTTGGAAAATATAGTCCAGATTGCTTTTAATTATATAGAATATTTCCGATCGAAATTAATTTCAAAACTACAATAATAAATATATATATTGATCTTGTTATTAGATATATAATCTCACGATACAGTGGATTTCAAATCCATCTTATACAGAATCGTTGAAATCATTATTTCAAATATTCCCCCTTTAGTGATTGAGGATATATAAGTAATAAGATTAATTTGAGACTATATATATATATATATATATATATATTTCTCAATTAACCATTAATTATACCAGATTATATACATCTCTCAAGATGGCTTGGATGAAGATGTTCCCCCTTTCTCAGTACTATTGCTTTGGTAATTAGCTAATTTCTGTGTCTCAAACTCTCTGAATTTGTGCAAGTACCTTAACATGGCTTCATGGTAGTTGTCCAAACCTAGTGAACTCAAAGCCCAACATATGTCGTCCCCATTAACCGTCTTACGATTCTGGTTCCGACATCGTTCCGATGCTTCACTTGTGACGAAACTTATGAACTCCGATGCGCATTCTTGCATTGTTTCTTTTGCTTCTTTTGATATCCTGCCGTTTGTGGGGCGGATGATCTGTTTCATGATCCGCCCCACATTGGCGAGTGGCAGCATGTTATCGTGCTCGTCACTCATTATTTCTAATTATAATACTAGACCATCTGATTAAATAGATCTTGTTTTTTTTTTTTTTGTATATATGGATGTATATACAGAGACAGGTCGTTTTTGTGGTTGACTACTCTTTTATAGGAATCTAGACATGCTTGTTAGCTTTGGAGGAAGCAAGATTTTATAGTTGGGGGGAAACTGGAGGGAATAAAATGCATCTATGAATAATTTTAGGGAAAGGAATACAAACCTTATAAATAATTTTAATATTTAAAACAACAGGTCTCTTGTGAGACGGTGTGAGACTGTGATGTTTTTAGTGCAAAAAGTGATACTTTTAGTGTAAAAACTAAAAAGTGATGTTTGTTTAAATACACTGAAATATTATTTTTTGCACTAAAAAATATCATTGTCCACGGTCTCACGGAGTTTCACCATCTCACATCATAAGTTTTTGCGTATTTAAAATGATACCTAGTAAAAAAAATGAATTCTTTTGGGGGCATCAGCCCCTCCCCTATCCCGCTCCTATGTCCGCCTCTGCTTGTTAGCAACGATGCATCTTAAATGCGACACGATCGTAACTATACGCACGCTTGATCTTCACGATTGATCTAAATTTTTTACTAGTATCTCGCGTGCAAACATTATTTTTCTCCTTTGATCCCTTTCTAGTACTTTCTATATTTCATTCTATATTCCATATATTGGATGAAATACACATTTACAATTGTGTGACATCACGTGTCATTCCTCCGATTCAATAAAACAGGAAGTGACCAATGACCTTGTAGCCTAATTGGTTACAAGTGAGGTAATCCTAGGCTTCTCCATGAGAGGTCAAGGGTTCGAACCCCAATGGTGCAATGGTAGAACTATTAATATTGAGGGTTTCAAGCGAATGTGTGGGAGCTACCTGAACTCTCGGTGGGAACCTTTGTCTCCCTTGATTACATTCTCGTGGTTTATTTTATTTGGAGCAATTCTTGAGAAGTCGGGATCTGTTTTCCTGAGGACTAGTTATTTAAAACAAAAAAAAAAGAAGTGGAATGTATAAAATCTCAATCCGTACGGATATTATCCAATGCGTGTGCCAGTCAATAGTGAGCATGGGGACTCCTCAAAAAAAAAATAGTGAGTATTGGGGTATGATTTTTTGGAAAGCAAAGAGATATTTGACAAAAGAAAACCCTAGAATGGTTTAAGTTTGATAATGGTACGTACAAAAGTGGTCCCCCCTCATAGTCTCATCAAAGCTTTAACACTCCACCATTGTGATTTTTTTATCATTTATATATTTGACCAGCGTAATTAATTATATAATATATTGTTTGTACAGTTTTAAAAATGGATGGAATGCGTTGATGCACGTTCGTTTGCTTCTTAGTGTTTAGAAACCCTAGTTTCTGATTACTTGGGTTTTTACGGGAAATGTGTAAATTTTTTGTGCATTTGGAGAGAAAAATATATATATTTCGGTTTTAGCCATTCTATTTGGCAGCAAACTCAGCTTTAAATATTTATAAATAAATCCGAAAATCTTAAAAACAATTTAAAATTTACAAATTAACAAGTGAATTCGAAATATATTAAAATAAATCCGATAATTATTTTAAGAATTACAAGTTAACAATTAAAATATAAATATACAAAAATAAATTTGGAAAACACAAAAATCAAATTATAAAAATTATAAAATAAATCTGAAAATAACTAAATGAAGTCTAAAAATGTGAAATAAGATTTAGAAAATTATTAAATATATATTGGAGGATAGTTCAGGTCTTTCAAAACTACTTGGGAGGATAGTTCAGGGTCTTTCGAAACTACTTGGAGGATAGTTCGTGGTCGTTTAGAACCACTGGGAGAATAGTTCATGGTCTTTTCAAACTACTAGGGCTGATAGTTTGAACGACCCGACCTGGTAGTTTAAACTAATGGGTCCGATCGTTTGAAATAGTTCGAATAATAAGGATATTTTAGGTATATACATAATAAAGAGGCCATAAAAATTCTTTTTGAATATGTAAAGCCTTAAATGTATTTGAACCATTTGAAAAGTCATTCATGAAAACTTCCCCGAGTTATATCATGTATAGATAAATAAATTGTATGTACATTGTCGTATTGGTTTTGTGCATATAGCAACCTAAATTTAATCCATAAAGAGACTCATAAATTCTATGCTAAAATATACGGTGGAGATGCATTTCAAGGACTATTACAGGAGCATTAGCCAGAGCCAGCCCTGAAGGTAGTTACTGAAGGCGGCGGCATAGAGCCCCGATTTTTAAGGGCACTAATCTTACATATGCCTTTATATATATAAGTAGACATAATTATTAAATTGTTTCTATAGAGGCCCCAAAAAAGTAAAAAAAAAAAAAACAAAATGTCCTTTTGCCTTCTTAACTTATAAAAATAAAAGAAATGTTATTTTTTTTTATTCAAATTATATTTTTACTCAAGAACAAAACTTATTTCTCTTAGGAAACCCTTTTTTTCCGTTTGGCAATCGACCACCGAAAATTCAGGGCATAGTGATTCTTGAGAGTTAACAAAAGAAAAAAAAAAAAAAAACTTTGAAAATTGTTATCAAGCACTGTTCGAGATAAAGAAGATTATAAGCATATATACCAATGTGATCTTGCACTAAACTTTGTTTAAAAGATTGGGTTATTCTCTTTCTGATGAGCCAACCACTTTCCAAAGTCCTTATACAACTTGTTTAAATGACTAATTTTCATGAATCAGTATCATCCATTTGAGGTATTTGGACAGAGAGACTCCACGTTATAAATATCTGGACACAAACAGAGTAACAAATCTAAGAATTACAAACAATGGTGTGGCATATGATACTTAGCGTTCACCCAAGAGGTATTTTACGATTTTGTCGTGAAAATATGCATCTTGGGAGAAAGGGGTTAGCTCTTATAAGCAACAATCCACCCGCATGCTCAATCGATGGACAATGAAGTGCTAATGAGGTCTAGGGCCAAAAAAGTTAAGTGTAAGCAAGAAAAGTCAAACCTTCCAACTGTGGTCTGGAGGCTAATGCTCAAAAAATTATATTATTGTTCTGCCCATATAAAACAACCTGGAATTGACCAAAACGTACACAAACAAAAAGCAAGTCATGCATGTGACACTGTGACAGAATCATGGCAAAAAGTTCCACAATCGATCTACTTCAAATGGAAATGTGCAAAGGCCGTGTAGTTCAAATGACCAAGTATAAAAGGAAAAAAAAATTAAAGCTCCCAAAGTGCAAAGCCATAAATTTTGATGGCAAAGTGTTTTCACCCCCTTGGACAGAATCGCCATAATCGTGCATTAGACACATTTCGCAGCAAAAAAGAAACAATTTGAAGTTCAAGCGCACCATTTTGAACTATGTCAATACTTTGGTTCCACGCGCATTAAGAAAGAAGTCAAGTGTTCAAATATAAGTATCAATTTATTCGATGTACAAATGCTTCTACAAAACCCCATCCATCTTCTATATCTGGTCCAATCCAAAATCCTGAAATTAGCACATTGGAACTAAAACATACACCAAAATGACATAAAACAGGCTTAAAACACTTTCTTGTGGGAATGGAGATGCTGCTAGGACAGCTTCTATTCGATGAAGTCATGCCTCCATCAGAATACATGTGAAACGGATGGTTTTTGCCTGTAATTTCATATTGTTAACTCATAAAGGTAATAAATAAAGGTCTGTTCAGACACCGTGAAGCAAATACATAAAACAAACTTCATAGGACATATTATTAAACAAAATTTATCCTTTCCCTAAACAAGATTCTCAACTTTTGAAGCGACATTATAGTTCTTATACTAAGAATTGTGATCTGTGCAGGAGAAGACCATTTTTTGTCCAATTAATATCTTATCAGTAATGCTAACAACTTTGCTTTTTGATAGAGAATATTTTTGAGAGCTATGTTCTCTATAATCAACTAATTTCTTCTTTAAATAGCTTACAGTACTGTTTCTGGCCATAGGTGTCAATGAACTCTCTGTCACCATTTTCTAGCATTATGTGGAGCATCAAATAATCTATACTCACATTTTTTCTTAAGTCTCATTTTTTATAGATTTATTTCTTAAGTCAAGGGATTCGAAAGGCAGAGACGGCGGTTGGTTTTCCAAAGGGCACAAGCATCGGGTGAAGTAAAGTACTCGTGGAAGCAACGTCCACCAGAACGCTTTTGACACTTGATACTCGAAAATATACAAAGCAACCATCGGAGGATAACGTACGCTTGTTGATTTAACCTTTAAAATCACATATTGCATTTTACTTTTCTGTTCATTATTTAATACAAGTTGAACTAAAGAAAAATATTCCAACTTTCGCGACAAGTCCACCGAAGATTTTTCGTTTTTCGAAATACAATCTCACATTTGTAGATGCATCGATTATGTATTCATAGAAGCATTGGAAGAACTGGAATTTAACAGAAGGGCATTTGTCACAGACATTAGAAAAAGTTCGTTTCCCAGGAAAAAATGGTATAAGAATAGTTTGTGAGGCACCAGAAAGAAGAAATGAAGGTGAGTTTGTTTAGGCCAAATATCATGAAACCAGTTCTCCCAAAATAGGTCCAGTTTAATTTTGAAAGAAATTTTCATTGATGCATGATACAGTAGGAAAAAGGGCTAGCTTCATGACGTTTTTCAGCAGCAAGAACAAGATACAGCTGAAATATTTCGTTGTAATCGAAATAGTCTTTATATCTTTTGACCCAACTCAACTCGAACTTCATTCCATAACCAATTCATTAGTTTGTAGAATTATTTTTATCATCATTGTCAAAATGACTCAACCACTTACTTTAGGGGCTCCTCAGTCATTTAATACAAGCTATTTGTCACACTGTATCCATAATTCATGCGTTTGATTGTGATTATTACTCCAAAAACTGAAAAATATTGGAAACTGAAAATTGACAACTTATAGCAACTCATATATAATTAAGAAGAGTACACAAAACCAAAGAAAAAGTTGGTCATCAGTGAAAAATGAGGAAAGGTTTTCCGAGAGTAATGAAAATGTCAAGCGTGGAAATTTTGAAGTTAACTTTCATTTCTAAGCAATCAGGATAGTACAGATTAAAGAAAGGACTTTGAAGAGTTGAATAGATCTCCTTGGTTGGTCAGTTGGTTATGAACTGCGTACAAGTAATGGCATGTTATTTTGAGTGACTTCTATAGGTGCCTTACGAATACAGGGTCAAGTATTATTAGGAAGCCTTCAGAAACGATAGCATACAATCCTAAATGATTACAACTTTTCAGCTTGAACTCTGTCAACTATATTATCATCAAGCAAAAACAAAAACGAACCTGTTCTGATGGTTACCGGACTTATAAGCCTTCCACCAGTTAATCTCCTTGTGAGAGTTCCCTACAGCAAGCCCCATACAATCATGAGTATAAAAGGTGCAGACTAAATCAAGTATTGTTCCTCGAATGCGGGTATCCATTAGTATAAAAATTATTCATATATGGGACCTAGTTACAATATACTGTCAGAAACGAAAGTAAACAAAAGTCCGCCAAATTTACCGGAAAATCTGAAGCATAATTCGTTAGGTACTAAATCAGAATGAGGACCTGCCTAGATACAAACATAAGGGGGTTCTTGAAGTTTGAACCCACAAATTCAACTGATTTTAGAGTCACTCACCAATTCTTATTGGTGTAAAGGAAATCAAATATGCAAATAATTTTTCATAGCTGAGACAAATATTCTTTCAGCCACTGCATATCAAAGTAAAGTACTATCAACTCTCTCTGCATCAACCATAGCCCACTTTAGAGTAAAAACACTGACTAAACAAGCAAAAAAACATCAAATACTATCCGTTATTCATTTCCATTTGAGTCCAAACAATTGGTTTCCACATCTTCTCCGCAGTAATAGCATTTGCCCTAACAAGGATTACCCAAATACTTCGTTCATTCATGACACTGAAACAACAATTACAAACGCAAGAAGCAGATATTATAATGTAAGATTTAAAAAAAAAAACTAAATAATAGGGTTTGTTTCTTGTTCCCTTGTCCTGTTATAGTACATTTCTTTAATACTCTTCAATTTTACTCAGAGAAAAAGGGGGCTTAGCTAACAGAGCAATTACCTGAAATGGAGCTTCACTGAAGCAGAACGGCGTGAAAAGGCTGGTGGAGAGTAAGCAAGCCATGGAAATGGAGCTTCACTGAAGCATAAACACAACTCGCGAGTCTTTTTTTCTTGCATCCCCTGACTCAACTCAAAACACTAGTGATATTTTTTGTAAATATTAGATTAACAGGTGCGCCATTAGGTGTGAATTTCAGACCCGACACACAAACTCGACATTAATGGGTACGAGTCCAGACTTTATGGGTCATGATCGAAATTGGGTTAAACCTAAATAATCTGTCAATACAGATTGGGTTCGAGTCAATCTACTATGACTCATTTAACTCGTCTAACTCGTTTATAAATTTAAAAAATAAATAAATAAATATAAGAAAAAACCAAAAATAAGATATTTCCTTAAAACTTAAATGCTAAAACCTCCTTAATATGTATGTTGTTTTATTTTGCATGTATTATTTTTCCAAGGTATTGTAATCTGAGCATTCGACTAAAAACCTTCTATTTCCATTGTTTGACTGTATATAATTTGAGCTTCATTGTATCTTACATAGTATGAGTCGTTTCTTGCAGGGAATTATTCTTTTTTCATACAGACGTTGTAGGACAACAAATTCCTCCATTGGGTGGGTTATGGATACCAGTTTGGATGTTGGGATTCGTCTCATGAATTTAAATCAATAAGATAGACTCACAAGTAGGCGTGTCAGGCCTGGGTAGACTTTTCGCTAGATAGCCTAGGCTTGATTAACGTATGTTCGGCCTAAACCTGACCTATTATAGATAATAAGCTCTCTTTTTTCCTTGGCAATTAAATAGGCCAAACTTGAGCCTATTTAAAAGCCCATTAAAGGCATATGAATCATATATATTTGATTTTAAGATATAATTTATCTTTTTTTTTGGAAAAGAATATATATTACAATAACTAAAGAATATTATATATTTTTTGAAAACAATTAAATAACTACAATATAAATACATATCACACTATATATTATATAGTTTATTAATATTACTATTTTTATATAATTAATATGTTAACTCTATTTGGCTTGAAATATATTTTTAAAAGCCCAAATCTAGTTTGTTTACCTAAGTAAGTTTGCTAAAAGGCTTCGGCCTGACCTATTTAACAAATGGGTTATGTCGGGTCGGACCCAAAGCAGACCAAGACGTAGGTCATTGTCTCGGGCAGCCTGACCTATCTATTTCCATCCTTATTCATAATAGACTCACTCTTTATTTATTTACCTTTTCTCGTCATTTTTCTATAAATTCAACCATTTTTTCTCCTTGTTGTAGATGTATTTAGTTATTGAAAAAATTAAAAAAAATTACTATAAATCAACATTTTTATGTAACATTCATCTCTAAACCACTAAAATTCTCTAATATGAAGTCTATTATATATGCCTATAACATATGGTTCAAAATCTCTCGATATCTAGTTTAATAATGAAACGAATATCATTTAAAAAAATCCATTTTTGTTCTTTCATTCCAGGCAAGCCCCCTTGAAGTATCAACTAAGGGAGGAGAAACGATATTAGACAACTCATTCCCTTTCTTCTTTCTTTTTTTTTTTTTTTAACAAAGAGGAAGAGTTTTTGGATCCCATTTGGATGTTAAAAGGATTACCATATATAACACAAAATTTCTCCGCCGATTCCTTCTAGTCGAGCCTCCTAGTCAGCTAGCTTCGTTTCCTTTTGTAGGGCCACTAGCTTGAACCAGAGGTTCTTGTTTCTAACAACAAGAATTGCCTGAGCCAATTAGTTGTTGCCGACTGTGCTTCACTCCACCTCGCTTTCAACCTTAGCTTCTATGCTTGTTGCCGACCCAACCACAATAAACAAAATACCAGTTTCCGACCAGACAGAAGAGGCAAAAATACTATAGATGCAAGATACAAAAGAGGAGTGAATGCTTTTTTTTTTGTTGCCATTTTTCACCTGTGAATTTTTAATTAACCCCACTTCATTTGTAATATTTCTTTCAAACATGAGTTCTAGACAAGATATCAAATCTATGAGTCTATTTTGAATCTATTTTATTTGTGATTTTGTTTGAATCTAGAAAGAATACAGAAATAGAATAAGACTCCACTTCGAATTTGAATGAAGAAATAATCAAAAATATTGTTCAATATATTCTATGAATTACAATTGAAAGAAAATATATAAAAAGAGTTTAGAATACAAAAAAAAAGGTATCATATTATTAAATAAATAAAATCAATAAAAACTACTTTTTTTTAGAAGGAATATAAAAACCAACTTAATTGTCTTTAAACCTAAATTTACCATAAATATATATTTTTGGCAAATCAAAATTTTCTATAAATCTTGAAACTCATTCACTCTTAATTAAAGAAATAAGTATAGATAATAGCGTGTTCTAAAAAGCGCTAGACGCTAGTCGGACGGTACACTGGGGTCTAGCGCTTAGGCGGAGCTTGGGCGGGGCCTAATCAAAAGAATAACCTAGGCGGACAAGTGGGCCTAGCGCCTAGGTGAGGGACTAATCGGAGCTAGACGGAGGTTTTTAAAATTGGATAATAGATATGGATTTGACTCCTTCCAAAAACCCATTTTTTCAGCGCCGTAAGAAAAGCAAACATGCACACTCTTGACTCCTCCTACTAGAATCCTTATACGGTTATACTTGCCGAAACAGAAGGGATACGATCAGAAACAGAATATATTCTTCTCGATCCAAGTCAATCCGAGAAGAAAATCGAGAGAATCGCCAAAACGTTTCACATCGATTCGCAATTCCGATATCTGGTACGTGTGCATGTGTGTATAGAATCTGAATTTCCCCTTTTTGTTTTTAGTTTCATCGTTTTTTTATTTTTTAGGTTTTGATTTCTTCAGTTTCAGTAGTAAAATCTCTTTTAGTTCCAGAAAACGGATTTTGCGATTTTTTGAGGAAAGAAATAAGTATTAATGGACGAGAAAGAAAAATTGAGGTTGTTGGAAGAAGCGATTGCGAAGGCAAAAGGTATTTTGGATGGTTATAATCCAGCGATTCCATATTTCAGCATTGAAGAATGCATGAAAATTTATAGGTATCCTTTTTCGCGTTTTCGTTTTTCGGAAGTTCTATTTATTTGGTTTGCTCTGTGCATTGATTAATTGGTCTCGTTTTGCCTTCGGTCTTTTGATTTTGTCTCGTCGTCATTGTTATGTTACTTTACCTATCTGATATCTGTTGTCGAGGAATCCTGTTTTTTCTTCTTGTTTTGATCGTTCATAGTTGCTTTGCTATTTGGAAGAAATTTGCAATCTGAATGCAATTATACCACGGAAAAGATAGAGAGAGGCAGTGCGTCTGGACTTGTGTTGGGTGTGCAAAATTGTTTGTAATAGTCAACAACACGAATCAGTTAAACATTTTCTTGCAAATTGAAGACTATTTACTCATGCTTCGTGAAATATCTTATAATTATGACTTTGGAATCGTGAATTTGTAGTCGTATAACGTTTGGAAATTACAACAACTATATGTTTATTTTGTGACATGCTTGAGTCATGACGACCTGGAATAGATAGTCGAAGTGCTGGCGAAACTAATTGGAATTGTGAATATTATAATTGAGTATTCTAGATGTGTCCCCTGTATCCTGCTTCCAGCAGTGAACGTTCTGTTTTACCACATTCTCTTATAAGTTCTATTTATTTTGGAGACTACAAAATGTTTGTCCTTGATTTCTTGTCGAAGTCAAGTATTTACGTAATGGCATTCGTTTAAAAGAGTTATATCCTTAACTTCTTCCAGCTGTGTATATGACCTGTGTGCGAAATTCGACCATGGCTATATGGATAAGCTCCGTGACAGATATCAGAAAGCTTTGGAGGAGAGTATTTTCACAAAGGTAAAACTCCACTGACCGGAGGATCTGACATTATTTTCTTGCCATGTTTGGAAGATATTAGTTCAGCATTTTTTTGTGACCTATTGCTTGTCATATAATCGTTTTCTCATACTCGCAAGCTCAAGCGCAAAATGAACTTTATTGTTATTGCGACAGAACAAATTTGGGGATAGTTGTTTCGATTTAATAATGTCTAGCATGAACAGAAGGTCTGTTTGTTAAAAGAAAATTCTTAAGTCGGAGCTTCGTCAAATCAATCCCTCTAATGTTTTGCTCTTGCTGTACATGAAATAAATTGACCCAAAGACCAGATAGTGGAAATATGTGATCTTGGCCAACATTATTTCTTGGCTTGTGACATGAAATATTTTGAGGAAAGATAAAAAATTTAAGGTGAAAAGAAGATTTGATGATCTGTCAATATAGAAAAAAGTAAAAGGAATTATAAGAAACACCCAACAACTTGGACAGGATTTGTGAGGGTTCAACTTTTATGTGGTTAAATACATTCAAAGCTTTCTTGAAATTATTAATTTATAAATGAAACTTCCTGTTACCATGGTAATGGTATTAAATTGGGTATTGGACTTATTAAATTTTTTCTTGTCGTAAATGGTTGGTTCCTAAAAAACTTAATATCGTTACAACATATTGAATGTTAGTTATTGGATTGCAACTACATTAGCGGAGTTAAAGAATGCATCTGAAATAAAATGAGAAACTCTTTAAGGTTTTAGTTTGATAAGCTGAATTAGTCCTAGACTTGATTTTATTTAAGTACACTATGATAAATTGGAAAGTTGAGTCAAATGGAGGATGATTAGAAATTAGTTCTAAATCAAGAGGAAGGAGATCCGCCACTGGTAAGCAATTTGAGTATGTCATACTTGAACCTGTGTGAGTACTGAGTACTCACGTGTTCTACACACCATCAGTTTATGAAATTAACTTATTGTACAAATACATCAGTCATGTACTTTCTAATTTATCATGTTTGGCTGACAGCTGGCCACACCACCTGATTTCATCCATCTTACTAGTGTGTTTTTCATTGTATTGCTGTAAATTTGACTAATTCTACATATCTTTTATTTCAATATCACTATTCTTAATATCAATGTGAATATTTGCTTGGTGTTACTTCTAGGTTTTGCCATCTTTGATGGATAAAAATGGTGTCCCTCTGCTAATAGAGCTTCTTCATCTCTGGGCAAATTACAAGGTCATGACAAAGTTTCTTACACGATTTTTTCGGTACATGGATAATCATGTTATACAACGGAAAAATACTCCACTGCTCTTTGATACCGCAGTCCGCAGCTTTGATGAGCAGGTAGGTAAATGGTAAATCTTCTCAAGATGCATTTGTCTTCATATAGAACTAATCTTGTTCTATTATTCAGGTATGCAAAGTTTTACATGAAAGGTTGACAAGTGCGGCACTGTTCCTGGTATGTTGAGGTAGCATATACCTTATTCTTCATTCTGTCCTCAATATGGTGTACATTTAGCTTTTCACTTCATACAGATCACTGAAGACCGCAATGGGGTGCCGATTGATCGGAGCTTGCTACAAGGTCTCTCCACTTTTTATGTAGAAGTTGATGCACAGGGAAGGACAACTTATTATGACATGTATGAAGGGGCAATACTTGCAGATGCTGCCATTTACTGCTATCGACTAGCGCCCAAGTGGTACCTGTGTCATTCATCAACTAATTATGTGCTCAAGGTTTTTTATTTCACTCTTCTCCTCCAGAACTTGGGAACTAATTGACTATAACGATTTATTTCATAGGGATAATTAAAAAAAACAAAATTCGCTTGAGATTTGATTTTGTATTACATTTTATTCCCTACATAAGCGGAAACATTTCAAGCACCCCCTTTACATTTGTAAAAATAGTACATTTATCCCCTTACATTTAAGGTTGAATCAAACTTCATGGGTATTTTGTAATTTTGAAACTTCTCTGGGTTTTTATGTAATTACCCCAAACCTCAGGTGCAAATTTTGTAATTATCCCTTGTGAAAATATGGTATTTTCCAGTGTATCTTTATGTTCAGTCTCTGGTACCTGCTTCTTGTTTTTGTTTATCTTTCCATATTGTGGGGCGACGGTTTTAGGTTGAGCAGTTCTTGATTGAGGAGAAAGGAAGAACTAGTCAGTTCATGAACCAGTCATCTGTGGAGAAGTTATTGCAGGTAATACTTCCTATTTTGTTCTTACCTCATTTACCTTTATATGCTCTTGTTTTATGTACGAGTGCTTGGAGCACATTAACTTGAAGTTTAGCAGTGTGTGAGTTTGTCTCTGTTGCTAATGTTGGCAGTTCTTGTAAAAGTAGATGATTGACCTTCTTCCTAGAATATTGTATAATTATCGCACTCAATATTTTTTCTGCAACAATAGGATGCATCCGATATTAAATTAACTTCCAATCGTAACATCTATGTATTAAAGTTCTCTTTATATAGTTGACATTGAAAATGAGCTTGAAGGTGGCAATACGTAATACCAGTTATGGCCTTTTGCAATCCAGAAATTAGATCTACATTCATTCAATAGTTGTCGTCCCAAAGGCATTTTGGTGCTCAAGTTTTTCTCGGAATCCACTTCTTACCAAATGCGACTTGATCTTGGAAAGAAGTGGTTTTTGGTAAGAAGTGAAGGAGATTCACGGTTTTTCTCATTAAACCGTGAATTCTCGGAATCCACTTCTTACCAAAAACATTTCTCGGAATCCCCCCTTACATGGTAAAAATATGGCAGTTACCAACTTATGAATCAAACCTCATGGGTTCTTTTGTAATTTTCAAACATCACTAGTTTTTTTTATAATTAACCCAAACATCAGGGGTAGTTTTTGTAATTATCACTTTATTTAATGATAAATAACTGCAGTGAAGGAGATTCACGGTTTTATCATGGAAAGTCCATAGTTTTAAAACAGTATTAAGAATAACTGGAAAAGTGGAAACAATAACAGATATAATTTGATCATTATCAACAAAGTCAAAATCTTTGCAGACAAAACCAGTTGTTAGTTCCTGATTGTGTAGTCAATTAGATCCAATTCTTATATTTTCTATGTCAATTAAGTGATATGGGAACTCCTGAGCCCATGAGTTAATAAAGCTAGTTCATTATTACTGAAATTGAATAACGGCTAGAATACCCATGCAGATTATATTTGTTGAGAATTGCATAATCGTATGAATACGACTCTCATTGTGTATCTTGATTAATCAGACTGCTTCTTTGTGCAATCCTATAGGGCTTTTATATATTTCTCCTCTTAAGTATTCCTTGATCAATTCGTCCATGAAGAGAGTTCCTCTGATTTTATGAACTTTTCTAGAATATTTATATATCATTCTATAAATATCATATTTCAATTAGTTACCCGAAGTTTTATTTTCTTAGTAAAAACTGAGAGGGAAATCTACCGAGGCAAAATCACTATACATGCGAGATTTTAAAAAAAAAGAGTGAATGCTTTCTTTTCTGCTAGTTTTCACGTATGAATTTTTAATTCACCCCCTTCATTTGTCAACTCGAATATTTCTTTTAAACATGAGTTTCAGACAAGGTACCAAACTTATGAATCTATTTTATTTGCGATATAGTTTTATAGTCTTAGACTCCACTTCAAATTCAAATTTAGATATCTCAATTCATCAAATTCCAGACATGTGGCACCTTTCGATGAAAGACAGAATGTAGTACTTTAGTGTATGAATATAATTGTAATTTGAGACGAAAGAATCCCTTTTCTATAAAACTAGCCAATATTTTTGGACAATTCCGACGTTTGTACATCACCAATAATAGAAAAAATTGAGACAAATGAGTGGCCAAAAGACATAAATGGGCCCTTTATCATTATTAGAAAAAAAAACGTCATTACGTAAGAAGATGAACAAAATGGGAAGAAAAGTTGATGGACAAAGGGAATAATTAACACGATAAGATTTATCCGCAGATTTATCCGCATCTAAATTTTGCTCCGCATTACCATTAAATTAAATGAAATGGAAACATTAATCAGCCAAACAGGCTTGTGGCAGCACATAGTTGTGTGATATGCATGTTGTCGTATCATTATTTGTATTTTGACTTGTGTATAGTTTCTTACTAGTGGCTGAGGAAGTTTCTGTATGCTAGCCTATTCACATCATGAATCTTTATTCTCTGTTTGTATAATTTTGAAGTTAAATCCTATCTGATTCTGGTTAGGTTGTGCGATCAAAAATGATAGAGGAATATGCTGACAAACTAGCCAAAAGGCAAAAGATGGAGAACATGAACTCAATTGTAGACCAGGTATGCAATATGTGCAGTTTCATTTTATTGGCATCCCTTTGATTACTTAATCTAACACCATTGGATACTCAGTGATTGATTAATAGAAATACTTAAAGGTTAATTGAAATACTTTTAATTCATGTTGTGATAAAGTTTAGTGCAATCTATGTTGCTGGCTTGGAAATTCGAATATTATAACCATTTGTGGTGTTGCAAGAAACAATAGAGCTGCTTTAGTCAGGATCTATCTTGGTTTTTATGTTTTATTTGCCAGATGATCAGTGATTGATTAATCTTTGACTACCAAACTTTCTTATTCAAAATCATTTTTGTTGGTCGTCTAATTTTATTTCGCAACCAATGAGCAATTTAATTCAAAATGTGACTGAACGATTTCCTCTTGAAGCAATCCTGCTAAACCCTAGCGAAAATATGCTTATTGATTAAGAACTTTCAATCATTGGTTTGCTGATCTGTTCATGATCACTAGGGTTTGAGAACATTTGAGTTTTCAATGATTAATATTTCTTACTTTGATTTGGATCACGACATCCAATGATCTAGCAGATGATGGTTAAGAGTATCCCTGCACATACCATTCTACCGTACAGTGGCGGATTTAAGGGGTGGGGGGGGGCTGCTGCCTCCACCGGGGCAAAATTTTCCAATTTTTTTTTCTTCTCTAATTTTATTGATATTTTTCCATATTTATGTACGATATTTTTCCATATTTATGTATAAACTAAGGGAAAATTTTGAGGAAAAATCTTGTAATTATCTTCAAAATTAGATTTCGCACACCCCCACCCCCCACCCCCGAATCTCAAATCATGTGTCCGCCACTGCTACGGTATCAAATGTTTTAAGGAGTTCAACCACATGCATTAGCTGTGGTTTTTACTTGCTTCTGTGTAGTACTATTTAGAAACTTGCCATTGATAGGATCATTATGCCTGACATTTCAACAATTTGGGCAAACATTATGCAATGTAATTCTCCATAACTTGCATGTAAATTTGTCACTTGATTAATTTTCTTTTTTTGTTTGGCCCCATAACCCATTTGGATGAAATGTATAATGTTGAAATCCTCTACTCATTTAATCATCGGGACTATTACAAAAAAACCCTTAGGTTTGGGCTACTTACAAAAAAAATGGCTAAAGTTTTCAGAAAATTATAAAATAAAACCCTTGAAATTTTGTCTTAAATTTAAAGGGGTAACTGTAATATTTCTATAAAAGTTAGGAGGCTTTGAAATGTTTTTTTGCTTATGAAGGGAAAATATAAGACGGAATATAACCTCAAGTGGGTTTTTCTAATTTTCAAAAGCCTCTGGGTTACTTTGTAATTATCCCGAACCTGAAGTTTTTTATTTTTTTTGGTAACTATACCTTGAATCATTTTTTTCTAAAACCATTGACTAGTAACACATTATCATTCACATTACAGTTTACACCTATGTCAAAACACCCTGATTTTCTCCATTACAAGATTGTCTTAACTTTTAGAGGTCTCTGTGCTAGATATTTCTTTCTTCTTTCAAATTCGTAAATATTTTGACAACTTGTGCTTGTGAAGCCTCTCTCGCACACAACATTTTCTTCCGCATGTCTGAAGTTGAATATTTTGTGTGCAGGATTTAGCTACAAAATGTTCGAGCTTAAGCATCGAGTGATGAAGCTCTGCAAGCCATGCTGATATATGGAAAACATGGAGTGTTTTGTGAGACTGTTAATCTGAGTGCCTATTTTCGCATGTGTTTGATTAATTGAGTCGAAACCCTTGTCATTGTTCTGATTCTAAATGTTTAGACTATGCACCATCTCCTCTTCCCTGCTGGGATGAGGTTATGTTCTCTTCCATGGTTGGTACTATGAACGTTTTGACTTTGCAACAACTAAACTAAAGTGTTCAATTGATTATGTCCTCAAGGTGTCTTCAGTCATTCTCAAGGACATCTTCTACGATCCCCACAATCGGGACAAAATGGAGTCTGTTTTCGTTGGGATGAGATCTCATATTCCACTTTCTTATTCCATACATTGGATGAATGACACGTGTATAATTGTAACATCATCTTGTAAACGTGTCATTCATCCGATGTAATGAATAGGAGTGAAACATGGAAGGAGGAATAGGAAATCTCTATCTGTTTTCGTTGGACTTTGAGTTGATGAGCTAAGATTAGATCAATCTAATTACTCTACAAGTAACCCATCTAACCCAACCCTTTCTATTCAAACTTTTTTGCACTTTTATCAAGTTTCGAAAGTTAAGTTTGAGCTTAGTTGGATTGGTAATGGAATCGAGTTTGAGCTGGTTCTAATCAAATCAATTGAGAACCAAACTCAAGTACCTAAGTCTTTTAACTCATATTTTATTATTTTTTTACTAATTAAATCGAGCCCGACCTGAGTTTCACATCTAATCAGACAAAAAAAATATGTTCAAACTTGGTTTGTTAAGTTAACAACCCAAGTTCGATCCATTTCGAGTGAATTAGTATGTTTCTACCCAACAAGAAAATACCATAGCCAAATAAACACATCTAGGGCATATGTGATGCATCAAATCTTTCTTACCTATGACATTATCTTAGCCATAGATCCGAAAAAGGCATATAACCTAACTCTCTTAAAGAGACATGCAAGACTTTGTATTATCAATTAAATAATTTAGTACACATAATATTTTATTTTAATTAGTATTTATCCAATATAACCTAAAATTTATTAAAAGCTGTTTACAAGAATTTCCAAAAGAAAACAAGGAATTACTCCTGATTTTTTCTGTATCCAAGGATAAGACTATAAACTGTTCAAATTCGAAACAGGAATATCCTCCGCCTGTAGGGTACAAGTTTAGTCTAAATAACTGTAATGCCACAATGAATCCTCTCTCAGCACAAGTCAAAACTCTGAAGAACAAGGAGAGCATTTGGATTATAGCAGATACATTGTTAGTCATGCAAAGCAAGAAAATACGCGTAAGAACGAGTTGCACCGAGTTAGATTCACTCCCAAATGACAACAAGCATAAAATGCTAACACTCATCGCACGTTTATTCTAGGTCTCCGGGATCTTTCATCGTCCATATAACTGTCTGGTTGATTATCAAAATTGTTTGATCTTCCTTTTCGTTTGTCGAATGATCCGCCTTGTCTAGGGCTGCGAAACTTTGACGCATTGCTCTCTCTATAATTCTTTCCTTCCCCATTATAGGAATTCTCTCGACTACCTCTATTATTTCTGTTTGGACATGAAGATCTATTGAAACCACTGTTAAAAGAGCTTTTCTTGGCTGTCATGCCTCTGTGACCTGCTTTATTATCTCTATGCTTATTCCTATGATAACTTGGCTCATCATCGGAATCTGCTTCAGAAAACGACTCGTCTCTGAAACTAGATTTTCTTCCGGTTTTACTGTCCCTTCCATTAAAGCCCCTTGTATTTCCTCTCTTTTTGGATCTAGACGTTTCATCATCACTGCCCGAGCTGAATCCAATGTCAGCATCCGAACCAAAAGTCCTGGGATTTCTATCTCTATTTTGCCTTTTTTGGTTAGCAACATGACTCGATTTCCAATTCGGGTGGATTGGCAGGTCATCGTCAGTATCAAAGTCTACTTTTTGATGCATTTGCTTGCCGCGTGTTGAGAATTTAGCTTTGCCACGAGCATGCCAATCACCTTCGGTGCTTTCTACGTCTTCGGATTCTGAGTCAGCTTCGAGCTCTGAGAAATCTATTCGAGTCGTCTTAGGCACTTCATTTTGGGAAACTATCTCATAACTGTCAATATCATCGTCATCTTCTTCTTCATCAAAATCATTAAATCCTACACCAGGTCTCGTGGGACCAGAATCGGAATATTCCCTTTCAAACACCTTTGGAGATCTGCGGCTCATTTCGAAACCATCTTCATGTCCTCTGGGATTTTCACGAAGAGTCTGCTTGTTAAGGGAAAAATCTTCATCCAGTTTCCGAGAATCTGCATACTCAAAGGCAGCAACATCCGCCCCATCAGACTCATTGTCATCAAAATCAAAATTCCACGCGTTAGAAACATCTTTCCTGTCGGGAATCCTGTCCATCCTGGTTCTTGGACCGTGTTGCTTCTCTGGATATTGACTCTCGGCATATGTATCTGGCGGTCGCTTGTGTTCGCAATGAAAACATACCGTGTTTCTTCTATAGTTCAAGAAATTACACCTACACAAACATCAAAGCAATCAACACATCAATCTATAGAATTATAAAGCCTCAATAACATATCCTTTAAAGGAACAAAATAGGACCCTGCTCCAGTTCAGAAGCAGTTGGTTCTACAGCTGTATTGCAGCATATCAGTCTAAAAAGCAGTGAGAAGACAAACTATCAAGGCTCTTAATATTCCGGGCAAATTACAAAAACACCCCTGAGCTTTGGGCTAATTACAAAAAAATCCAGAGTTCTTTGAAAATTACAAAAAACCCTTGGGGCCCATTTGGATGAAGGGATTTGAAATTTCAAGGGATTTCAAATGAATGGATTTCAAAGTCATTGGATTTGAAATCCACCTCTTGTTTGGATTATGTGGATTTGTATAAGGATTTCAAATCCATTGTAAGTTTTGATAAAAAAAAAGAAGCTCTATTTATTTTCTTAATTAATATTTAATAAATAAAAATAAAAGATATAATCTTATTATTTTGTAAATAATTATAATTTTATACATTAATAAAAATATGAAATATATAACTTTTATTATGTTTGAATATGTGTGATGATAATGCATGTGCATATGTGAGGAGAGTGTGTGTAACTGTAAGTGTGTGTGTAAATGTGTGTAGTGTGTGTAGTGTGTGTAAATGTGTGTAGTGTGTGTAAATGTGTGCAGTGTGTGGAGTGTGTGTAAATGTGTACGGTGTGTGTAAATGTGTACAATGTGTAGTGTGTGTAAATGTGTGAAATGTGTGAGTGTGTGTGAATATGCAAGTGAGCATAAAGGAGGGAAAAAAAGAATGGATTTCAAATTATTAGGTTTTGGGAGGAATTTGAAATCCTTTGAAAATGAACTAAAACTTAAAGAGGGATTTGAAATCCATTGATTTGGATTTATATGTCAAACAGGGGTGTGGATTTAGCTAAGGATTTCAAATCCCTCCTCCCAAATCCCCTCTCAAATCCCCCCATCCAAATGCACCCTTGAGGTTTGATTCCGTCTTACATTTTTCCCGGTGAGTTTCAAAAACATTTCAAAAAAACCCTTTGACATTTACAAAAATATTACAGTTATCCCCCTTAAATTTAAGACCAAACGAAACCTGAAGGGTTTTTTGTAATTTTGAAACATCTCTGGTTTTTTTTGTAATTAACCCAAATCTCAGGGGTGTTTTTGTAATTATCCCTAATATTCCAGAATGTTCAAAGCAGAGGCAAGCATGCTTTTGTGTGTGTGTGTGTGTGTGTGTGAGAGAGAGAGAGAGAGAGAGAGAGTAAAACATACTGGGGGCATTCCCATTCTCCTGGAAGCAACTGTCTCTTCGGACGCTTAGCATCACATTGCAAGCACACAGTATTTTTAGCAAAGTTCATGAAGTCACACCTGAAAAATAAGGAATATTAGCAAAAGCAAAGAACAGAAAATAACTTCAATAAAAAGTTAAGTACAACTAGCAAATAAAGAGTTCTAGGTTTCCTCCAAATGATAAACCTAGCTGTTCTTACTTATTCATAGCTAATTTTCAGCATCCTGACAGGGTGCTAAAAGTAAGCTCCCTTAACAAAAAACAGAGTTGTCTAAAGGTCTCACCTAACATTACTATAGTAGCAGAACTTAAGTGGTAATGCAGTGTCCGCAGATTAAGGTCGGATCCAATATAACACTATGTTACCATTCCCATTATAGTACAAGATTCTCCACGGTGTTTGCTGTTGTATTAACCTATGAGCCACATTTGATCGTTTTACTCATGAGGTGATATTTCAAGGTTATGAAGGAAAATATACAGCAGTCAAGTGTAAGACATACAAATATATTGTACAGATGTATAACCAAAAAACTATGTGATGTAAATATTTGGATAAATGACTAAATTCACAAATAAAGAACAAAAAGCTGTGAACCCTACTTCGGACAGAGCCAATCCCCCTTTTTCATTTCGACGTCATCGCGTCCAACTCTTTTCTTTGGAGGGGGAGGTGGTTGCTTCACCTTTGGTGGAGGCTTTCTAATAACAGGAGGGGGGAGATTCGGATCTATTGGAACTGCACTTAGCTTGACGACCTCATGAAGCAATTTTCGGACAACATTCTTCACTGATTTCATCTTCAAAAGGGATTTATTTACAACTGATCCATCAATTGGATCAAAACCATATGCAAGTAGGATACGCATAACGTCAATTGTCCGAGGTTCATCCTCTTTATTTGTGAGCAAATATGCTTTTTCACAAGAGCCCCTCAGACTGCAGGAACTACAAACCTGATACATGAAATAGAAGACATAATATGATGTGTTTATTATTTACAGAAATATAGTAACTAAATGCAGCGACTCTTGGGGAATTTTATTAAAATGAGATGAAAAACATAAAATTTGAATTTGGTTTCGAAGCATGATATTCACTTTAATTAAAGTGGTTCCAGTATTTACTAACTAATTTGCTGCTTAATTTTATGGTGAATCACTTCTAGGATATAACAAAACCGGTTGAGGCATATGAATAGCAATTCTAAATACCTCCTTCCTTCATAATCTTCTCAAAAGAGATTTTAGTGAAAAATGTCGAAGAGAATGTGAAATGTGTGGAATTGACTTCGTGACATCAAATTGGGGGTTATAAAGTATTTGAAATACCCTTTGGAAGCAAGCCTGCTCTTACACAACTCTTTAGATCACATACTGATTAGCAATAATATTTGGGAAGCCTCTAGACTTTTAAATAGCTAGAGCTTTTAGATATTAATATCTCTACCTAAATATGTGTCCATTTGTACATATATGCAATCCCTAGGAGAACACACATTTTCACCACTCTAATTCGTTCTACCAATTATCGAGCAAATAAAATATAAAGCACCCACCTTCCCAATAACATGAGAAACAAAAACAACCCTATGCTACTGAAAGAAGTCCCCTCAGTAACAGGACAGATCTAAATTTTCTTTCAAAATTATTTATTATTGATCCATAAAATAACATCCTTTCTGTTAATCTTACTGCCATAACCTATTTGGCACTATCACAAATTCATTTAAACAAAGTTATCTCTCACTCAACAATAAACAACTATTATACAAATAACTATTATACAAATAAGCATGGTATGTTAGGCTTACATCTCCTTCATCCAGATGGACATGTTTCCTTAATAATTTGGCAGAAAAGACCACCCTCTTGTCTGCACTAGGGCATCCATAACCAACCAATATTTGAAGATCTTGTCTTGACAATGACCTGAAATAATTGTACCCTAAGCAAGTCTCAAAAGAAACGTGTCGATTTTTTAAAGAAAGCAATCAAAAACAGCACTATAAAGAATGCAAATCCATTGCCGCCCCAAGAAAAAGCAAGAAAAAACTTAAAGAAGAGGATTATCAGAAAAAAGAACATAACTATATAGGATATTAATGTGACCTGGATAAAATACTTAACATGCAGTTCAAAGTAGGTACACTTAGCTAAAATTCAGAAGACGCTTGACATATAACCTGGGTACTGATGTAGCTTGTATAGCACATGATAAATATGTAAACAAAATCTCTACTAGCCAGATGTTGGAGATAACTGTATTATGAAACATTAAAAATTGCATGTTGCATCTCCAAGCTCTTTACAAATGAGACACAAATCAGACAAAAAAAATTGTTTCTCTCAGCATCTAAATGGCAGTGAGCATAGTTTCTTTACTTGTTTATCGATGGGGTAGGCATTTAAATCTTTACTATTTAAAAGAAAACAGCAAATTTAGGCAAATGAGGTAACTTGAAAAGCTCACAATCCCATTAAGAATTTTTCAGAGAGTAAAGAAGTTAATTAGGGACAAATCCAAGCATCTAGAATATAGTACAATAGCTCCCAGCATGATAACAGAAAAAGCAGTCACCCTGATCAAAAATTCATTTGAGCACCAAATGCCATACATTCCATGAAACAGAGACAAACATATATGAAATGCATCAAATTATACTATCTGTTTAAAGCAAAACCTCAAGATATCAAATCGATCGCGGCCAAAATTGATCACAGCATTCTGCACAGTCTTGAAATCCCGCGTAAAATCGAGCCCTTTATATTCCTCTGTAGCAGCCTCTGATATATTTAGGCCGAGGCTTTCCATCATGCCATCCTCATCCTTTCTCCTGTGATCAAAATAATTTTGCTGAACCAACCTCTCCATCAACTCTATCCACTCCGCCCAAGGGTGCACCAACTCCACCTCCTTCTTCACGTCACTGTTCGCCAACAACGCTTCACTTTTCGCTAATTCCGCCTTCAAATCCTCCGACGAATCGCGCTCCGGCTGGTTTGGGAGCGGCTCGAAACTGTGACCTTTTTGCTGTTTCTTGGATTCACGCCATGCGCGGATTCGCTGGAGGGTTTCGTCTTTCTCTTCGCGTTTTTTGTCAATTTCATCGATTTGTTCGAAGATAAAGCTCATGCGAGCGGAAAGTGAAGTAGGTTTGGCGGTGGGGGGAGACTGGTTAGCGGAGTCGGCTGCGGTGGAGAGCGAAGAGAAGGCCACTGCATTTGGGATTTGGGGATGGAGATAAAGGGAGAAGGGTTTTGAACTGTTGAGGCGCCTTAGAAGAAGATGAGAGAGTTTCATTTTTTTTTCCTGGAGGAACAAAATCTAAAACCCCGCCATGGGAGGAGTCTGCGGACTGCGATACAAGCTTAAAACCCAGTGAGGGTGCAAATTGCAAAATATGGACTAACACTTATACTTGAACTAGGCATAGTTGAACCAAGCTATTCGATATTCAATCATTAAAATCTTGTTTGAGCTCAGTTTATTAACAATTTTAACGTTTGATAAGATGTAAACTCAATTAACTAAATTAGTAAAAAGAAAAAAAATATGTATGAAAATATCAAACTGCTCGAGTTTGATTCATGTTTAGCTCGGCTAATGCTCCTGCAAGCTCGATTCGATTAATAATCAAACCAGCTTAAACACAATTTTCGAAGCTCAATTAAAATTTAAATAGAGTGGGGCTATTCACCCCCACCTTTTTTTCTTAATACACCATCTCTTTTTTTAATCTCAATTCTACCCCTTCCCCAAACATAAAATCTTAGGTGATTATTGGATATACTTTCATATTTGGAAATAATATTTTTGCTAGAAAATAGTTATTTGAATTTTTTTTAAGAAGAAATATGAATTTTGAGATAGCGATTGGATATAAGATGAAAATGTAACAATAAAATTTGATTTGATTGTAAACAGTAAAATAATTATTGAATATGATTTATAATTAGAAATACGTGAGTAGGTGAATAGTAAAATTTGTGAGAATTTTGTGTAATAATAATTGGTGATTTGATATATATTTTTCAAAAAAAATGTGGATGTGAGGAAGAAAAAGTAAAAAATGAGAGAATAGTATATTTATTACTAAAAAAATTCATAAACAATCACATGTTTAGGATAAAAAAAATTCTTAAGGCGGAATCAAACCTCCTTGAGGTTCTTTGTAATTTTGAAATTTCTTTGGGTTTTTTTTGTAATTACCCCAAACTTGAGGGGTAGTTTATAATTATCTCGATCTATTATGATAATCCATCACCCCACAAATCTGCACCCCCTCTCCAGTCTCCCCAATAAATAAATAAAAATGAAAAGAGAAGGCAACATGAAAAGGGCATCTCTAGAAATAGTACAATGTGCCAGTACTTGCATATGTATTCAGTTACATACATTTGTATCAAACTATAATTACAATCACTTGATCTCCATTTTCTATAGTATGATATATAAGTGAATGTCACGTATACGATGATATCATTATTATATACATAGCGTTCATCAGATGTATCGAAACACTAGATGAAACACCATAGTATTCCGGGTAGTAACTTAGAGCTAGAACCACTCTACCATACATTTCGGGTAGAAACCGGTCCTTGTAGCAACTTCAGAGAGTGACTGCAATTCTTTCTGGACTTTCATTCTCTCATAGAAAACAGAGCAAGCAAGTGAAATGCATTTCACTCCACTTTCAATAAGCCAGTCCCCACCCCCACAATGACGACATATCTGCATAACAATAAAAAGCATGGTTAATCCATTCAATTTGTCCCACAGGAAAGATAAAAAGCCATGTATGTGCATATGTCATTACAAAACCATCGACTGATAAAAGTTGTCAAAATATGTGAGAAAGAGAGAAAATGAAGTAATAAAGGTGGTGATTGAATATCCTTTTATTTTCAAGATTTCATTTCTGCTTGAGAATAATGATGCAAAACATTTTGGAATGAGATTAGGTATGAGGTGAAAATATAATGATGGTGATGTGATATAGAAATAGTAAAATAATAGTAATTGAATATGATTGATAGTCAGAAATTCGTGAACAATGAAATTTGTGAAAAATGTGTTCTATTTGGAGAAGTGTGTAAATGTGATTGGTGAGATAAAAAGTGAGAGTGAGTGATTAGTGTACTTTTGAACATTTTGGTAGGCAATTACATTTTTGGGTACAAAAAATTCTCCAACGGAACGAAAATAGAAAAAATTGGATTCAGGCAAGCCTAGCTTTTCCAGCAAAAGGAAAATCCACTATAAGAACAAATGCTATCCATGAATCGTTTACTACTGATGCCAATCATGCTAGACATTGAGGTAGCACAAGTTTCTGGTTCAACAGAAGCTGGTTCTCAAGATTTATGCATTTTTAAAAGAAAAAAAAAAAACACATCTCCGATGCTACCCAGCATTAACAAACTAATCGGCTGACTATAATAAGGAAACACAAAAATTAAAGGGGTAACTACAGAAACTACTCCTGATCTTTGCGGAAATTACAAAAAAAAAAAAAAAGAGAAGTTTTAAAACTACAAAAACTACCCATATTCTTAATTTTAAGGGGTCAACTGTATTACTTCTATAAATGTAAAGGGGCCTTTTGTAATGTTTTTCTCAAACCTCAAGGATTTTTTTGTAATTTTGAAACTTCTCTATATATTTTTGTAATTACTCCAAGTCTCATGGGTAGTTTTTGTAATTATCTCAAAATTAAATGGAAAACCATTAAGATCCTGGAAAATCTAGTTTATGAGAAATATTATCACACCCAATGTAATACTTACAGCCGCAAGGTGTTGCATATCCTTTTCCAGTTTTGAAGTTCTTCCTGTCAAGGCTATGGCAACAGTTGTTTCATCCTTAGAACAGTTGTGACATAGATTGGCTGATCCCTGAACTAAGTCACCACATAATAAACAATGCTTCGATGCATAATAGTAATCAATTCTCATCCTCTGTGGATTTGGTACAAAAGAGTGGCGTTTTCCAACAGCTTCACGTGCTGGGCGAGGCATGTCTAAGAACCACTGGTTCAAATCGGCTCCAACAAGCCCAAATACTCTCTGTAAAGCCGGGATTATCTGTTTCCTAATGTAATAAATATCATTCAATCGAAAAGGGGAATTAATGGACAGGAGTTCAAGTGGATCCACCACCATATCAACCAAACGAGCCCCGGGTTCACCATGAACAACTACATAAGGTATTCGCTCAGCATACCGAGGTTCAGCCCGGGGATCGGCTCTCATTGATTTAGAGGCCACAATTGCAGCAGGAGGAAGTGAAGAAGCACGTGCAGTATAAGTACCCAAGCGAACCTCCTTTGCAAAAACAAAATCCTGAAGAGAGATCCTACCAGATAATATCCTTGTCCACTGACGGAGCATATATGCTTTGACCTAATCAGAGGAAATTATGAAAGAGTCTGGAGTCAAGAAATCAACCCAGAGGCATCAATTTCTATATGTTTTTCATTAGGGATAATTACATAAATCCCCTAACTTTTGGGCTAATTACAAAAAAATCCGGAGATGTTTCAAAATTACAAAAAGCCCCCTCAGGTTTGACTATGTCTTAAATTAAATTTAAGGGGGTAACTGTAATATTTCTATAAATAACAGGGGTCTTTGAAATATTTTTTGCCTATGAAGGGGGAAAATGTAAGACAAAATAAAACCTCAAGGGGTTTATTGTAATTTTCAAAAACCTTTTGGAATTTTTTGTAATTAGCTCGAACCTCAGGGGTTTCTGTAATTATCCCTTTTCATAATTATCAGAAGCAGGTTTATCAAATCAGTGCTCCCATCTATACACTTGAGTTTTGTCCTGTATTTGCAAAAAATGTCCAAACATGTGATAAACAAATGAACTCAGAATGTGTGAACTAGAGAGATAAAAAGTCCTTGTAAATAGAGCATTAAAGCTTCCAGATGATCAGCATTATCCACAGAGAGAACTGCTTTCTGTTCTTTCTGCAAGAGGTCACCCCAAAAAGTTGGCATCTTAAATGCATACACATAAACAACTAAATAAACTCATGTGTGCTGTTAGATGTTTTTAGCCTATTGGTAATGCAAAGGATAGTGTGTTTTTTAATGGACTTTAAATCACAATTCACAGAGATGGTAAATAATGGTTTCCCTAAAAAGGTACGAGGGAAGTTGTTGCCTTTCTGCTATATAAAGCAGATAGCCAACATGTAATAGGAACCAGTCACGTCAGTCATCTGGTGAGAAACTTGAATCTTAGGGATAATTACAAAAACAAATGAGGTTCGGGCTAATTACAAAAGAAACTATAGGGTTTTAAAAATTGCAAAAAACTCCTTCAAGTTTGATTCCATCTTACATTTTCCCCCTTTCATAATAAAAATCATTTCAAATACCTCCCTGATATTTATAGAAATATTACAGTTTCCCCCTTAAATTTAAGACAAAATAAAACCTAAAGGGCTTTTTGTAATTTTGAAACACCTCTGGCTTTTTTTGCAATCAGCCCAAACCTCATGGGGTTTTTTTTTGTAATTATCCCTTAATCTTATTCAGCCGCACAATCGTATCAAGTGATTCAGACAAAATCATAGAGGAGAAAAAAATGGACTCCTTACATTATCAATATCCTGACTCTCGAAATAGATCCTCAATGATTGCTCCAGTGTTTTAGATACAGCCCCACATGTATCTCTTCGAACTGTCTCAATACCCTTAGCATCGAAGATTGGCTTGCTCTGATCAGGACTCTCATAACTATAACCAACATATCTCTTCTTTGTAAGGAGGAAGCAAGGGAAGTAAACCTTTTCCATTTTCAAAGCGACAGGACTTGGATTCATTTCAGTTATCACTGATGCAATTTCTCGTCCAACTGTGAAAGCTTCTTTAAGAGAACGGCCTTTTAGGAGCACAAACATGCTGCACCGAAGAAGAGAAACATAATGATGGTGTGCCCTTAGAAGCCAACACAGTAGCAAACAAAGATGAATTATGCAATTAAAATTTCTGCTATTTCCAATGGATTAATTAAAGAATTACGGGACACAAAAACTACCCTTGAGATTTGGAGTAATTAAAAAAAAAGAAGTTTCAGAATTACAAAAACTACCCTGAGGTTTGAGTTTATCTTTAATTTTATGTAATATTTCTATAAATATAAGGGGGCTTTTAGAATTTTTTTTCCTTATGAAGGGGGAAAATTTAAGACGGAATCAATTCAAGGGGTTTTTTGTAATTTGAAACTCCTCTTTTTTTTTTTTGTAATTACGCCAAACCTCAGGGGTAGGTTTTGTAATTATCCCAAGAATCAATGATAACATGAAAGTACACACCTATCAGTATCACCATAAATAACTCTGGCTTTCCATTTATCATTTGAGTTAACAAAAGAAATTGCAGCTTCCAGCGTTCTACGGCCACACTGCACAATACTGTCAGCAAGTTCAGCACAAGGCATGCGTCCACTAAATCCAGCAGCTGTATAGCCGTAAGTAACATTTGCTATAAGCTTCAAAGCAAGCTGTCGGGCATTTAGTATTCTGTGAAGAACTAACTGAGATGGAGCCAATTTTTTCATTGCTTGTTTCACCATGATTCTGGTTGATAATATCTCTTCTAATAGTCTAGGTAGTATCCCTTTCCGGACTTTTGAAGGAACATAGACAACACCATTGGGAGTTACCAGTAATTCATGTCTCAAATTGCATAAAATATTTGGATCTGGTAAATATGAACTGACACCAAGTGTATTTGCCTTTGGAGGTGTAATCTTTCCTAGACATGTACAAAAGCAAAGGTTATACGCGATTACCATTGATGGATAAAGAGACTGGAAGTCCAAAACAATAACAGGATCTGCATAAAAATTAGATTCTGGCTCCATAACAAGAGGTAAGCACTCCATTGCTGGTTGATTGGCAACCTGCAGCTTTCCAGGGGAAATGGCAAGATAGTTCTGTGTATGTGCTAATCGCAGAAACATAGATTCAACACGATACTGTGAACCTCGAGATAGTACTGAAAAAAAGTCAATACCAAATACTCGAGCAAGTTCTGATGTTCGGTTTATCATATCGAGTTGATTCATAATCTGCAGATTCAACTTTGCTCTCTCGAATGTATAGTCAATAGATCTATATCGTGCTCGTCCAGGGCCACTTGAAAACCATTTCGTTAGTACTTTCCAAGGAATATATGGAATTTTTCGCCTCAGAACTGTTTCAGCTACGGCTTCAACTGTGTAAATATTAAGTTTGACTTCATTCCGTATCAGTCTCCATACATTAAGCACAATTCTACCACCTACATGAACACCACTGGCATGCGTTCTGCCCCACTCATCCTCGATTATTGCATTTTCAAGTTGGCCAGCTGCTGATTCAGAAAATAGTCTCCCTATCTCTTTTTGAGAAGACCCGGAATCTCCAGGAGCCACATTTAATTGAGATGGTGTCCTTGATATATTATTTAGCAAACCAACACCCAGATGTGCAGCCCTTTCAGCCAAAAATCCAAGGGAACCACTTTGAACATCCCAGCCCATTAGAACATCAGGGTCAGAAGCATGTACAACCTTTGAAAAATGGTTAAGCAACTGTAGTTCTTCGGTAAAAACAAAGACTTTGGACTCTGAAACTGCATCAAGGTCCTTTTCAACATAAACAGAGTCGCAACGCAGAAGCACATGAGCATCAAGTGTAGATTCGTCATCCTCTTGAAGAACAAGAACAATGATATTGATGGCATCAAATCGAGGGTCAGGTCTTAAATCTCCTCTAGATTCAGCCTGGACCTCTATACTCAGCAGGGTTAGCTGCTGCCCTTGACCAATACTTGCTGGATCCCGAAAACCAATTTGACTCAACGGAGTTTGCCTCGTGTTTTTATCAGGACCAGATATCTGAGAGGTATCTACCGAGCAGGCAGTTGATAGTTTTTTCTTTGTCTTATTAAGAGTTTTACCTTCCATGGAGCAGTTCTCTTGACTATGCTCTGGTAGTTGATTAAAGCTAAGCTTTTCCTCGGACAAAGAAGCAGACTCAGGCAAAGAAGAATTACTATCATCAGCCTGAGAACCCTGTGAATCCACCATATCACCAGAGGATCCCACAGACATTGGAAGAAATGGTGATGCCACATCTATCTTTTGCCTCAAAATAGCGGAGCAATCAAATGATAGCCATCTATCAACAGATTCCCTCGATGGAGGTGACACTGCAGGAGTCAGCATGAATAAATATGACCCATCATTCTGATAAAGGATAGGAACACCCATTACTGGTTCTTGATTATCATTATCTTTGCACCTTCTAGGGCTAATACCCTGAAATTCTTCTTCTTCTGGACAGCTCCTCACAAAAAAAGGGAGGCAATTATCTGCAAATCTTCCCTGAAGAGATGTTCCTACTTTACTGCCCCCATTCCCAAGAGCTTCACTATCGGGCGCATCTGTCCAATCTATAGTTGGAGGTTTCATAGAGAAGGTCTTACCAATTAAGTTCACAGTTTCAGATTCCTTTTTTACATTTTCTAATGCGTCATGATTGTTGGATAAACCAGGATATCTTCCATGACATGGGGAATTTTCAAACTGCATAATTGTTGTTTCACCTTCCATGCCGTTCAAATCATCCTTAGCTGGAATGTCAGGCAACTGGCACATAGAGGTTGAGGTCTGATATCCGCTCTCACTTATACAGTCAGTTTTGGATACGAGGTTACTTGGAGACGAATTTAAAGGCACAGCACATGATCCCACAGCACCTGTTTGCAGCATCCTGCAACGAGAATCTTCACCAATAATCTCTGTCTTTAAAAAGTTTTGTCCCTTCCATGAAATTTTGTCTCATTGTTAATGGGAGTTTTATGCATGGGTGAAAGAGAATCCTTTGGGTCTTCAACATCACTACAAAATTTTGGGTCAAGATTTATACCTCCTTTCCCACACTCAGCATCCGGGGATGATATACTCTCAGAAAGTTCAATTCGATGAGACCGCTTTCTCCTCATCAAATCCCTTGCAGAGCACTCCACTATTACACTTGTTTGATTCGTGTAACTGACATCCTTCTGTTCATCACCCTTTACAGTTGGAAGTCTTTGTGATTCATTCCCCGAACAAGAAGTTCCTAAACCTTCATTTTTCTCATTGTCATGTCCACTCAAAATGCAGAATGTTTCAGGAGGCAAAACATCACTCACTTTTTGACGAGAAACAGGTAATGAACCCCAGCGAGGTCTTTTCATTCTGTTCTTACAAATTAAGTTTGACTCTAATCCAGGCCATGATTGGCCTTCAACATAAGGCTTTGCTTCACTTTTGTCGGTTTTGAGCGACTTATCATGGGAGGGAGTTGACTGTAATTCATCACTGGAGCCATCCACTTGTGGTATTATTTTATTCGACATATTTTTGGTAGAATGATTGTACTCTGCAGGACGAAAGGCTCTGTCATTCGATTCTTCAAAGTTAAGCATATCAATGGAATCGAGAATGTCTTGACACTCTTTCTGAGATTCACTCTCGTAGTCCACATTGGCTCTCTCTAACACCTTGTCAATGTCTTTGGAAGGTAGTAAGGGACTCAAAATTGTCTCCCGAGCAAGTTCATCATCAGAGTTGATATCATCTGCGGCTTGAGAAGATGCAAGCCACTTTAAAAGCCTTAAGGCATCTTCATCTGTGGCCTAATGACCAATTTTTATAAATAATAAATGACATAAAAAAATAAATGAAAACGAAAATGAAAAACCAAGAATACATTGTGTCACATGCAAATAAGACCAAGCCAGTGGAAATTATGAAAGATTTCATACAACTAAGTCAAATTTAACATAGCATATGAGAGCTTATGTTTGCAACCAGGATACAGGCAAATTTGCAGGATGGTTTTCCAGATTGAGAAATTCCTTTCAGCCTGACACCTTGGAAATATAAACCGATTTAATTTTTCAAATTCTAGTTATTATGACAAAATTGTCTTGAATCTCTACTTCTAGAAGCCCCCAACTACTGGTAGGTTGTGCATGACTGATCTGGAACAATAAATAAAGTGCAATAGCATTTCAGCAGGTAAGTACGGGTACACTCATCAATATCACATCTCGGAATAAGTTTGAGTATGTGCAACCAAATGGAAGGGAGTCGGATTGGATAAGAGGAACTGGGCGTCGATGTGTATTTGGAAGCGATCAGATCTTCGGCTTTAGTCTTAAAAAGATTTGACACTCGAGATTTCGTAAACGTAAGCTCAGACTAAGGTATAATCTTTTTTGTAGTGACGTAATTCATTATGGCATATTTTGAATAGAAGTAACTAAATATAAAAGTATACAAATAAAAGCACAAGGCAGACTAGAAAATAAACAAAATGGATCCTGTCGTGCTCCACCAATTTAACTGAAGACCATATCATTCCACTAATTTACTGGGCTGGAAATTATGCAAAAAACTAATATTCACTATCAAGTGTATAACATGAGGGACAGGCCAAAAGTTTAGAAAAGAAAGATATAGAAGGCAAACTTAATTGGTGCCATACAAATGCAATTCTGCTACCCAAAAATGGCCCACTTAAAGCTCTCAATTCCCTAGGGCAGCTCAATCGAACAGCTACATATTTAAAGTTTGAGAATACGGTGCGCCCTCACTTGCACTCGAGCTCCAGCTATCCTGAGCGAAACTTCGGGGGAAACCAACTACTAGACATTTCAATTAGTCTTTCTTCCTATACCATGCCCTTAGTGGGCATAACAAGGACCAACTATTTCATTTAGTTATTTGCTAATTGTTGCAAGGATATTCTATTCTATGTTTGTTAATTAAGTGCAGATACTGACAATATAACTATTCCTAGACAAGTCCATATCTTCAAGGGTAAACGTAGGTATGTTAAGCAAATGGCATTAAGGATCCTGGAAGATCTGAATCTGCAAGAACTAACTATGAGGTGCTAGGGGAGCTTCAAAATTGAGGGTTTGCTGTCTATACTGGATGATCCATTTATCATTTTGAGTGATAATACCTTGAGATTACCTTTGCGGTCGATGGTCCCATGGTGCAAGATATTTGTAGTTCATCAGCTGCATCAATGTCATTAGTTCCTCTTGCGTCAACATTCTGAAATGGTGAACCTAACGATAGTAAAGATCCGATCCTGTCACTTGCTTTCAAATACTTGGAAGGCAGATCATTGTTATTCTCAAGGTTAGCAATCCCAGAGCCAACTAAATCCCCACAAACTTTTGCAGATTCGATTGATTCTGGAGTCAAAAGCGACCAGTTTTCTGTTTCATTTCTCACTTCCATAAACTTTTCAAACTCAACCCCATCCGACAGAATCCTCAACACATCTTGCGGAAGTGGCTTCTCAGAATCAGGAGGTATGGCCTCAGGCACTCCATTCCTATCATATTCTTCCTAGTATAAGAAAGAAATAAATCATTAATGAACATTCAATTGAAATATGCATCCGGTGGAGACCGTGTGAAATGAAAGCAAACCTCCCAAATTGGTATTAGTGACTGAACCATTTTCAATTCAGAATGGGCTTGAGACAGAGATGCATACGATATAAACTGCTGATTTATGATATCTGCATATCAATGTATGGCACAGTTAGTTTAGCTAAAAGACCAAATAGAGAACAGCATCAACTTTCAGACAACAGTAATGACCAACAAACCATGTACTACAGCATCCCCTTCCAGCTCGGAGGTACTCTGACGTCTGAAGAGTGGAATATCTTCATTTGTTGAAGAATCAGGTTCAGGTGAAAACTGCCAGATCCACCCATCCGGAATAGTAGAAGATATCCATACTGGTGTATTCAAACGTAAATTACCACCTAAATCTGCCTAGATAAGAAATTACCCAGAATAGAATGAATTACATCCCAAACTCAGAAATTGACTCATTAGAACTCTGTAAAAGAACACCATGGAAACCTGAAATTCCATGCAAGTAGAGTCATCTGCCAATGGTCTCAGTTTACCCTGGTTCCTAACTTTCAGCTGACTGAAAACATCTGGAACAGGGTAGCGAAATTTCACCTTTGAAACATGTAAATGGCCCATCCCATACAAATTGTAGTCAATCTGATAATTATGGAGAAATAGAAATGAGCTAGGTGTCATTACACTCTTTTTATGAGGGAAACAGAAGCTAAAAAACGTAAGACATAACAGCAACCTTAAATGTTTGCACTGAGAGCACACATTTTGAAAGAATATTAAAAACTCCCAGACTTCTAACCACCCAAAATAAATCCACAATATCAACAGTTGACAAGCAAATATCTCATTTCTCAGTGTTCGCTCATTGAAGAAAGCATAAGTTCACATCAGGACTAGGAGACAGGAAGAAAAAACGAAGAAAACAATTTTATTTCCTTTCAACAAGGAGAATGCAAAAGAAAATAGAAGTTCTATATTTTGGCACACAAATTATTTTCACATGAAAACTCAAAGTGACATACTAGAATTTGAGCGAGTAAATTTCCCTCTAATATTCAATCTGCACCTTGAGTTTTTCTGTGAGCTTGCTTTACCCAAGCAAGCAAAAGAAAGTAAAAACAGTTGGTTTCCTCTTCTAGTTTCAGACAACGAATATAGACACACATACAAATATAGACAGCATACTGAAACGCTAGTTTATTCAGAATAACTTTTTATTGACTTCTCAAACTAGGCAAACTGTAAGGGCATCTGGAAAGGCATAATACATAAATTGCAACAGAAGGAAAACGACTAAGAAAGAAAGTGGCAACCAGTGAACTTCACAATATCAATTGGCAAGAGAGGTAAATAGGAAGGTGATCCACAAACAAAATAACACCAAAAGGCAAGAGGCAATTAGCATGCGCTATAGAGTGAGAATCATGATGATAAGTTAATTCAAATGCAAGTGCTGTATAATGCGAATCATGATGATGCGATAAGCTAAGGAAATGCTTACATATCCAAAGATACACATACCAGAAACTGAAGAAGAAAAGGTATATGTGATTCATAAGGTTGTAATGTCTTATCCAATATTGCACCTGTCTACACAAAAAACAGAAAAAGTTGGATGTCCTCCAAGTTCGGAATTACTAGGAAAAATCTGCAACTGACACGATATTTTCCTCAGATAACTGGTGACAACTTTTGGGATTACACATAAATTGGCATGTGGCAATAGATAAAAATTGCAAGATATCTAAAAGTATTGGAATGAGGAGAAGCCCTTCCACTTACATACCATAGAGAAATTTATATAGACACACACACACAATCATATAACATATATATGTATATATATTTAGAAAGAGAGAGAAGGAATCAACTATAACCCAAAACTTTGTAAAGTCCAACTATCACACCGAAACTTGGGTGGATGTACCACACTACAACAACTCCATCCACCACTTACTACTCACACTGTGCATACATTTGAAACAGAAAAGTCCCAGAAACAACAGAATATCAAGTAACATAAACTAACGAAATTAAGAAGCTAAAAAATGTTACCAAAAGAAGATCTGCAGCACGAGAAACATCCTGTGGATAATAGCTGATCTTCCGTCAAGGTATTTCATATTGCAAAATGGTAGTGAAACAAAGAGAAAAAAAGGGTAGCCAATTCATAATTGCGTCAACATGAGGAAGACTATACAACCGAGGATATGCAATACAGATATCTTAACAAGAGTAGAAATATTAAACACGGCTATAGACAACAAAAATGATACATAGAGAAGACTAAAGTAATGTTGATAAATATCTTATCTAAAGCAGTATGAACAAAAAGTACAATAACAAAGATATCAGTATAATGCAATAGAACTCTAGCAGTTGGAACAACAACTATTCTCCGTATCATTCTTTTTGTAGTGCTCAATACTCTACCCACGGATAAACACTACTCTTGACGGTGACCAACTGGTTTTGTTGGGTCACCGGTCCAATTGTTCGGAGGAACCAAACAATTATCTATTTTTTAAATTATATTATATGTAAAAGACAATATCCAAACACCAACCAAAAAGAACACATCTAACAAAGTCCAAATAAATATCAAAAAATTAAATACAAAATAATAGAATCAAACGCATGCTTTTCACACTTGCTTCGACTCCAATACTGAACCAAATAAAAAATAAAAATGCAATCCTAAGATTGTCCAGCAATTACATAAACACGCTAGGAAACACTCAACTGCAATTGTGTGTGTGTGTGTGTGTATGGAAAGGTTAGAACTGGTCAGTGAAGAGAAACTTGAAGGCTGAAACATAAGAGCTGAGGAAGGAATGGATGACAAACTGAGTCAAAGTGAGACGTAAGGCTAAGGGCTTGTGGTGGGATTTTTTGTTACAAAACTAAAAATGGTTCTGGCCCTCTTTTTTTCAAATGTGCAATCCCGAGCAGCAGCTGTTTTTTCTGGTTTCAGATTCTCGCAGTTTTAACCGGTTTTGACTAGTTCTAACCAGTTCAACCTGATTTTTGGGTTTTGCAGCTATTGCACCGGGCCAACCACCAGTTCTCGATTGGACCGGTTGAAACAGCCAGTCGAATCCGGTTATGAAAACAATAATACTACCTCAAGACTATTGTATTCACATATTATATTTCCCTATCGAGCATGCAGAAATTTCATCAGTATAGAGTCTTAAGCATTCATAGCAACTCCGTCCGTGATCAATAAGTGAATCAAATAAAGAAACAAAACATTACAGAAATTTTGGCCATGGAGTCCCTACTGCAGCAAAGAAGATTGTATCAAATAAAAACAAAACATGTTGAAATAGAAACATATTCCATCACCTATCAGATGAAAAGGGGAAATAGAAAAGGAACGCAGACAATTATCTTAATGATTGTAATATTAGGCTTCAAGAGTTAAGAGAGAAAAAAAGGAGAACGAAATTAATACTTCTGGCAAAAAAATGGATTTGAGAAATTTGGAAATTGGGATTTCCAGATCCGCTAAGCCAGAGATAAAAGTCCATTTCAGCATTACCACTTTCATGCTAACTACAATGTTTAAATTTTTTAGAACAATGATTATCTACAACAGCACCTTAAACAGGCCATAAAACAAAAATAATCAAGCATTAGGATACAAATAAATCTTCACAAAGAGCTCCTCTGAAGAATGATAGCCATAAAACTTCCTTGCCCGAACAAGATCACAACCATGCACATGCTGACGTTTTGAGCCAGCACTACCTTTAAGCTGTCAAAAGTCAAAACCAAGTTTTTATGGTATGCTGGTGTGTAAGCCATTGAGTGGAAAAGAAAAAGGCAATCCAACAGCAATGAGATACCTTTAGAGCCTTCTCAAGTGCAAGAGATATAAAATGTGTGCGTGAATCAACTGCTCCATTACAAGAAAAGAAGAAAACATTAGGTTCAAACTACCACTGCTTTAGTTCAACCATTTTTATAAAAAACTATACATATAAGGAGGACAAATATACTCTGAAATTCATAATAATATCATTTGTGTCATAAAATTAATTATTCTCTGAAGAAGTAGATAATCTACTTATATGGTAATCAAATATTAAACACGGCAAGAAAAAAGAATAGAAAATTGTATGTTTACAAGGAAACAAAAGGCTCAGGTCATGAATCTGCTTGTACAGTCAAGATTCAGACTGGGTTGGAGACACAGGGGGCGGAACGAGTAGAATGGATATGCACCCAAGACAACACTTCCAAGCCACAAAATGTCTATTTTCCAATTGCCACAAATTTCTAGGTCGTGGCAGATTCAGACCCTCTAGCCACTCAGGCCCTCATAAGCACAGAGAGACCTTTTGATATTAGCAGATACAACTTACAAGGAGTTTCTGTGGAATGATAGGAATCATGTTTATGAACCGTGATCATCTTTCTCTAGTATACTAAATCCCCAGTTTTTAGGAGGCCTTTTGCTAGGTCGCAGGCTACAAAGTTAACACAAGCACCCAGCTAAATATAATGTTCAAATTAATTCAAATATTTTGGCTGTTAGATATATGTAAGAAGATCTCCTGATTCTATATAAAATCTGTGTATTTCTAGAAATAATTTTGACCTCAAATAACTTCAGTCGTTTGGTGAAGGCCCATCTTTTCTCATCATAATCAAAGTGAACTCTTAAAATTAGTAACATTCAGAATACAGGATATTTTAGAAATACAATTCTGAAAGGCTGGGTGGACCCATAAAGTTTATTTACAATTATACCTGACCGATCTTCTTTTTCTAAGTCATAATGAACAGCTATTTTACGGAGGAAAAAAAACGAACATTTCCCCTTATTAGTGACCTGTAGAACTATCTTCAATCAATCTTAAGTCGTGACACATACAGAAACGACTTCCGTCAACCAATTCTTCACCCATGCATGAAAAGCACATCCAACCACTAAAATGCCCGCTGGGAAGGGATTGCAGAGGAAACAAATAAAAGTAAGATGCTAGCTATATCAATTGGTCAATTAGGTTATAATAGAGACATAGAGACCATGATGGTGCTTCTATACTTCCCAAAAAAATACCTTCATCATTTGTTATGGGGCCCAGATCAGAGCAAGGAACGTAAAGATAAGGTAAAACCTGCATACAACAAAGGTAGCTTAAGACATAGCGCACCAAATGGAAACTTACATCAATGCCACAAAACTAAAGAAAAATATGGCACAGGCAAGGTATAATTTTGACAATTCCTGTTACAGCTTTAATTAACGATCACGGATAACATTAATATGCACTTTTTAGTTCTCTCTCCACACCACTGATAATAACAATACAGTAATCCAAGATCTACTCCTTGCCTAAAGCTCTAGCAGACGCGCAAATCCTGTACACCCAAGAAAGACTGAATATCAGACTGCATGATCCATGAGCTATCTAAAATGTAATTAAATAAGATCAATATGTTCAATGCTTTTCCAGAACCCAGCCTTCTTCCACATAAGAACCCAAGTGTATATGTTGCTCTCATCCTAAGATAATCACTAGTAATAAAAGATTTAAGGAAAGGAACCTTCAGAATGACCTTATTTCTGCAAATCATGCGCACAGAAAGGAATTCCAGATTCTATAAGCAATAATATTGTTATCAGATTCTATAGAAAACATATCAAATCACAGTTTATAGCAGATCCTCTGTCTTAGGCTTCCTCTCATCAAATCTTAGAAGTTGCTCCGGAAAACTGTAATCTCATCAACAGCACAGAGAAATAGAGAAAAATTTCTTCCCTACATCCCTTCATGACTCACCCAACTCTGCAGCACCACCCTCCTACTGATGTATGATCAAAGTCATCAAACTATGTTTCCTCTCGACGTAATCTTGCGGTCTTCCCACACAACTGACTAGCCAAAATCTCAGCTATTGTGATTCCCCAATTCACGAAAATAACACTATCTATGGAGATTCCTCCAGCATTCATTATGAGTATCCAACAAATTAAACCATTGAACTGAACCAGGGAATGCCAATCCCCAAAACCACTTCCATACTTCCACGTAGAACAGTCATCATGATGAAATCCCATACAGTGGTATATCTCCAAATTCATTTCTAATCAAGTCTGGCTTCCAGGGGAGGGGGAAAAAGAAAAACAAGGGTCCTCACTCCCTCTCAGTCAACGAGAAAAATCTTTTATCAACTTCCTACTCATCCGCAAAAGTTCCTTTGCAGCAGTTCAGATACTTTTGCACAAACCTGGATTGGTAAAAGATGACATAAGCTTTATGAGAAGTTGAATAATGCACTTTGAACTAGTGACATCTCAGTTCTTTACATGGATATACTCTATTTCCATGCTACCAATCTCTTCTCAGATGTTTTCACTGCAGGGTTCCAAATAACAAATTAAATTTCAAGAAAATATATTGTGCCCCACTTGAACCACGCAGAACGTTAACAAGAGCCAATCAGTTAAAAAATTGCCCCACTAAAAGCCTTACAAGTGAATGATTTGATTCTTAGAGAGAACCATCACGAAAGTATCACAATGCCACTCCCCACCAATACAACCAGAGTCAAAGAGATCAGCGTATTGGAGCTCCACTCCACACAACATTTCAGCATCTCCCAAGAATATCACCAGAGGACCAGAACATTCTTGTGGTCGCTTTATCACAGAACATGAACACCTTTAAACTCCTTTAACATCCTTGTATATGGCAATTGACCAATCTATGAATCAATTTATCACCAATTAACCCATGTGCTTCTTTATATTGCATTTCTGTTAGCATCGACACTGATGTCACCAACATTTATTGGTGTATGATAGCAAGAAAAACACTCTTATCAAGAAAGGGGGAACTCGAACTATTATCCATTTCGTTTACACGACAACTCCACCAAAAGTCAACAAAAGTAAAATCAAATCTACAATATAACATTTCACATTGTCAACTTCATGCTTACAGCCTTACGTATTAACTGGATAAAAAAACATCAAAAAAAAATCAAAAAAAAAAATCAAACAAACAAACAAACAAACAATTGAGCAGCAAAGGCCATACTCGATGAATGTGTAAACAAGTTTTCTGACCAGCCGGAGTTGACCCATATATTCTTATCACTGGTACCTCGTTCACCTTCCCACCTGGATATAGCAATTTCACGCAACTTCACACTACTGTTAAATTCAAAAAGAAAAACAGGGGCAAAAAAAAAGGTACACAGCATCGAGAGGCCGTGAACCTTCACTTGAAAAACCAAAAAATAAATAAATAAATCTCGAATTTCCATAATTATGTCAGAAAAAAAAAATACTAGAGGATTTACCATGAAAAGGGCTGTAAGCAATGTCAAGGCCAGGAATAGGAGGCGCCATGTAGTAGTCGATTGAAACTATTCGAACGCTAAATACTTGGGGCTGAGAACTTCCCATTTTCGGTTCTTGATTTTTGCTTCCCTTCTTTCTGAAACTTTTTCAGTATATTTCCACCATTTTTGTGTGGAGTTTTAGAGAGAGAGAGAGAGAGAGAGAGAGAGAGAGAGAGAGAGAGAGAGAGAGTTGATTTGGCGCCGAACAATGGAGACGGTCGGTTTTATACAATATATTATATTGTATATTATTTTTATTATTATTTATTTACTACTACTAATTATTATTATTCATAAAAAGAGAGGAATCGTAACATGAAAGCTTTGAATAATTCAGAGTCAAAATAAAAAATAAAAAAAAATCAGAGTCAAAATAACTGATGTTATGTAAATGAATTCCTCCTTTTTTTCTATATAATAATAATAATATAATAAAATATAAATTTGGGATAAGAGTAGTGTTAAAAATGAATTTCAATATTACTTGGATGGTGCACATTGTGTGTAATATTTGAGGTCAATAAAATTAACTAGCTATTTATTTATGTCAAAGTAATTGTTCTTAATTATTTGATCCATTTATTTATTTGTTTTGAAAGTTAAAATTGTGAAACCCATTTTATATTAATTATCCACCAATCATGAGAGGCTGGATGTTTTCAAGATTAAAAGGGTGGATCATGGATGGTAAAAATAAGGTGTAAAGAGCGGAAAAATATGTTGTGTAGCCTCTTGTTGCTATAACAATGACATCTAAAAGTTACCGATCAAAAAAAAAATGACATCTAAAAGTTAAAAAGTTATCTATCTATATATATATAATAGCAGAAGTCCGGAACTTTTATTTTCCCGCTCTTTTTGATATTATATTAGGAAACAATTGTAAACATTATAAATATAATTATTATAAATTCTTATATTAGGAAAATATTATAAGAAAATCGTTGTAATTATATAAATTAGGAAAATATTATAAGAAAATATTGTAAATGGTATTCCTACTTTATATGTATATAAATTAGGCAAATATCATAAATGGTATTCCATTTTTATATGTATAAAAATTAGGAAAATCTTATAATGGTATTCCTACTTTATACCAAAAGTGAGTCTATAGGATTAATTCTATCTATATATAATATATAGATTTTAAAAATTATAGATATTATTTTACTATAATTGATATTACTATACGTCAGTTCTTCTTAAATATATATTACAATGAGTTGTTGATTCTATACATCACATCTTCATCAAATATATCATTTATTTATTTCAATAGTGTCGATGCAAATTTATACAATATAATATTAATTAATCATGTTTTAAATACTAATGACTATTCAAACTTTCCTAAACTCGTATATATATAATAGCATAAGTTTGGTCCAAAAAGTTTCCCATTTTTTACTTCCTAAATTTGGAAATTATTTTACTGCAATATAATAACCGTAGATCTTGCAATCTATATTGGATAATAATCTTGAACATTATATACTGATATTAATATCAACTCTATATACTAGAAAACAGCAGTGCCACATGTCATTACCTCTGCAATTCAGTACACATGTCAACACATTACTCTTTCAAATCCACGTGTCGGCTTTATATTTAGCCACATGGCAACCAATGTCAACACTTTAATCTTCAAATTATAAATTGAATTTATTTTAATTCTAATGTTAAAAATGGATTTCCTTATATAATATATAATGATTATCATAATTATCTATAAGAAATCTACAATATCTTTTAAAAAGCCCGAAAATCAGGTATGTTGATAAATGTAGTTAAATATGGGTAGTCAACTTTTGAAATTATTTTTAGGATTATCCCCAAATCACCCATCCCTAGCTCCTATAGATGTACATAGAATTGCTTTTAGGATAACACGAATAAAATAGACAAAATTTAAAATAACAAAAGACAAAATTAAATCGCAAGCACTTATTTTCGATGAAAATAAATCAAAAGATTTATTGCCAAACAAAAGGCCCAAACACACAGTCCACATGCGTCAATTATCAAAGAAAGTTGGTGCTATTTCATTTTATAATTGTAATGGATCCCATATACCATATTTCTTCCTAATTAATTTCTATTCGCCATATTTTTTTTCCTAATTAACTCATATTAACCCTACTTAATGTAAATTTCAGTGGCAATGATTGGGATAATTGATTATTTAGCTTATGTTACGGAATTAATTGACAATATCAAAAATATCTTCCTAATAAATATATAATTCGTTATTCACCTAGCCCCTATACCAAATTCCCTCACTCTACCTCTCTATGGCGCTCTCTCTAAATCCGTTGTCTACTTTGATGTCGTCGTTGGCTCTATCGCCGAGCGCCATCGTCATACCCTTATCTATTTTAATTCTCCTCACCTCCCCATGCACTCACATCTCTCGCCGACGCCGCATCCACCACTCATCGTGTCTGTTGCCACCCAAAGCATCTGTTGTCCGCTGATATATTTGGTTAAGTTGAATGTGGTTGGTGATAATTCCAGAGCATTATCTTTTAATTACATGTTTGTTCTTATCAAGATATATCACTACTTTGGCAACCATTTGGTACATCAAATTTTCTATAGGTATGTGCTTAATCATCTTATCAGGTTTATGATAAATATAATATTATCATGAACATTAGATTTTGCAAACATTTGTGTACAATATAGCCTGTCAAATATCATATGGTAACGAATATTAAATTTCGTGAGAAAAGGTAGGTTATTTCTTTTTTTTATTTTTTTATTTTTAATTTTAATTTTTTCTGATGAATTTTGTACTTTTATCCGTTATCGAGATTTTTGCGGCGGTGGTGGTTGTGGTGGTGGATGATGAGAAATAGTGTCACCTGTAGCGTCTTTGTTGCAATGAATAGGAAAAAATTGTGTTTGTCTACGCATACTATGTCACCGCCATTATGAGATTCATTATATAGTTTCGACTTTTTGTGGATGTATGGAGTTGGGAACAACAACAACAACAACAACAACAATAATAATAATAATAATAATAATAATAATAATAATAATAATAATAATAATAATATAATGAATAATAATTATTACTATTATTATATGTAGCATATGACCATATGGTGTAGAAAAAGATAGGAAAAAACAAATGTGTATTATAAATTAAGTTTACACTAGAAGATTGTATGTAAATGTGTTGTTGTAAAGAATAGAAATTTATATTATTGACTTCTTTGATTGAGCTACTTTTGTATTGTTAATCAAGAATTTCATGGACTTCATAGGGTGGGCGATATACACGAAAATGAGGTGTATTGGATAAAAAGATAATACAAATTATAACTAAAATATTTGTTTAAAAACAATTCACTAATTTTTTAAAGAAAATGGGTCCCATCCGCCAATTATGTGTGGCCTTATCGAGAGTTTAGAGAGAAAGGGTTTGAAACTTCTTTGTTGTGATAAGGACAGTACAATTGTAAATAAAACAAATAATGTAGTTTATAAAGAAGTTTTCCAAAATTTGATGTGAAGTATTTGTATTATACTTTTCTAAGTTTTGAATTTTCTTTTTAGTTTTTATAATTAGTATTTTCGATCTCTTCTATCGCAAACTAATTTTAGACACTAATATTTTATCTTTTGGATAAATCCTAACACACGGGGGTTGTTCTAGTATAAATATATAGATAGATTTATGGATATATATAGTCAAAAATTAGATACACAAAATATCATAATAATTATTTATATAAAATGATGCTCATCTATATATATATATATATATATATATATAATAGCAGAAGTTCGGAGAAAAATTCCCCCATTTTTACTTCTTAAATTTAGAAATATTTTACAAAGAAAATCCTAATCATATCTTGCAATCTATATTAAATAATAATATAATCTTGAACATTAATACTGATATATATTATAATATATATATATAGATATATGGTATATATATAGTCAAAGATTAGATACACAAATTAACATAATTATTTATAAAAAAATGTTGTTTATTAAATAAATAGCCAATGATATTTAAAGTCAATTTTTTCAATGATTATTGCTCATAAATTAGGAAAATATTATTATTCATAAATTAGGAAAAGATTATGAATTGTATTCCGACTTATTATTATATCAAAAGTTGCCAAATTTTAGATACATGGCTTACCAAAATAATTAATTATAGTCAATGTTATATTCAAATATATTTTTGACAGCTTATTATTTATGTTAACTTAAGTATATTTTATATATACAAAATTATGTCATATTTTACTACGTTAATTGTTTTACAAAGACATTTCAACAGTGTTGATCCTAAAGTCGAAGCATAACCAGCAAATATGGTTTCATCTTCACATTTTCCCCTATTACTATCTTTCTCAAATGTCTCGCCAACATCGACAGGATTAAACTTCGATTATGCACTAAACAAGAGTTTTTTATAATTTATCTTGTGGAATTGCATGGACGTTTTTTGGTTAGTCTAATAAATAAATTTTGTATTTATTTTTTAAGTTATATTTTTTGTTTTATGTTTTGTTTATTTTGAATTATTCTCATTTTAAAATTAAATATTTAAATTTAGATGGAGATGATAACTGACAATATCTTTTGGAACAACAAAATTACGTAGCATCTCTATAGTGTATCATAACATCAATTGTTCGATAGACATGATAAACAACATTCTTCTAAAAGAGATTATTGAATTTGATTTTACAACTCAACCATTTAGCTTATGGATTAAATTATTTTCTTTGATTAACAATTAGCTAATTAATATTTAATATAAATCTAAATACCAAGGTAATAATAATGGTGAATTAGTATTAAGTTTTTCCCACTAACAACATATTGTCCATGCAATAACATTTTAGTATATTATATAATTTAGGATGACTTAATTAAAAGTGAAAAGAAAATACAAGATACAAAATGAGATAGACAAATTTGACCAATCAGTCAGAAAATTATCCTAACCAACGCATCCAAAACTAGCAGTGTTTGTTTTGGTAAGTCAATGACTATATGTTTTTTCTTTTTTTGTAACGAATATAATTTATTGGTAATTGATTTTTTCCACTCATTTCAACTTGCAAAATTTATAAATTATTTTATTGCAAAACCCTAACAGTAGATATTGCAATAAATATTAAATAAAAATCTAGAACTTTAATATTGATATTAATATATCTAATATCCTAAAAAATACATTAAATAAATCAAATCCAACACAATCTATGACTCAACAAATCGCCTCTGATTTTTGCCAATTCACTCCATATCATTAATCAATTTAGCCAAATTATACGGAAAAATTTCTTGAAATGAAATATATATTTCTAAATTTAAAACTATTGATTAATAATCAATAAATGAAAATTTTTAAAATTAAATTTTGGAAATCGAATATTGTTTTAGTACTATCAAATGTTAATTTAATTATAACTGATAATATTTCTTGATTTGAAAAATTAGAAAACCTTAATTTATTTTGTTAAATTCATTGTGTCAATGTATCAACCAAGTATCAAATGCTAATTTAGTTATAATTGTATCTATCAAATATTAAATGTCAATTTAATTATAACTAATAATATTTCTTTGATTTGAGCCAATACATCTTAAAGAAATAATTTATATTCTATTATTCTATTATAACATATATAACTATGTTTATATCAAAAAATGCAATAAAAGATTGGCGTACACATTCTGAAATCAAAATCTTGCTGAGTGGCTTTCTAAACAAATCATTATCCTTTAAGTAAAAAAAAAAGGCACAGTGGTTATTCTTTTTATCTTTTTACAATCTACTTTTGTTTTAGTAATATATAGTTTTATGATTTACGAATTTTTTTAAATGTGCAAATTTTGTCTTTTTAAAGGACAAAAATATAGGGAAAAAAAACTTGAATGCTCGGATTTGTTTGTATTCTAGAATTTCTTGGCACCAGTTCTATTTGTGTTTATCATTCCACCTCTTACAGAAAAGGAAAAAATAAAATAAGAAAAAAAAATTCGGTGAAAATCAACTGAGAAAATGTCAAGGTATCAAGTGTAGATAAATTGCTCCGATTAATGTTATTATATTTTAAATTGTGCTATATTTAATTGACATTTCAAATTGATTCATTTAATGTTTTCCATAATAAAATTTAAAATTTAAGTCTATAATTAAAAATATAAATTTTATATACCAAATTTTGTTTTTATTTACTTTATATTAATATTTTATTATTAAAATAAAATAATAAATACCAACTCATATTAATACATAGTTTCAGTATAAACCAATGATTATAAAATAATAATACACGTGCAACGCACGTGCGGGATTACTAGTATGACTTAAAACGAATGTGGGGACAGTAACATTTGCTCTGCAAAAGAGATAATCCTCATTCTCGTCAAAAAATTTAGCGAATGTGGTAACTTAAACTTCAAACTCGTGGACCTCCCAAAATATGATGAAAATAGAGATCCATATGAGCACCTTGCCGCTTTTGATCATGTGATGCCATAGTATGGACAATCTAACACTACGGATGCAATATTTGTTATCTCCACATTGAAATGAAAAATACACGATGGTTCATGGGGTTTCCAATAAGAATCATGTCCTCGACCTGAATGTCTTACATGTAAAGCCAGAATTTTGGGATTCTTAGTCCGTGAATTGTGGTTGAGCCTAGTAGGTCGTGATTCGGTGAAATATTTAATGGAAATGTCAAATCACCATTAATTTGGATGCCATTGGTTAAATATTGACTCATTATATCTACCACTCAAATATCCTCCAGACACTATCTATTTAGGATCAGAGTATTAATTGAGCAACTATTACCAACCCTAAACCAATCGAGAGTTAAATGTCAATTTCCCCTCAAATTCCAGCAATTGGCCCATTATAGTGCTAATTCGTATTGCTATAGGTGTTATCAATTTTGATGCAGCACTATAGTTGCGCTATTTGTTGTTACTATTTTTTAATAGTAATTTTTTTAACTATTTGCTATGCCTAAAGTTTTAAGATTTTTATTTTACTTTAATCATGTTTTCCAACAAAATTACTACTTATTTTATATTAAATTTTATTTATGTTGTTATTTTTAAAATAAAACCATAATCAAATGTAAAATTTTAATTAATTAGCTATAAAATATAATAAATATATAATTATATTAATAAAATTATGAAACAATATTTGACGAATTAAATAATTATTAAAAATTGAATAATAAAGAAATATTTAAAATATGTTATTTAAATAAAATCTCGAAGTAGTTGGATTTAAAAAAAAAATTCAGTAAAACTACATCATTTTAATACTAAAACAAAGCTGGTCATCAAATTTCAAAAGACGACCGAATCGCATCGCCACCACTCTATTCATAATGATTTACGACTATAATCACAATCTAAAATATTAAATAGAAACCACACAGTCTTGTTGGTGCGATTGCAATTTTATAATTAAGAAAACTATCTATAATCACACCGCTCTTTTGCAATTATAAGAGGAATATAGAATATTTTTCTTCTTTTTGTAATTGATTAGTTAGGCAATAAATATATTAAAACTAATTTTAGTGAAGGGTAAATTTAGATTTGCAATATGCACTCTTTGTTTAATGTTGCAAAAATACATATTTTTTTCATTTAAAACAAAATACCATAAAATACGTTATGTTTTGATTGCAATTGAATCAAGTGAAAAATGCACACTTGTTTCAAAACAAAAAGCATTTTTAATATTTAGTCTTTCAGCATTTTTAAAATATCCTAAAAATGATATATTTTTTTCTTTATTAATCAATATTTTTGTTTATTAAAACCATCAAATTGCCATCAATCACTTAAAACCGCATCTTTATCTTTTAAATAATTTTTAGTGAAACCGCATTAATGTAATTCAGTTTGAATTAATTACAAAATCCAAATCACCCAATCAAAATATATACTAGATAGTTGTGCTTTCTGCAGGCAAGGGTCCTTGTTGGATAGCGTTTTCTAATTTTAAAAAAATTAATAGAAAGAATGATAAAGAAGAAAACGCTACTCAGGTTACCCGAGTCTCACCCATTTGTTTGTGAAATAGGCCGGCGCAGAGGGAAAAGAAGAGCAGAGTCGAGTTACCGAAAAAGAAGAGGCAAAACAGATGCTGCCGGTCGCCGCCGCCGCCGGGGAGGGCTTCACCGTCGGTATGTGCTGATGTTATCTTAGCCCCTAATACCAAAATTAGGTTTCTTCATTAGGCGCCTCTGTGTTGCGCTTTTCAGCTCAGCCGCCATAGTCGCACAAGGCGCGCCTCGCCTAGGCGCTCACCGTGGACACCTATGGCGGGTACAATGAGCGAAGCTCTTTCCTTCGTACTTCAGAGGACACAGTATCTGACTAGTTATAAATCCAGTTATCAAGTGTTTGCTGATGTTCTTAAATCATGTGCCGCAATATCCGACACCAACTTTGGGAAATCTTTGCACAGTCATGTTATTAAACAAGGGCATAACTCGTGCCGGTTCGTTTTGAAAGCTTTACTCAACATGTATGCTAAATGCAAAGCTCTTGAAGATTGTCAGAAACTGTTTGACGAAGTTACCGGTCATGATACTGTCACTTGGAACATTCTCTTGTCCGGGTTTGCTGGTTCAAGGTATCATGGTCATAAGGTGATGGAGTTGTTTAATATGCTCCATGCTGCAGGGGATCCTAAACCAAGCTCCGTCACTCTTGCTATTGTTCTTCCTGTCTGCACGCGCTTCCGTTAAGGATGCTGGAAAGAGTATCCACGCGTATGCGGTGAAGTCCGGAATGGAGTCACAGACACTGGTAGGAAATGCTTTAGTGTCAATGTATGCGAAATCTGGACTTGTTTTAGATGCATCTGCTGTTTTCCATGGAATTACTGATAAAGATGTTGTTTCGTATAATGCTGCAATTGCAGGTTTAGCTGAGAATAAGCTTGTAGAAAATGCATTTCAACTCTTTTGTGAGATGATTAAAGGCCTGGAAATGCCTAATTATGCCACCATTACGAATATTCTGCCTATCTGTGCTGCTTTGGGAAGTACTGTTGGTGACATGTTGGGGAAAGAGATACATTGTTATGTGTTGCGACGCAACGAGCTAGAACATGAAATTACTGTTATTAATGCTCTTTTAAGCTTCTATTTGAGAATTGGGAGAATAAGAGAGGCACAATCTTTATTTGAAAAGATGAAATTCAGAGACTTGGTTTCTTGGAACTCAATTATTGCTGGGTATGCTTCAAATGGTCATTGGTTGAAAGCATTGGAGACTTTCCGTGAGTTTGTTGATATGAAGATGATTGAGTTGGACTCTGTCACTGTGATCAGCATTCTTCCTGTTTGTGCCCAGTTATGTAACCTGCAAATGGGAAAGGAGATACATGGTTACGTATTGCGGCACACTACCCTACATGAGGATACATCCACTGGAAATGCCCTGATAAACTTTTATGCAAAATGTTGCTACATAGAAGCAGCATTCCGTACATTTTTACTTATTCCTCGGAAAGATTTGATATCATGGAATACTATGCTTGATGCATTTGGAGTAAATCTACTTGAAACTCAGTTTGCTGACCTCTTATGTTGGATGTTTGTGGATGGGATAAAACCTGATGCAGTTACTATTTTAACAGTGGTGCAGTTCTGCGCTTGCCTTTCCAGAATAAAAAATGTTAAAGAAGCTCATGGGTTTTCATTGAGATCCGGTATTTTACTTAGTGATAGTGAACCTACTCTTGGAAATGCATTGCTTGATGCATATGCCAAATGTGGAAACATGGAATACGCATCAAAACTGTTTGAGAACTTATCTGGGAAGAGGAATGTGGTTACATGCAATTCAATGATTTCAGGATATTTGATGTGTGGTTCACAACACGATGCAAATATTATATTCCAGAGCATGTCTGAGAGGGATCTTACTACTTGGAATCTTATGGTGCGGGGTTATGCTCAAAATGAGTGTCCTAGTGAGGCTGTCAATTTGTTTCATGAGTTACAGTATCATGGAATCAGGCCCGATGCTATGACTATCATGAGTATTCTTCCTGTTTGTGGTCAAATGGCTTCAGTTCATTTGCTCAGACAATGTCATGGATACATAGTTAGGGCTTGTTTTGAGGATGCCCATTTAAACGCAGCTCTTTTAGATGTATATTCAAAATGTGGAAGCATACATAGTGCATATAAGCTCTACAAGTCAACTCCTCAGAAAGACCTTGTTGAGTTCACGGCTATGGTTGGAGGATTTGCGATGCATGGAATGGGCAGAGAAGCTATTAGGGTCTTTGACTATATGCTTGAGTGTGGTATCAAGCCAGATCATGTTGTAATAACTGCCGTTTTATCTGCTTGCCGTCATGCTGGTCTTATTAATGAAGGATTGATGATTTTTAATTCAATAGATCGGGTGCATCATATGGAACCAAGCATGGAGCAGTATGCTTGTGTGGTAGATCTCCTTGGTCGAGGAGGTCGAATTAAGGAAGCATTTTCCTTTCTTAATCAAATGCCCATTGCAGCTAATGCCAATATATGGGGTACACTTCTTGGTGCTTGCAAAACCCACCAAGATGTGGATATGGGTCATGTTGTGGCTGATCACCTTTTAAAAATTGAAACTAGTGATATTGGTAATTATGTAGTTTTATCAAATCTATACGCTGCGGATGCTAGATGGGATGGGGTATTGGAGATGAGGAGGTTGATGAAGATGAGAGACCTGAAAAAGCCAGCTGGTTGTAGTTGGATTGAAGTGGGAAGGAGTAAAAATATATTTGTAGCTGGAGATTATTCTCACCCAGAAAGGAGCCTCATTTACAGCATATTGAGTCACCTAGATAAGCAGATCAAAGAGGTGTATAAGTCTCCTCATATTTGAAGACAAAGACAACCCAGTGATATATTTGAAATTACAGTTTTAAATGGAGAACCCTTGGGCGGAAAGATGTTGCAGTCTGCTTGCCATTACCGCACTTCTTCACAAGCCAAATTTAATGGTCTTTGACTTCAAACGATAAAATATGGAGGCTTTATCACAATATCTTGATTTACTCAAGTACGCGGTGTGCTGTCTCTTTGAATACAAAATGTAGGTGTCTACCCTGAAAGGTTTGGGTTTCAAGTCTTGGAATCATTTTCATATGTTTGCCAATTCTATTCCTCATTTCCCTAGGTGATTAATGATTTCATCATAATTATTCAACTTTATTTTTCAATCAAATATCTGATATTATCCTGTCCTCGGAAATCTCTTCAACAATTGAGATATTGTAGGATATTGAATCTTCTCCTCTGTATCCATCAGTGTCAATTGGGTAGATTAGGTCATTTTGTCTTATCTATGAACAGTTTCCTCTCTTCAGTAGATTGGCTGTGCATTGACATGTCTGATTAGAGGATGAAGTCTTATAAAACATTCTAGGTTTTGTGGTATATGCTTATGTTAACTTCATATTGCTACATGTTGTGCAAGTGAGATGTCTTCTTTATTTTGCCACTCAGATCATATTACATGGCAGATATTTCCTATCCTTTATTTTTGGAATGCTAATCTGACATCAGTACTAGCTTCGTGTCTGATAGTCCGGAATTGATGTGACTGTTTCTCATTTGATGACCTGCGATTATAAAAGCATACATTTTGTTGCACTACTAATGAAACCATTTTATGTATTATCCAAGTTGAAATTCTCTTTTAATGACTAATGTACTTTCTCATTTAGTTGGAGAAAAAATTATTTCTTAAATCGCAGGAAATCAATAACTGTGATATCTGATTTAGAGTATTAAGAACCCAATAATTTGAGATTTTAAATGAAATCGTAATAAAGAATGAATTAAACCTATAACAGCAAAAATCTGTCAGCTCAGAAGTATGAATTGAGATCTTTTGAATACAAAGTAACTTCCTAGGTGTATCAGTGATGCTCTGTGTGTGGAAGAGCACTGATTATTTTTTCTTAAAACTTTTGTGGCAGGTGCGAGACTTAAGCATGGTGGTCATTCAGAATTGTACATTATTTGGAAGCTTGTAGTTGTTGCCATGCTGATGTGAAGCAAATTGTACAGAATGGTATTGTTACATTTGGTTTTTGTGTCAGTAACTTTCTTTTTCTTGATGGAACTTTAAGTGGATTTTTTTGTATGTTCTCAATGTTGAGTAATGTATATGTTTTTGTGCCTGTATGTGTGAGTGTGTGTTTTTGTTTTTTTATTTTGTTCCCCCAAATTATGCACTGTGATGTGGAGGAGCAGTTGCCCTATGTCCTAGAATATCCTTGACTGAAAGAAAAATATATGTAGTTTCTCTAGATTAGAATGGTACTCTTGCTGAAGAGCCTATGTAATGCATTACTAGGGGTGGCAATTCGAGTCATGTTCGGGTTCGCGGGTCGTGTTGAAACATGAGAATTACACAAATTTGGCCAAGCCGAACACGACCCCTTTAATTATTCGGGTCATATGGGTCAACCCGAACACAACATGTTTAATACACGGCTAACCCGAAATGACATGTATATTTTTGAACCTTGAATAAATCATCTATTTATTATGATAAAATGAGAATTTTGGGTTATTTATATATAGAATATTAAAAAATATTAAAAAATGTTGAATTTTCTTCTTAAAACGGTTTAGTAGGTCATTTCAGGACAACCCGAAATTGACCCATTTACTATTCGGGTTTAATTGGGTCTGACACGATTATGGCGTGAATAATAAATGGGTTGACCCTAACCCATTTATATCGTGTTGTGTTCGAGTCGTGTTTCCGTGTCGTGTTGGAGATTGTCACCCCTATGTATTACACCAGTTTGTGCTTGTTTTGTGTGATGAACTTTTGGTGGGAACTTTTAAGATTTTTCGCCAAATGTACAAAAATTTATCTGAACCCAGTGCATTGCTGGTAAACTGAATTTGATTTTAATTGGACCAATTAGGTTCCACACAGATTCTGTCTAAGGACTTGAGATCAAATATTTGCAAGCTCATATTGGTTGATTGTTGTAGGTCATGCACAACAGGGTAAAGCATGATTCTCCCATTGTGCTCCGACTTAAACGAAAATCTCGATTTTCTGCTTCAGTAACTAAAATAGTCTGTTTCATTTCCTTGTTTTCCTACTGGAGATCATCTCAGGTTTGGAGATTGGACTTGAAAGCTGAGGAGAAAGAGTATTATTTGTAAGGACCACTGCTCCAGAGCCCTAATGTACAGTACCTATCTAACGAATCAAACCTTGAGATTTTAGAAAATGGAGTTGAATGAACCTTGGTAAGGAACATCCTCTGGAGTTGGCCATTTCTCCGAAATTTTGCAAATTGTAGGGACAGCACTGGACTTCAAATTCCTCTACATGTACGTATATTGGAGTTGTTCTAAGTTTCAGACTAATTTGTTTTTCTGAAAATTTGACAACAGGAATGGAAGGAAAGAAATTCAATTGAGGGAAGTCATAGGCAGCTGGTAGCATGAAAGTTCGTTTTCTTTTCCCATTTTCTTTTCATATGTATTTACATAGTTCTAATCTTCAGATATGATGTATAAGACCAGTAAACTTTTCGGTTCATTGATATCAATCTGGCTGAGAGTAATGCTCTTTACTTCTAATGAAGGTTTGGCTCATGTCTTCAGAAAATGGATCAACTTGTGTTGTGTTTCTTCATATATTGATAGAAATTGTCTCAGCATGGTGTTTTTTCTTACATAGATTCCTAGATGGCCATATTAAATATGATGAAATTAGATGTCACCTACATTATCAAAATGATGATACAATTAGCCTAATCCAACAAGCAGTTATCCTAATGAAAGACAATGAATGGGATAGTGAAGCTGTTTGTGTTTAGGCCAACTCATGCAAATTTGAAACATAACTTATGTACTCACCATATAATAGTTGGACTTAAGTTCTTCTGAGGACATGTATGTAAAATCTTATTGGCAACTCAAAATAACAACTTAAAAGGAAATGAAAAACTTGTAGCATTTAATTACTTGCAGAGCTAAGATCTATATTGAAATACTGTTTGGAATTCCTCTGCCTGTAAGCCCAACATCACTGCTGGGATAGAGCAAAGTGTAAGGCATCTTCACTGGTCCATACCTATTCCTCCATCGCTCATCACTGTTCATCTCGATTATTCGTTTCTCTATTTCAGCTAATCTCTCCCCAAACATTTCGAACGCTTTGAGTGCCTCCGCGTCTGTAGTCCATTCAGGCGTATCTCTCTGTCCAAGAAAAATCTCATCGGAAGAATGCCTCGACAGTATTTCCACAAGGGAAATGCCGAGCACACTTTGCAGCTGCGAAGTGATGGTCTTCAAGTAAGCCTTGTCGGGATTCGATTTTAGTTCTTCGTACTCGGGAGTGCCAATCTCTGGAATGAACCGTCGGCTTGTGGACGGACGGTTAGGTAAGTAGCCTCCGTAAGGGTACTGTCCGAAATTCACTGCTGCATGAAGGGCAGATGCCACCCATATGATAATTGTGCATGAGTCTATCAGCTCTTTCTTCGTCTGCATTTTTGGCCACCAGGGCTCGTCTTTTTTGTCTGCGTGTCCTTTTTCTCGTAGTTCATTCCACCAAGACTGAAGTTCGACGTCGTTTTGAACCATGTCGTCGGTCTTGTAGTAAAGATTGCAGTAGTCCTCGACCCATGTTTCGATTGCTGCCCAGATCTCGAGTCCATCAACAGCATATGGATAGTCTTCGATTAGTAAACGGACGCCGTGTGGAGAACTAGAGTCTTCGATTGCCACTCCTCTAAACAAGGTAGCAAAGGTATCAGTTTTAGGATATTCCATTGAGTTTGTATGATATTCAACAGTTTTCAAATGGAATTGATCTCCAGTGTCATGTGTGCTGGTGTTTTTATGGCTGTTGGTCGAATACTTCCAATTTTTAACAAAGGGATAATTACAAAAAAAAAAAAAAAACTTGAGGTTCGGTCTAATTACAATATATTACAAAAATTCTAGAGGTTTTTGAAAATTGCAAAAAATACCTTTGAGGTTTGATTCCATCTTACGTTCCCTTCATAAGCAAACAACATTTCAAAACTTATCCCCTTAAATTAAAGACACAATCAAACCTGAGGGGATATTTTGTAATTTTGAAACATGTTTGGATTTTTTTGTAATTAGCCCAAACCTTAGGGAGTTTGTAATTATCCCTATAATATATTAAAATCGTATGATGCGTAGAGTTTGAGATGTATGTGTACCTCTTAATAAGATCTGCAGGGAGTGCCTGGTCTGGAAAAACCCACTTCCTATAAATGCTAGATGACATTTCCAACGAATACTTTCCTGGAAAAACAGTGATTTCAAGAAAACCACCAGCATTTATGAGCGTTTGTCGACCCAGCGCATTTATATTCATCGTATCTCGGAAATGAGGCTGCAAAAGCTTATGAATGGGGTGAAGTATGCTCAGCTGCCTGTTGGTCGCAATAATGAATGGCTCAATCGCTGCATGAGTGTTTAACCTGCGTGCGACCAAAAGACACAAACGTTTAACAGAAGAAACGATAATGTTGTGTTTGCATCTCAGTTTTACAGGTTTTTACCAGTGAGACATAATCTGATGATAGCCTGAGTCATTTACTGAAACATAAGCCTTAGCCAACTGCCAAATGGAGCCTTCGACTCCCTCTTCTGCTGGAGTGTGTACAGAACTTATTGCTCCATGACTATCCCCATCTGGATGTGGCAAGCTTAATTCAATTGCTACCGGCTTTAGTGTTCCATCTTTATTCAAGAAGAGAATTGTTCTTGTTGCGTAAGTCTTTGCTGCAGTGGTGTTTATCCTTCTCAGGTACGGCATCAGACTGTCGTGATGATCTAATATGAACAGCTTATTGTTCTCGATCGCCTATTTGGTCAAACCATAACTTCAGATACACTATACCAACTGTATGGCTCACTCTATTTTAGACTACACAATTATAAATTTGTAAGAAAATAGATTCATTTTTTTTTTCCTCGGTTATGGTCAAGCCATCTAGACTGTTTATTATGTGCTCTTCAGAGATTGTGCTCGATTGCTTTCCGTATAGATTAGGGTCTAGCTTGCTTGCTGGTGGGAACTCCTGTTGGTAGGCAAAAGTATTAACAGTTGTGCTTCTAAAATGTTAACTTCATATCAGTAATGTTTGCTAACTCTAAAAAAAGTGATTCTCAACTTGAAAAAAATAGTTATATTTTTCAGGTAGAAGTTGAGAATCCATTTTTTTTTTCAGAATCTGCAAACACTCCCATTGTTCGATAATAAATCAGCTAAAAGCTTTATTTACATGGAGGCGACGGATAACAACAGGATTTATTCCAGCCAGCATTTCTCGAGCAAATTCTTCATCGGATCTCCAAGCGGTTTTATCCTCTGCTTCATGGAAAAGATAAGAATATAAAGCGGCAAAAACAATAGTACCTATCTTGCTCATTCTTTTATACGTACATGTCAAAGTTTATGAATTCAATTTAGCATTTTTGGCTAATATTATTACCTTTAATGACCTGTGGCAGTGGAAATTTGAACGGTTTTTCTCCATCCGATCGAAGCAACTCCTTTATCATTTCGAAGGGGATGTTTTCTCTAATTTTATCCAACAAAGATCCATTAGACACCTTTATTCCACTTTCATAGAGCTGTAGCACGTCGTCAAATGAGTCGAACTCAGTTGGAGTTTTGTCAAATAGAGCCTCAAACTCGGGTGCAAGGAACTGAAATATAGACTTTAGGGCATACGCTACAAAATCAGACATCTTCATCTGACTAAACCTTTCATCTCTTGGGACATAGATGCTCAAGCTCTGATATAGTGGTATCCTGCTTTCACTTTTAGGATCTGCCAAAAGTGTATCATTAAAATACTCTTGGTTAGCATCTTTCAATGTAAGAGTGGGAATATGCATATGGAGTGTTTGCAAAAACTTCTGCTTTTAGAAGAAGTGATTTATTGTACTAAAAGTAGTTGAGAATCAAAAGTTAGTAGTGTTTGCAAATAGAATTAGAAGTTGAGAGTATTTGGTGAAAAAGTTGTGAAAGTGCTTTATTTGTTTGTAAGAGGCAAACTAGAAGCATGATAAAAAATCTAAAGAACCAATCTCTCTGCTTTTAGATTCTGGTTAAATGAAGCAAAAGTTGGCATTTTAATTCTAAAAAGTTATTTTTTCCAGCAAAAAGTTGAGAATCATTTTTTTTACTGTTTGCAAACACTCCCTATATATACTAGACTTTTGTAAATTTCTTGGTAAACCTCTTACCTGATGCAGCTGGAGGTCGGCCTGTTCTTCCTCTACGAGGGTATGGATATTCAGTCGAACCCCCAAGAATGGGTCGAACGTGCTCTGGACCTTTATCTGGATCGCCTAAATCGTTGTAGATATCGTAGTCGTAGACTCTATCCCATTCCTCGAGCTTTCCAGTTCCATTTCCTCTCAGATTCTCCAATTCTTCTTCTCTATAAGCACGTAGAGGCGCGGGCGTTTGGCTGGGAAGATATGTCTGTGACATAAAGGTTATTTTCTTTCTTGTAGATTATATATATACATATTCATGTACTACTAAATAATAGGCATGAAATGCTTTTTATATCACACTTAACTGGTAACACATTCTTAGACAAGACACTACAAACTTTTCTTTTTTGCTTTAGGCATGTGGAAGCTATAAAGAACCAGCTACATCATGGGAGTGTTTGCAATCACTAAAAAAAGTGTTTCTCTGCTTTTGGCTGAAAAAAATCACTTTTTAGTGTTTGTAAAGCCAACTTGTGCTCCTGATTCTGCTTCAGAATCTAAAAGCACGGAGATGGACGCTTTTGATTTCTGATTTTGCTTTTGATTTGACTTTTATAAACAAATAAACACTTTTACAACTTTTCACCGAACAATCTCAACTTCATATTCTATTTGCGAACAACACAAACTTCTGATTCTCAACTATTTTTATATCTGCTAGAATAAATCACTTCTAGTAAAACAGAAGTTTTTGCAAACACTCCCTATATAGCCTCAAATTTTTTTGATCCATGGCAATGAAAGAACAGGAATTTTGGACAAGTTCTTGAATCTATTATGTTCATACTCTAAAAACACAGTATTTGATGCACTTTTATCTACTCTTGTTAGTTGAGATAGCAAGTAATAAGCCAATTCTCTCCTGAAAGGAGAAGATAAATGTGCATGTACCCTCATGGCTATTAGACATTCATTTTATTTTATATCTCATTTCAGCCACTACAAGAGAAAAAGTGAATACCTGATTAGCGAAAAAGATGCGGTCCCGTTTGTAATATTCAGCAGGGTAAACCCAAGAGTTGCAGATGAAATGGACGCGACCGTGACCAGGGACGTCTTCAAGAGTCAGCGTCTTGAGGTAAAATTCATTGTGGTGAAAATTTGTTACTGTGAATGCACCAGGAAAGCCCATCTCGTTCGTCCATTCGAACGTGACATTGTATGTTGTGTCCCCTGCTGTCAAAGGGGTGATTTTTGTAATCCAGTCTTCCAAGTATGCTTTCTTTCCAGGTTTCCCTCTGTAACTTTCTGCTGGAAAACAAGTTTTTATCTTTATATTTGAATTTGTAAGCAGATTGATGGAAAAAAGTAAATGTAGATTGCTCTTTGGACATGAAAACTTAATGAAAGATAGGGATAATTACAAGAATACCCCTGAGGTTTGGTGTAATTGCAAAAACGCAGAGAAGTTTGATTCAGTCTTATGTTTTTCCCCTTTAAGACATTTTCTTTTTTCAAAAGCCCCCCCTTTATATTTATAGAAATTTTACAGTTAACCATTAAAGCTCAGGGTAGTTTTTATAATTTTGAAAATTCTCTAGAATTGTTTGTAATTGCCCTAAATCTCAGGGGTAGTTTTTGTGATTATCTCTAAAGGATATGTGATATTGAGTTCCAAATAACCAGATTGCAAAATTGTGAAGATAAAAGTATTTCAATAATTTCACTGATTGCTAACAGACAAGTAACTCATCAGGTACACATTAATATATATATATATACACATATATATATTATATGTATGTCATAAAATAAATGAAAAGGATTTCTCAATTCAGCTATGAAAATGATTAGGTTGATTTATAAATCTCTTTCATAAAGTTCCCTAAAAAAGAAAAAGAAAAAGAAATATCCTTCATAAAGTTCCCTAAAAAAGAAAAAGCCTACCAATTAATTGGCACATTTTTTTCTGTTTTTATTCAAGTAAAAACAACATGCATCTTTGTTCCCCAGGCCAATACATCTAAACCATTAGATCCTCATTATGTACACGTGGGCCATAAAAATCCAACGGTTTGGATTTATTATCTGCAAGAATAATAAACAGATCACTTTGGCACATAATCACTAGGGATAATTACAAAAACTACCTCTGATATTCCGGGTAATTACAAAAAGTACTAGAGAAGTTTTAAAATTAAAAAGAAAACCATGAGATTTGATTGTGTCTTAAATTTAAAGGGATAAGTGTAATATTTTTACAAATATAAAGAGTGTTTGAAATGTTTGTGAATTATCAAAGTGAAGTGTAATACAAAATCAAATCTCAAGGAAATTTTTGTAATTTTCAAAAAACTTCTGGTTTTTTTTTTTTATAATTTTGAGAAACCTCAAGGGTAGCTTTTTGTAACTATCCCTAATCACTATCCACAAGAGTTCAGATTTATTAATCTCCATTGCTTAACATATATATATACATACCAGCAGAGTCATGATGATAACTACTAGGGATAATTACAAAACTACCCCTGAGACTTGGAGTAATTATAAATATACCCAGAAAAAATTCAAATTTACAAAAACGTCCATGTCTTAAGGGTTAACTTTAATATTTTATCTTCATACAAAATCAAATCTCAACTAGATATTTGTAATTTCCAAAAAAACTCTGTTTTTTTCGTAATTACCCCAAACCTCAGGGGTAGTTATCGTAATTATTCCTACTCACTATCCACAACAGTTCAGATTCATTAATCTCCGTACATACCAGCAGAGTTACCATTATGATCACGGTGGTTACCGGCGGCGATCAGCTGCAGCGCCACCTTCCTCCCCCGGATTTCGTCGACTCGATCGACGACCGACGCTGCGATGTCGTTTAGTTGCAGTAAGTTCTTCTTAATCAGAACCACAGCTCCTTTGATCTTGATGATTTCTCCATTGTTACCACTCTCATCGTACTTTGATTTCTTGCTCGGATTCTGATCATCCATGTTTCAGAGGATCTGATTTAATCGGATTTTTTTTCCAACTGTTTTTGGATGAAAAAATTAGTATGAGTGAGGAAGATGAAGTGCAAGTGAGTAATGATAACTTAGATAGTTATATATAATTGGGAAGAAAGGATAGAATACTTGGTTGACTGGTATTTGTTTCATGGAAGCCTCCCTCTTGAAGAATGTGAGACTTTAATGTAGTACTATACTAAATTTTTAATTATTGGTGTCTAACAAGTAGTGTTCTAACAAGCATTGTTCACCCTGAAACCACGTTATCGGGAGTCTTTTTAAAAAAATTAATTTATATTTATGTTTTTTTAATTTTAATTTTATTCAGATTTCAATGGGGATTTGATTCCCAACTTATTAAGAAAAAATAGTGTTCTGAAAAGTGCAACAGATTGGGGTCTAATTTCTAGATAGAGCCCTAGTAATTTTTTTAAAAAGACTAGGGTGGAAATTTTGGGTCAATCGAGGTTGGGTTCGTGTTTGACTTTGGGTTGATTTTGGGTTATGCTTAAAAAATATCAAAAACTAATCAAAATGTAAAATAATTACGTTTTAGACAAATTGGTAACATCGTGTAGGTTCATGTTATTCGTGTTCTTGTTCGGGTTCCTCTTAGTAACTTTGGATTTATCACCCAAACCGATTTGTATTATGTCATTGTTAATGTCTGTTATTCGTGTTCTTGTTCGGATTTCTATCGAGATAAACTCAAATCGAACACATCAAACCCGGGAATTAAAATACCCTTTAGCAATTTATCGCGCATTGAAATTAGGTGGTTTCCAATCGGAAAAAAAAAAAACAAAACACGGTCAAACCCTTGCAACCAAACCCGAGACAATTGAAGACTAACATCTAGACGGGAATTAATTGGAGTTAGACGGAGATTTTTAGAACATTGCTAATAATGAACGTAAAAGTCCAAATTGCATTAAAAAAGACAAAAAACGCAAAATGAAAAATAAAAAAATGTAATTAATATCTAGGATTTAAGTAGTAAAATATTACAGAAAAGAATAAGCATCAGAGAAAGTAATATTCGTTTCTGTAAGTGTTAGTTTTACACTTTTGGGAATGTGATTGAGTGTAAAAATTTAAAGTGGAAAAAATTAAAGAAAAAGATTCAGAGGTCAATGAATATATTCCATAATAAGATCGAAAATGCAAAACCAAAATGAAATAAAATGGGATTTTTTTTTAAACATTTTTTAATTTTAAAAAAAAGGTTCCAATACTGCAATACAGTCTTATACATATATGTCTATATGTGCGTCGGTCACTCGGTTGGTTTAGTTTTCAAGTTGAATTTTCATCCATTTCTGACCTTTTTGACGAGCTTTGAGTTGTATTGATTTTTATGTGAAAATTAAAAATATGTTTAGATAAAAGAATTAAAATTGAAAATATATAAGTTTAAAAATAAGAATATGTTTGGTTGAGTGTATTTTTATATTTATTGAAAGAACGATGTCCTAAAAAATGAGATTGTAGTTTGGGTTTTATTGTACTATATTAAATAAATTATTAATGTATTATTTATTTTAGTTATTGGTGATCACATACTCAAATATTAACATTTAAGAGGAGACAAAAACTTGTGTAAGACGGTCGCATGGTGCGACGTGTGATATTTTTAGTGTAAAAAGAGATATCTTATATGAATACACTAAATTGAATACACTAAATTTTTCTTTGTATTCAGACAAAGTATCAATTTTTACATTAAAAGTATAAACCCTAAAAATAAAACCAAAAGAGATATACTCTTAAGAGGATGGCATGTAATGATAAGAATCATGAATAACAATGATGTGCTCAACTCTAGCCATCTCCTCCCTCATCTTATTGCTCTATGCAAAAATAATTTCCCCCCCTTCTCCCATGGTAACAACTTTTATTATTGTTTTCCCTCTTGTCGTCTTCTGTTTTCTCAATTTCTCTCATTAGTGGGAGATGGGAGTTGGTTTTCCTCATCCGTGTGAGTAGATTTCTCCAACTGTGGTAGTTGATTTGGTCTTTTTGTTTGTTTTCGTCGTTTTTTTAGATCTATTCATATGTTAGTAGATATGTTCTTTAGGGATCTCATTTGGAGCTCTTCATCAGTTTCCGGTAGATCTGCAGATTAAAAAGGAGTCTGGTGTGAATTCTCCAAACCTTAATTGGAAGTGCAAATGGTCACTAATCTAACCAAGAATCACAACACACTGGGTTTTAATCTGCTACTTTATGATCTATTATATCTGTTTAGTTTTATTTTTTGTTTGCCTCTCCTTTTCTTTTGTTTGAAAGATGGGGGTTTATTTTAGGGGTGGCCAATTGCGATTTACGACACGTACGATAAAGACAAATACCGAAAATAGCGGGTTAGTGTTTAGCGCAAACGTTAACGTGTTCGTGTCTTTATCGTGTCGACACGATAAGGACACGGAAAATTTCGTTGTCTTAAATCATGTTTTATCGTGTTTACACGATAGTGACACGATAATGACACGATCCTAACACGATAAAGACACGATAATGATACGTTTACATTAGCGACACGATAATGACTTGAGTACGCGAGTTCCGATAAAGATACGATAATGACACATTTACTTTTGTCTTTAAAAATCCCTTCTTGACCGCGAAAAGACACGATAACCTTTTATATTTTATATATTTATGTCGTGTATTTTCGGTAAAATCGTGTCATATTGTGTAATTTGCTATCGTGTATTAACGTGTAAATTATTTTCTTTTTATTTTTGACTTATATCTAGGATTTAAGTAGGAAAATATTAAAAAAACTGAATAAGCATCGGACAAAGTAAGATTTATTTGAAGTACATGATTTTGTATTTTGGTTATTTGGTATTGATTAATGAAAGAAAAAAAAAAGAATTATGAAGTACGTGCATTAAAACGTTGGAAATGATTCAAAAAAAAAAAAAACAAGAAAACAAGAGAGGAGAAAAAAAAAAGCACATGGGGTGCTGATTCTTATTCTTCATTTGACTTTTACTTTGGCAGATTTTGAAATAAATAAATTAGCCATTCATTTATTATTGCTGGAGTGAAACCAAAATAATGAAAAAATAATTGGGATTTTTTTAATATTTTGTTAATTCAAATAAAATCACGGTTTTGTTACATTTTCAGGCTTATTTCATAAACAACATCTCAAACCGGTTTTAACTCTCTTTAGTTTTCAATCACTTTTCATTCATTTTTTAATCCAATTATATGACGAGCTTTATCTATTTAAAATACTATTTTTTCTAATTATATCTAAAAAAAAACCTACAATTTAAATAAAATATTATATTTAAAATTAAAATATTCAACCATATCAATTTTTCAAATAAGAATATTTTTGGTTGAAAACTACTCAACCAAACATATATTTAATTATTTATATTGCTCCTCTGTACGTGAAATACTTAAATTATCCATTCATTTATTATTGGTGGTGTGAGGTAACGGAAAATGAAAAATAATTCTTTTTTTCGGGTTTTTAATGATCATCAGTGAATCCAAGGCAATGAATAGGGTGTCATATGTTGGATTTGACATTTTTATATTTTAATAGTTGTTTTCCCTTAATAATTAATGAACTATTTAAATTGGTTAGGTAAAGAGCCCCAATCATGAATCATCAAGGGAGATATGATTGGTGAACAATGTTGTCAAATTTTATTTAAGATTAATAATTGAAGTTGTTGGGTTTGTGAGAGGATAAAAGTCTCCATTTCTTAGTCGTTAAAATTTACAAACACGAGTAAAGCATATGTTGGCTTAGATTTGGGGAGACAATTATTGATACGACACGATAATACAATACGAAAACAACATGAAAATTATAGGTTAATGTTTAGTTTTATTGTGTTTGTGTGGTGTGTTCGTACGATAAAAAATGACAAATAGAACGTTAACAATCTGCTAATGACACGATAATGACACAGTAGAAATAATGTCTAGATTTAATGAATTATTTCTAAGAAATCAATTTCTTTTTGTAATTTTTTTCAAAAAACTATGATTCGCATGTGAGTACAAATCATAACAATTCATGAGTAGCACCCATGCTACAAAACAATTAAAGCCCTCACACTCTTAAAAATGAACAAAGAGATGTCCCAGGGGCACATGCAATTTGGTAAGTGACAAGGTAATTGGGATGATATTACTCCGACGTCGCGGATTCAAATCTATGTTGTGATAGTTCTTTGCTGAAATATTGCAAGTGCATATCCCTCGAGTTATAACCTATTTAACCAAGGACAGATGGGGGGTTTCGCATTCGGGATAAACTCATTTAAAAAAAAAAACGAACAAAGAAATTTAGCTATATACTATGTCCTAACATTTAATTCCTTTCATTTTCAAAGCCAGTTGAAGAAAAATTAATGTTGTCTGATCAGATTCCTTCACCACAAATAGATTAAAGGGGGTAAAAAATAAAGTAAAAATTGGTGTTATTCTTTGTATTGCTATATATGCTCTTTTCAACATTAATGAGATTTGGATTTTGACAGCCTAGAATCAACTTATAGTTAAAAGCTATGAACCACTACAATTATGTCTGCAAGAACATATGATATACCCACTAAATTGAAACAAGTGGGAATAATTGTCAACTTTATTTGTGAAAGTTTATATTTATAGGTCCACCGTCCATGTAAGAATAATCTACATGAAGTCCTCTCGTTGACCCAAAATGTAAAAAAAAAAATTAATAATAAAAAAACAAGTGTTAGGTGAAAGACTCGTTCTTGTTCACATTGTTTATGTAAAATAAATATTTAGTTGAAATTTGTCATTCTATCATAAGTCTAACTCTTTAATTGTTGTTTTCTTGTACCACTAGTTAGAATTTAAAATTTTAACTTAACTCTTTATTGGTTTTTCCCATTGTACCCCTTCCCTCCCCTCCCCTCTCCTCCTTCTCCTCCCTTATCCCCTTTTTTATGGTGGAAAATAATTATCCTGTCGGATTTTCCGATCGATTGAGGAGAGTTGAAATAAATTCTCGGGTGGGGAAGTTAATTTTTAATAATTTCATGTTTTTTTTAGTCTTTATTTACGAGTTGATTTGGAAATATTTCGTTTTTTTTTGTTTTGAGTGATGATTTTCGGAGGTGGTTTAAATTGTTTTGTGTTTTTTAGTTGTTTTTTTGTTTTGCTTGATTTACTAGATCTCTAAAGTCTGTAATTGTAAAAAATTAAAATTTATTGTTACCTTCAACGAACCATTTTTAAAAGAGTTGATGGAAATAAATTCTCAAAGTTAATTTTTAATAATACACATGTACGAGTTGAGGAAATATTTGCGTTTTTTTTTTTTTTTTTTTTGAGTGATGATTTGCGTTGTTGATCTTGATGAAAGTTTGTTACAAAATCGATACTTTAGTGCTGTGTAAAAAATTGAATTGTACTTGAATTACACATCTTAGTTACATAAGTAGGAAGTATTTGTAATCAGAAAGTTTTTGATATACACTATAATTTTTTTTTTTTTTTTTGAGGAACAGACTAGAAAACTTTTTATATGTATTAGGATGTTGGACAATCCAATATTTTGGACTAACACATGTTAAATAAAATGTGCTCGTTGTTTTACGATAATTCTATTAAAGTGACCTACTAAAACTAGAATTTTGGATTTAAATGGTACCAAATTATGAGAATAAATGCGTATATATCATAAGGAGATTTTCAATTTGTTGGGTGACCAAATTAAAGATCAAGGGAAACTTATATATTTGAGATTAAGTTGGGGCTGGATGAACAATATTTTGACAGCCCAATCTCAGCCTAAAATTTTTTTAGCCCAAAATCTGGGGAAGGCCCAATGGCCCCACAGATTAAAACCCAGATGTTTAAGAAAACTACCAAGTATACTCACCCTATCAAACATGAACATTTCCAATTGAGAAACAGCTGTAAATAATCGCATTTGAAAATATGTATATTTCTTTTAGCAATTTTCTAATTACATTTCAGATTATTTTCTTGTTTGAAGTCAAATTGACTGCCGGATGATATTTATTGAAGAATTCAAATGCCTCCTAACGATTTATTAGTGTATGAACACTAACCAATCAAGTAATCAATCATGTGACAAAAATGACCTCATTGTATCTATGTAAGACCATAAAATTTTGTCAAAATCATCTCCAACCCATTCCAAACTGAAATTGCTAGCATTTATGTAAATACAATTATTTTATTTACTTATAGTTTTTGCTATTAATGTAATTAACCATATTTAATTAATATTAAATTAATTAATTATATTAAAAAAATAAATATTACAATTAATATTAGCATCTCTTTAGTTTAAATTATAATTGTTTGTTAATTATTATTATTAGAAAATCTACTTGAACCATATTATATAAATTAATTATATATAAAATAAGGATACAATTGGAATTTAAATTTGAAATAGAAGATAATTGGAGGGCTGGTGGCTATTGTATTACACCAAATAAGAGGTGTAATCACTACACCAAATTTGGGTATTCGAGTCTTTTTGCAAGGGTGTTATAGTGTGGTGTTTAAAAAAAAAAAAAAAAAATATACTTGCAACGAGATAACAGCATTTCTTGTGTAAGAAATCCAAGATTTTCATATCTTTTTTGAACCTTAGTTCAGTGAAAAGAGGAGAGACACAATCAAATTTAAAAGGGATAATTACAAAAAGTACTCTTGAGGTTTGACCTAATTACCAAAAAACCCAGCTACTTTTTAAAATTGCAAAAAATACCCCTGAGGTTTGATTTAGTGTTAAAATTAAGGAGCTAACTATAATGTTTTTATAAATGTGAGGGGGTATTTTGAAATATTTTTTTACTTATGAAGGGGTAAAAATGTAGACACAATAAAACCTCAGGGTACTTTTTGTAATTTTGAAAGTTAACTGGGTTTTTTTGTAATTAGGTCAAACCTCAAGGGTACTTTTTTGTAATTAACCCAATTTAAAATATAGTCACAAAGTAGCAGCTTTTCTGGGTACAGAAAAACGTCATTGAATTCGATATACAAATCACACCAAAGTGCCTGTACAAATAGTTGAGAATAAGAAAAAGAGAAAGCTCCAAACAAGAGCATATGATACAACACTACACAAATTGCTTTCTCATATGACAAATTTATTCAGGTACAGCTTGCAAATCATCGCACGATGACTTGTGTAACAGAAAACAGAAGCAATACAAATACATACCTTGGGCCGGATAAGGAAATGATTCCCCCAAGAGCTGAAGTGCGTCCTTGTTGGACAAATTCTTATATATATCTCAAACAGGACAAACAGAAAGACATGGTTGAGCACAAAGACTACACGAATCCAACCTGCGTCTCCCACCTCAGATCTTCAGAGAATCGGGTAAGAGCAGCACGAGGATCGCCATTTGATATGGATAAGTAGTATTGAGCAGTACCATCATCGACATGCATGCTCCTCTTCAATGAGTCTATCACCCTTCTTTTGCTTCGTTCGGTGGTTAGCCTATTCAAAAGGCTGTTGAGATTTCTGTCGGCCCCACCATCAAGATACAGAACTGCAACCTCTCTTTTTGCATGGGTATCCACTTCTATGTAACATGTGGAATTTATGAGAATTTCTGGTTTGCTCACAGGGATTAGCAGTCGCTCCCTAGAGTATATCCCATGGTCGCTCATCATGTTATTTAAGCGTTTTATGTCCATAACCTGTCAAAATTGGAAATCATTAATCCATGTTGCTTGTAATGTCTTTACAAATGATAGGAAGAGCCTTTAAATAATTATAAGAGTTCTCCTCAAAGAACACTATAGTTAGGATGCATTGCGGAAGCAAATCATTAAACGTCTTCATGCAGCAGAACAAAGAGAACAATTTGGGCACACCTTTATGTATTCATATGTGTGTGTCTCAATTGCCATCAACAAAATTGCCATTAGAATCAACCATAATTATCAATGAGTATTGTAGGAGAACTTTCGGTTGTAGTAACAAATGACATCTGAGAATATAAACTAAAGATTAACAGCACCACCAAACAGAAACAAAGCAGCTTCACTGGTGCCATGGAAACATTACGAAACCTTTCCATAGAACATTTTTCATTTTTTTTTTATTTCACTGATTCAAAAATAATTCATGATAGATGAATTTATCTACATTGCAATCCTAAAAACACAGTACATAAAAACTTTGAGCAGATCGTATCAATCTCCTATCCTCTACATCTGATCAAAACATTGAGAATTGAAAATTCACCAATCTTTGTTTCAGTAATACAGAGATAAGCACTTCAAGATTTTCAAAGAACAAACAATTTAAGAAACTGCATGTGAAGGCAGCATTTCACAGCTATTTTCTGTCAATGCAAAGCTTACACTATATTTCAGACATTTTACATCTATTTCAATCATTAAGATGATTCTACTAATTTTGACATTAAATATCTACAGAGAAGTATCTTATTATTGCTCAACCTGATATGTTGGTAACATTAAAATCAAATTCTCACGAGTTCAAACTAATCTTAAGCCATAAAATTAAAATTCTCAGAAATTTGAAATATGCACCATTACCGAAGTCATACCTCATATCAGCAAAGGGAACAAGTTCTTGAGTTCAAACTTCTTTATGTGTCTCTCAATAATTTGAACAAGAGTTATAGAGAAACTTTAAGCTACAGTTTCATATCTAGGAACTGATAACCTAAATTAATTCAAATATCAACTTCGAACAGATTTTTGATAAGTTCTAATATGATGAAAAAAATCCTATGGATCCACAAACAGAGTATAATTTCAGAAAAGTCCGGAAGAAACATCCTAATAAAAATTACAGACACTCAAAAAATTCCAAAAGAAATACATCTATTAGTAAACATAAATAAACTCGAATGATTAGTATATGAGAGTACCTGAACGGAGTACTTAACGGCAAGGCTAGCAATGGAGTCGCCACGAGAGAGGCGGTGAGAGACGGCGAACTTCGATAAGGAATTGTCTCTCCAGAAGCCTCCGGAGCTAGGTTTTCCAATGACATCTCGAAGTTTCCACGGAGACATGAAGGCGCGAATCTGCATGTCCTTATCGGAGGCCACCGATCGCCAGAGGCGACAGACGCAGGCCGCACGGGCGAGGTCGGAAAGCGACAGCTTTTCCAGGATGGCGTGGAGAGTGTCCTTGCATAAGAGAGCTGAGAAGTTGGAATTCATCGGGGAGATTGTGATGTCGGCGGAGGAGGAAGAGGGTAGCGTTTGGTGGAGAAGGGAATTGAGCGGTTCGAGGAGGTCTGAAGGTGGCGCCGCCGGAGATGGTGGTGGTGCTTCGTCGTCGTCACCGCCGCAGCAGCCCATTGGTACCGTTATTGGGGATGAGGTGTGTGTAAATCTACGCCTCAAGGAGTGCGTATGATATTTATAAAACAAAAAGAGATAATTACACAAAAGTACTTGAGGTATGAGGAAATTACGAAAAGAACTCTCTAAATTTCAAAATTACAAAAATTAACTATGAGGTTTGAGAGACTGTAAAACTAAAAAGTCGATAATGGTTCTGAATGGAATTTCCTGAAGAAAAAAAGCAATGAAAAAAGTGGAGGGATAAAATTACCCCATCTATTTTGGACCTTTTCTATAATTTATGGAAAACTAGAGGAGTGAAATATATTATTTTTTCGTAACCAGAGAATGTGGTTGTAAGATTTTTGAGAGATTTTATGATGTTGTGTAATTTGTTGAAAGTTGGAATATTTTTCAGTTATTCTTAATGTATTCTGGATACTTTTTGTAAAACGTTAGGAGTAGTTTCTTATAATTTTAAGATTTAACTGGTTTTTTTGTAATTACCTCAAACTTCAGGGCACTTTTTGTAATTAACCCAAAATAACAAATGAAAAATAAAACTAATGATTCCAATAACTTTTTGGCCCACAACAAAATGTCAAAACCAATAGCTGAATCTGTAATGAATGACATGTACCTTTTGGGAAAAAGGTTTTCATCTCATCTATTCCAATTCTCCTCCTTTGGATAATTCGACTCTTACATAAAGTTCTTGCCAGGATATAATTTTTTTTTTTTATGGACTTAAACTCATATTCCACCGGGTTTTTGTATAATACGATAATTTTTATACATTTTGATGTATAAATTGAAGGTTTTTAATATGATATTTTAAACGCCCTTTTGGAATAAAATCCACCCTCAAGGAGGTAGTACTACAAATATATTTCCACCTTCATGTAAAACAAGTCAACTTCATGGTTGATTATGCAGATCAAATACACACAGGAAGCAACCTTATGGCGATCCATAGAATGATTACACATAAAAACAGAAAGCCAAAATGCAACATATATTGCATCAGAATAAGAATTTTACAAGCCTCAAGCCAAGAATTTTCTACAACAATAAACATTAAACGCGTATAAATGAGACATACCATTTTCGTAAGGTAATGCCACGACCCGTTACAAACAAAAAGGAGTATTCTTGGGATATCACTGAAAACCCAGTCTTAAAAGGCAATACCATCCTGTATTCCATGTTACAGAGAAAAATGAAAAGAAATCACATGCCGTACCCATGGCCATGGCCGAGACCGTATGCATCCATGTATCCAGCATGATCATGATCATGATCATGACCACCATGACCATGGTGGTGGTGGTGATCACTGCTTTTAGCTTCACTAAACATCTTCTGTACATGTTCGGGTATTGGTTCTTCCACGGTTTGTTTAGTAACTTTTGGTAAAGAAGAAACAAACCCGTAAATGCTTTCAGCTATCTCCTCAGCATTGTGTTCCTAAATAAACATAAGATTTTTTGGTCAAAAGGAGCATAATTCGTAATGATCCAAAGCCAAAAGAAAGAGCTTAAGGTAGCCACTATATCAATCAGAATGTAAAACTTGCTTGCAAATTCTCATACACACGCGTGCGTACACACACACACACAGAGGGGGTAACTTATTCCAGCAAATATACTCGGGACACCATTCTTTTTAAGAAAAATAGAAAGGACTTCAAAGATCCCTCCTATTCTCTCTGCAGATTCCAAAAAATATCACTTAATGCTAAAACACCCAATGGTCTAGTTCCATATGAAAGTGTTTGACTGGTCATGAATAGCAAAAAGTAGCAAAGTCCTATTATTCAATATAACACAAAAAGTCAACATTCATTCTGAAGCTAAGATTACAAAAACTGCACCCGGAGGCTTAGCATAATTACATTTAAATTCAGTTATCTTTGAAAATTATAAATACCCTTAACGGAACAAATACCCCCTCTTAATAAAATATAAACAAATATCAAGGGGATGCTTGAAATTTTGAAAAAGTAGCTGGGTCTTTTTTTTGTAATTAGATTAAAGCTCAAGGGTCTTATTTTGTAATTAACCCTACAGAATAATGGACATCAAACTGACAATGGGTCTCATGACCCTTCAGGAAGAACATGTCTCTTCATAATGTTCAAATTATTCGTGAAGCCAAAAATCCGAGAAGTCAAGATTAGGGGAGATTCACCAGCTTAGAGAGTGACTTAAGGGAGCCACCGTCAGCATGAGCATCAGGAAACTAATTAATTTCATTTGGACGTTATGTCCACCAATTAAAGTGTTTCTCTAATAAGCCGCTTGAATATGATTAAACATTTTGGTTAGTAAAATTGTCTTCAACGATAATGTTAGAACAAAAAGTACACAATGGACTTAATGTTGTCATGTATTTTCCTCTCTATGTTTATTTTATACAAACATGAATGTTGAACATCCTTTAGTAAGAAAAAAAAATCGTTAAAGCACTTTCTAAGATTCTTCCAATATCATAACCAACTTTCTGCATTTCCCTGAGCCATAAACCAATCCTTCATCATTTGCTCAAGGATTGTCGATCAAAACCTAAATAAAATATATAAGGGCATAAATTTTGCCTCGAAATCCAGCTTCAGACATTATTCCAAAAGAGTAAAATGCTACCAAAGAGTGAGCCGCAAAATGAATATCAAAATAAAATTCACAGAATATTTATTTCATGTGGCACAACCTAGTAGTGCTCTGTTTTGTGAATAGTAACATGAAGAGTGACTTTAGGATGATGGGGCTGTTTTAGTGTTGATTGTGTTATCGGATAAGAAGTATCTCTGAAAGAAGAAGAAACAAAGCAAAAAGTAAGAAAAGAAGAAAGATGAGAGAAGCAAACAAAGGTGAAAAAGAAAGAAGAAAGACACTTCTTCCCAGCAAGGTCAAGCAATTTCACGCAATGACAAATCTAACCAGTAATCAACTATATCAAAATACGACCGCTTCATTGTTATACGACCAGAGAAAAAGATTTAAGACGCTAAGTAGGAAATCACAAATTAATTAATAATCAAAGTTCTATTAATAATCACCTATAAACAACTACAAAAAGTGTACATACTATGACATTGATACAATAATTTAGGAAGAACCTACTAGTTAGTCATTTTTATTCTGATCCTATATGACTAAGGATTCCCAAAACTTTAAACAAAAGGAATCCAATTTTTAAGACACAAACAAAATTACAGCAGATCTCAGCAAGCTGTCCCAAATTCTTGAACTTACCAAAGGCTATACCCGGTCTGCACCAAATTTATTGCTCATATTTCCTTTTTTGGGGGCATCTTAAAATACGCTTCATCTCTAATGAGTCTTTTTTCCAAAAATATTCTGTCACTTAAAGTAATAATGAGACACGACTAGCTTTTCAACCAGTACTTATGAGTAATAATCTATAGATACACAAGCTCACTATTTTAACTCTCATATAAGACTCCTTCTCGCATAGAAACAGACCATAAAAACAAGATGGATGGAGTAGAACTGATGAAGATAGTCTAAAATCACCAAGGGCATAATCCTTTGACTGAAAAGTGTTCTTGCTTGTGATGGGGCTCAAACTCTTTATGGAGGTTTCTTAATCCCATTATTACTTGCATCATTCTTGTTGTCATGTAGTGGCATTTTTAAGGGATGGGTTGTCTGCCTAAATTCATAATACATGGTCATGCATTTGTTGAACAAAGGTTTCTTTGGGAAGGAATTCAAGAAGCATCTGAAGATTATCCACTGCCAATAGTATAACAATTGTTCATTTCAGCAATAGGAGTGAGTCTATATAACAAATTCATCTCTGGCAGTTGGAGTTACAAATATTTTATATAGAAGACTAGAAATGACAAAGAAACAAGCTAAAAAATGGAGTTTCAACATGTAACAATGAAGAGAGCCCAACTTAAATGTATACAGAGGAAGCATCTCTTAGCATCAAGATGGAGTTTCTTCTGATATCTGGCAAGAATTACCATTCAAAGGAAGTAGACATAATAACAGAAAAAATTAGTTGTCAAATTTGAGGAAAACTGAAAACAGTCACAAAAGATTAAAATGTCAAAGAATGACGAGGTTATCCTTTTCCCTCCTTTTGGTCTATGCATGTGGCTTTGCTGCTTGCTCCATCATAGTTGGGATCTTTATGGACAGATTCAGCAGGAAAAGGTATAAGAGAAATTCTTTCTCTGAGTTTCATTGCAGAATATTGGCAAGGCTCTTATATTTAAACTGATAACGGATAAAAGTATTCATGATGAGCTCCACAATTCAAGTTTCGCCAATATAAATGACTTAATCAAGAGGCTAAACAATTTTGATGGAGAGAATACAAGCCAGATTATCAAAACTCTAAACTAGAATGAAGGGATTCAACAGAGTAAAGTTTAACAATGTACATACCCAGTATCTACTCCTATGTACAGTCTTATCTCTTGAATGCATGGTTAAACTTCTGGGAGTTCATTTCAATTGTGCTTCCTCTAAAGCGTTCACTCAAAACTCAATTGCACATTCAATGCCATAAAATCCTTAGCTGACATCTACAGAAAAGAATCTTTCACATGAATCTAGCAAACTTTGACGATTCAACTTTCTAGAACACATATCAAGAACTGGCTACATACGGATTGAGAATGTCCATCACGAAAATGCACAATGGAACAAGTATATTGCGAGCATAATTAACAAACAACTTAAGCAGGGTTAATTTTCAAAGAATGATCACATGGCAAAAATCTCTCACCTGAGTCCATCGCCCGCCAGAATGTGTGACAAGTGTAGCCTGAGGAAGAGCATCAGCAATTCGTCGGCTTTCATTGGTCCATTTATCAGACCAAATCACTTGGATGGGCAGAGCTTTCACCTCATTTTGACTTCCCCATTCAGACAAATCAAAACTATAATTTAGCTTCTTCCCCATTCCAACAACTGCCCTTCTTCCATCCCTCCCCTTCAACAGAATCCTATGCGCATCAGCCTCGGGCCCACCAACCGATTTCATACAACAACTACCAAGAACTCTCTCAAACACAAACCGAGACCCCAAAACAACCTCCCTCACCAACATGCATTTCCAACACCCAAAGTGGCAATGCTGTTCCACTCGGCTCGCCATCAAGAACCACCACACTCCTAACTAGTGCCCGATTTTCTAAAATCCAATTGGCACTCAATGCAAATGCAGAATCATGTAAGACCAAGTCCACAGGTGCCAATCCCATTGAGTCCACCACTTGGCCAAGCACCTTCCCCATTTCTTCACTACCCAACTCAATGGCCTTAACGATCTTTTTCTTCGAAACCCTAACCTTATTTTCCTCAAAGTTGACATACCCTTGTTCAACAAGCTGATCAAACCCCCAGAACAAACCCTTTTCTTTAATTTCTTCATACACGTCCCACAATCCGCCAAAAACACCGTTCCCACCCAGATTATCCTCAACCACAACAATGGATTTATCAGAAAACCCAGAGCCAGGAAGATCAATCGCCACGGCGTGCACATTTTTGCGACCTAATGAGCTAACTACACTTTGAAAAGCAAAAGAACTGCAACCCAAACCGTGCACAATCAGAACATGGCTATCCGAGTTAGTGGGCCCTTGTTGAATAGAAAATACTTCAACTTGGGGTTGATTAGGGGCTGTTTGGACCTTGATGGTGCGGCCACTGGAGTAGTGTTGGCGAAGAATTGGGGGGAGGTTGAGGAACCATGTCTTGGTGTCCTGTGGGGACAAAGAGGAGAGAAGAACGAAGAAACGCTAATGAGAGAAACAATGAGGGTGGAGTAGAACCAGAAATGAAATGGGTTCGCGGCGGTGGCGACGGATTTGGCTGGAGTGGTGGAGGTGGACGGTGGTTGTGGAGGTGGTGAGGCGGGCTCGGGCTTGGGCTTGGGCTTTGCTTTGGATTTGCGGAGTTGGGGCTTTGGGAGGAGGAGTCGGGTTCTTCTTCAGTTATGATTGCCATTTTTGGGGTGGTTTAAGGGTTTGGAGACGATGGCTTATTTGTCGTCGATTGAGGGCTTTAATTTAGAAAGCTTAAAAGCAAATTTCCACAGAGACGAGGGAATTTTTCGGCATTGGAGAGGCGAAGCACTCTTAAAAAGACGAGTAAAGTAGCACAGTAGCAGTTTGGGGAATTTTGTACAATATTTTGATTGGTTGTTTGGGCACGCGCATGGAGTTTGGGTCATCATTCTTAATAGACCTCATGGATCTGAGTTTCGGACAGTTATAAAGGTGTGAGGTTGTTTGGATCCACATGGTTGTGAACTCGTGATTAAGTGATTAACTCCTCTGAGGTACGAATACGAGATGTGGGTACCATACGAGATGATTACAAGAATATGTTATATTTGAAATTTTAAGGATATGTATACATTATATATATACACGTATAAAATTATATATTTTTGTATTATTAAAAATATAGACAAAATGTGGAACAGCAGTTAGTTTCGAATTTAAAAACCACAATTTTTATACATTTTGGTGAAAATATACTAGAATAAATGTTAAATATTTATTATGATGTTTTATATTCATGTATTAAATTTAAACCAAATTATTATGTATCATTTACCTATTAAATAATTAAGAAATATATAGACAACTTAATATTATTGAGATTTGGATCCGATGAGTTCACTCATATAACAAATCATAATCGATGAGATCTTTTTTTTGTTGGTCCACATTTAAGTGGCTTTTTGAGTTTTTTTTTTAAACTGTTGTTAAGGATATTTAAGTAATTTTATTTAGATTTGGATAAGACAAATGTGTATTTGAGTACTATTCTCCACATTTTCTATTGATGTCAATTGGTGTGTTGTCAATCTCAAACATGCATGCCGCATTTTTTTTTTTAGTTTTCCACAAATTTTCCAAAATTTTTTATTGCCCTTTTTACTTTTTATATGTGTTGCTTATTTAATGTGTATGTGTTGCTTATGTAATATAAATTGTATTGATTATTTAGTGCGATTGTGTTGCACGTGTAATATACATTTGTTGCATTATGTTGTGTGTATTCACATTAAAGTGAGTGTGTTGCTTATTTAATGTGATTGTGTTACTTATATAATATAAATTTATATTGCTTATTCAATGCGATTGTATTGTATATATAATATATATTTGTTGCATTATGTTGTGTGTATATATATTAAAGAATTGGATTAGTTATTTAAAAATTGTATTTAGTAAAATTTTTTTAACACATTTTAAATTTTTTTAATGTATTAATGGTTAAATAAATTTATTGCATTTTAATTTATGTATTTTAGATTTGTTCCATTGTAAAATAATTTAAACATAAAATTTCATTTGGACTAATTTACCCTTATTATATGCTAATTAGATAATAAATCATTGTTATGCTTGCTAAATATAGCCCATTCAAAAAGAATAAAAAAAGATATGGTTTTTTTTTTTTTTTGCATTTTAACCTAAATTTATTACATTTTGTCATGTGTATTTAAATTTGTTCCATATAACTGCCGTCTATATTTCCAATAGATCGATTTCATTTGTACTAGTTTACCATTAGTATATGTTAATTAGATAATAAATCATTGTTATCTATGGTTAGTTTGTCCATTCAATGGAAAAAAACACATTTATGGTTGAGCCTATGTAATGGTCTTATAATACTATCCCATGTTAATATTAATATTATTATGAATATTAAATCAAATTCAATTTTTTTTTCCTTTTCATTTATTTGTAATTGAAATTAAATTATTTTTAAAAAAATCAAAATTAAAAAAAAAAAATATATTAAACCTAAACCAAAACGGTGGAGGAACCAAATGTTAAATCCATGAAGCAACAATGAAGGCAATAATTCGATTATGATTCCTCAATATCTTTTGGAACCAAATGCAAAATCTTGACAAAAATAACTCAAAAATTGCTTGAATCCATTTTGGGGTGCTATTTTTTTTTTTTTATAAATGACCCCTATTTTTACAAAAGGAAAAAATTTAATGACTATTATTTAATCAAAAAACATTTAAATACACCCCCATCTTTTTTTTTCCAGAATTTTTTTCTTCTTCCCTAGGATTCAAGATTTTTTTTTTTCCTATCATGCTATTTTAATAGTAGCAATAAGTGCAAAAATATTTTATTTTTGATTTGAAAAATTTTAAAAAAAATTGTGTTACAAATTTTAGGTTTTTGTTTAAAATATTCACCGTTTTTTCGATTTTTAACTCGAAAAATGGACACCCCACTACAAAGAACAACTACAAAAAAATGGCAGTTTTGTCCAATTAGAGTTTTTCAATGGTACGTTTTATAATAAATTCTTTTAACTTTCCCGCAAAGCAAAACCACTGTTGCGTCTCTCTCTCTCTCTCTATCTCTCCGTTGCGTGTTTTGGAACGACAAAACTCAAAAAGAAGCATTGAAGAGTGAAGAAGAAGGGAGACGCCTTATCCTACTCTCCCTCTCTCTCTAGAACCACAATTCAACTTCTATGGAATCAGCAGTTTCTTTTCCACCGCCAGATTACTTTCTCGGTCCTCCTTTCAGCTTCATGCCCGCAGCCGCTTCAGCCTCCCGTCCCTTTCCCCACCATTTCGCCGTAATATCACTTACCTCCCCAGATTTCCCCCAAATTGCGTGGCCACCCCATCCTTCAAATATCCGCTTCCATAACTGCGAAGCCTTCCTCGGAGCTACGAAAGAAGCCCAAAAGCTCCGAGCCGGATGACAAGCTCGTCGCCCTTCGCGAGCTTTTCTCGAGGCCTAACATCAATATTGATGCCTATATTATTCCCTCTCAGGATGCTCATCAGGTTTTGCTGCTTTTCTTAATTTTATGAGTTTTTTCAGTGTTGCAGCTTGATTTCTCCTGAATTGCTGTGTTGTTTTGGGTTCTGTTACGAAAAATTTGACTCAAGTGACTTCTGGAGTTGATTGTGTTGAATTCTCTAGCCGTTGATATTGTAGATTTTTTTTTACGGAAAGTGAATATATTCAGGCTTTTCAATTGAGATTTAGATTGCATTCCTAGACTCTTTTATTTTTCTCATGAGTTAGTATACTCACTTTTTTGGTGTGCTGTGTTACTCATGGGAAGAAAGCTTTCGTATGGTGTCCAATTGTATGAAGAGATATAGAAGAGTTGTACTGCATGTGAAATGCCTTCATGTTTGATGTTTGACGTATTCAATTTGCATTTTTCAGTGTCGATAAACATTGGCCCTCATGTCAAAACATCTTAATCTTTCATGTAAAAGAATCGGTATCGTGTTCAAGACATCTGGTCTTTGTCAAGCATCTTAATCTTTCATGTGACGGATTTAGTTAGCACTTTTAGGTGACCAGTCACCAGATTCTTTCTTCAGTTATGGTGTAACTGTGGTTGCATTTGTAATTTCTTACTACTGTTATGATCAATTTCAGAGCGAGTTTATTGCTGAGTGTTATGCAAGGAGAGCATACATATCAGGTTTTACTGGTAGCGCAGGCACTGCTGTTGTCACAAAAGATAAAGCAGCTCTTTGGACGGATGGTCGCTACTTCCTCCAGGTCTGAAATGTGGACTATTGCCATCTCTATCTTTCACTTTTATGAAGATTTGCTTTTGTTGTTGGTGACCCTCCTCTTGCTGCAAACAGGCTGAGCAGCAGTTAACCTCCAGCTGGATTCTCATGAGGGCTGGTAATCTTGGAGTACCTACGACAAGTGAGTGGCTTAATGGTGTCATGGCTCCTGGTAGCAGAATTGGCATAGATCCTGTGAGTAAATTTTCTAGTTTTTGAATGGTGAAATCTATGCAAACTGACAGTTGTCCATGAGTGTTAGGAATTTATGAATTGGATTCAAAGGCCCGCTTGTTTAAAGTGTGCTTGATTTGGGTTGGCTGGATTGTGCTAATTTTATGAGTTGCCCTGCAGCTTGAGACATTTCTCGATGCCTACACCTATAAAACAAACCGCATTCTGTAGTCTGCTTAGGTTGGGTTAAGCTGGTGTTTTTTTGTGATTTGGGCTTCCTCATGGTTAGGCTTTCAAATTTCAAGGATGGAAAGAACATTCAGATGAAAAACAGCCGAATGAGTTAAATGTTCACTTATTTGTTTTCATCGTTTTTCAGAACACTAGATTTTCAGAATTATTATTAAACATTAGCCTATATGTAGAATTAAATAACATTAACTTCATGAAATTGGGTTAACCACTGGGTTAGTCAGTCGCCATGGCCACGGGTGTTACTCTTCAGTGAAGGGGCCCGGGTTCGAGTCTCTGCAATGACAGAGCCAAATTTAAAAAAAAAACAAAAAAAAAAAAAACAGAACTTCATGAAATTGGGTTTCTGTGGTGTTGCGTAAGAACTTGAATCATGGCCTATTGCAAACTTGTGTGTGTGTGTATTTCCCCCCTCTCTAAACGTAGTCCTCATAGGATTTTACATGAACCCATCGCCATCAATCACTCCAACTGGAACTGGGGTTGGGTTGGGCTGACCAGTTGTTCTAGTTTCAGGGTATTTGTTACAGAACCTTAATGATAGTCAGCAAAGTCTGCATTTGGGTACAGTGGGTAGTACTTGTTGTTGTTGTGTTATGTATTTATTTAATTCCTTTTTTTTTTTAAATATTAGGAAGTCAATTAAGGAGGACATAATGCCCTCTTCCCAATAATGTCTAGATCCTGCTTGTATGGTCCTTATATATTTTAGTTGATCCAAATTGGATTTAAGCAATAATTTGAGTACCCAAAGTAAGGGCTTTCAGTATGTGAGTTGAGCTTGAGTCTATTAGCACCCAACACAGGTGATTATTTGTCACCAAATTATCTACATATATAAGCTCCATAATACCTTTAAAGAGGCCACCAATTTGTTTATTTATTGTTTGGCTGCCCACATATAGATAAATAAGCTTTGGGGTCCAAACTTTTGCACAGAGAATATGTTTGAGGGTAGAGGAAGTTTTTAGTTTGCCGATTGACAACCATTTATAGTTTTTCTAGCCTTTATGGCTTGATTTTTCTCCATAAGCTAGCCTCTTAAATTCTGACTGATTGACTATGTACCATATCCACTTCTTCTGTTGCCTTCCACAAAGCCAGCAAATTGTTTAAGTTGCATTGAGTGTAGGGACATGGAGAGTATACCATTACCCCTTAGGATAATAGTGGTAAAATAACATTGCAATACCTTTGTCATTGTTTTTCTCTTTAAATTAATTTTACTATTTTAACCAACGTAAATAGTTAGCCTGGTTCTGAACAGGGTGCTTCCGAATAATTGTACGAGTATTGCACTTGCTAATTATTTTTTTTCACTATTCCTTTGTATTTTTCGGCTCTCCTTTTCTTATAATGAGATCTTGCTACACTTTCTTTATCTGTTTTTCTGACATCTATCTGCTCTTATGTGCAATTTCTAATTTCATACTTTTTTCAGTTGCATCTATCTGATCCCAGTAGTCCACGTTTGCTTGGTTTTTGTGAAGGGTTCAGTTCTTGTTTTCTTCCGATTCTGCAGAGGAACTGAAAGAGGCCATATCTAAAAAGAATCACGAATTGGTCTACTTGTATGATTTCAATCTCGTAGATGAGATATGGAAAGACTCCAGACCAAAGCCTCCAAACAGACACGTCAGAGTGCATGACCTGAAATATGCTGGTGTGGATGTGTCATCGAAGTTGTCTTCATTGAGGTCTGAACTAACTAATGCCGGTTCATCTGCAATTGTTATCACAATGCTGGATGAGATTGCATGGCTATTGAACTTGGTAAATCACTGAGCTTATCATTTGTATGTGCTTTGATAAACCTATTCTCTGTTCACCTGAATTATGAAATCAATCAACTAACCCCTCACCCCAACTCTGGGAAACAAGGGGAAAAAAGCACCCCAAAAGGTTCACCAGGTGCACGGCTCAGCCTGTTGTGGTTAAGACATCTTTCAAATAAAAAATGAATACGTAAACAAAAAAAGAGAATAAATGGTGTTTGGTGTTATATTTGAGAATATCAGGTTTCAAATAATAAGCAGTTACAGGTGTACCTAGAGATCTTATGAAATCAGTACTTGAAGATCCTAATATTATTCAGTTTATGTTAGAAGAGTTCTATTTATTTCTAATTTTTGTATTGCAATTGTAACTAAAGCTTACATTAAAGTCCATATTTCTTTTGTAGCCAAAAGATTGATTTGAAATCAACAAAGGAAGAAAGAAAGTTGTAATTGCTTGACCTCTTTCTTCAGAGAACTTTATTTTAGAGAGATTAGTGAGAAATAGTAGTTTTTGATAACGAATAAATAGTTTCAAGATCGTGTTTGGATGTGAGATGAAAGTTTATTGATTATAGTTGATGTGATATATTTTTTTGAATATATTAGTCTATGGAATAATTTTTGAAATAATATGACGATGAGAGATAAAAGTGTCATGATTATAGTTGATGTGATATAATTTTTACAAAAAGATGTTTGGATGTGAAAATATTCTTTAAAAGTGGACATATATGTTTTCAATTTGGTTTTAGAAAAACTCTCATCCAAATTATATCTTAAAAATAGATGACAGTCTCCCAATTTTTTTGACAAAATGCATAACCTAAATTTCCAGTTCCTACGTTCTACTTGAGTAGAATGCAAGACTGTTTCTCGAGTCCTCTCATCCTGTCTTTTTAAACTAGTATCGTTGGTGCTCACTTTTAACGTTTTCCAAAATATTGAGTTTTCATATCATATATTACTATTTTCTGAAGATTTGGGTACTTGAAAATTAGATGCATATTATATCTATCATGTAATTAGTTGAACCCGTGATACACAAACCTAATTGGGCTTTAGGCGTCAAAAGATCAACCTGATTTCAATGAATTCCATTCTTCTACGTATTATATTAACTCTGCTAGATTTGTAAGCATGTTTTACCACAATGGAATGCTAGTATTTCAATCTGGAATTCACTTAGTTTTCGTCTGCGATAAAATAAGAGACATGTTCTGAATGGGAAAGATATTAAATGGCAGCAGCAGATCATTTGATATGAGATGGTTGTTTATGAATTTTGTGCCTTCGTGCTTTTGTTTTGTTGTTACATTAATAAAACTCTGGGGTGGCCTCAATTCCTGTGATTTGGAGTCTCAGCACATAAACCTTCAAGTGCCATCTTTTCATCTGAGCCTTTAGAGTTGATAATTAGAATATTGTCCTTTAATTTTAGCTGATTCAGGGATATTGAAAAGACTACATCTGGGTTTTGATTTCACTCAGTGCTAGAAGCATTATGACTCTGCTTTGCGGTTTCTTTTCTTAGTTAAGAAACCACAAATGAATTGAGAGTTTATCTGAATTTATTGTCCGTATTGTCTCCTTTTCACTATTAACTTGCAAATTTTGTTGTTAATAGAGAGGTAGCGACGTACCACATTCACCGGTCATGTATGCGTATTTAGTTGTGGAGATTGATGGAGCAAAATTATTTATAGATGATGCCAAAGTCAACCCTGATGTGATGCATTATTTGAAGACTGCTGGAGTAGAGTTGAGACCATATGAATCCATTCTTTCTCATATTGAAAGGTTCGTTTGGGAGTTTTGCTGCCATTTGCTTGTATTTGATTGAATTCTACTTCACTAAGTTTCTGTGGTTACCTTCAGCAGTAGAAAACTTTTAGAACTATACCATTTGGTTTACTGAAACAAAAATTGACAAAAAAAAAAAAACAAACAGAAAAACACATATGCAGGAACATAATTAATCACCAATATATTAATTTGATGTAAACATCAAAGCTGGAAATCATTTACTGAAGGTCTTCTGCCCAAAAGTGAATTCTTACCACTATTCTGCCTAGAATCAGTAGGTCATTTGATATAATGAACACTCTCTTTCCTCCCTCCGCCCAAAAAAGGAGAAAAAAAAAATTAAAGGGAAAAGAAAACTCAAGTTAACTCAAGAAACAGACCTATTTGACCAGAAAGATTCAAGTTGTTTTTGACTGTCTCAAACTCATTGAATCCCATTTTCGTTTAATAACAAGTCCAGATCACTTTTCTAAACAGTTTGTCCAGTGGCCCTATGGATGTGCCGAAACCATTCTAATGGTATCCTAGAGCAATGTATCTTCAACTGGCGCTTCTGACAGTTCATGAATAGGACACTTGTATTTTCATCTCTTCTGTTTTACTGCAAATCCATCTGAACATGCTTATTTCAGCCATGCTAATATGCGCAATGATGTCAGTTAACCGGCTGGCAGTCTGACCTATATAACATTGCAGGTAGTTTAGCAGTTCTAATATAAACCTATAAGGATATTGTCATATGAACAAAAAGTTGGAAGCACTCACTCTGCCTAGAGAACATAAAAAAAATCTAAATGAATAAGGAAGCTATTTGCCGTTTCGGAGAGCAGAGTTCACATATAATGTACAAAATTCATTTTCTGTAACTTGTAGACTGGATTTCTCTTTGAACAGTTGTACCTGGCCATATTTTTTTGTTGCAGTTTGGCTGCAAAAGGGACATGCCTTTGGTTGGATACATCAACTGCTAGTGCTGCTATTGTAAAGACTTATAAATCTGCCTGTGATAACTACTTTGGCGCTGCTGGAAATGTCAGCAAAAACAAGAGGTCAGTTCCAAATGGTCTAGAAGGCCATTCTTGTGGACCCTCTGCGGTGTACAAGAGCTCACCTAAATCTCTGGCTAAAGCTGTGAAAAATGATGCTGAATTAGAAGGAATGCGTAATTCTCATCTAAGGTAACTGCGACTTCAAACTTTGCCTCTTTTGAATGACTAATGATCCACTTTTGCAATTGATACTTTCAATCGTGCCTTTGTCTTTAGTGCATAAGTTGGAGTGGTTTTAGCAAAAAAATGGATCAAACCTCTCTAGTTTTATTGCTTGCTGTTGCTCTGGCGGAATTGCAATTGCTGTAAATGTCGTCTTATCTGGAATTTGTTGAATGCATCTGATGCCATTCATCTTCATGCAGTCTTTCTTTGTTTATTAATGAAAGGATGCATGAAATATTTCTTTCTAATATTATGTCAATATTCCAATGTGCTTGTTCAATTTGGTGCTGCCAGATCCTACTTACCTTAACCAAAGTTGTGTTTTGGTTTAAGTGTTAGAAATAAAACAAGATCTTGAGCTTATTTATGGATTAAATTACAAAAGAAATAGTTGAGCCATTGTGATAATTCTAAGTGGAATTAAAACTTTCAAAGAAGTGGACCATCTTTAACTAATGGTTCCTGCCCATAATAGCCTCCAATTCATATATCACAATTATATGGTATTCTTTCAATAAGGAACTTATTTCTGCTATTCTCGTACCTTTGTATAATGTGTTTGTGTTCTAGTGATGGGAAATTTGCCAAACTTGGATGAGTGGAGGTGGGAACCGAGGACTGTTGTATAGACTGCCGTAATGATCCTAACTGATCAGGGATCACAAATTAAAGTAATTACTTTCTCCTGCCCAATTAGAGGAATACAAGCATGTATGACATATACGGTTCTCTTCATGTGAAGTAGTCATAATGTAGAATGGGAATACACGAGTTCATGACTTGTTTATGACTTATGTATTTCCTTCATTAACCTAATCAATGTATCGTTCATATTCACACACATATGTTATGCCCATGTATCATAATTAATGTAGGATAAATGAATATATGTTGTAAATGTGGTTATGAAGTCCACATATCATTTATGTATGCGCATTTATATATTATGTTTGGAGTAGCATGTTAAAAGTTTCTCGTTTAAAGTTGTATTTAAAATCATTTTTCACTTCAATTTGATGCAACTCTATCGTTTTGAATTACTAAAGCCATCACCTTTCAAAAGCTAGTGTGAAGATCTTAAAAGGCCTTTTCACATTTATATATATACCAATTCATGCTGCTATTACTTCATTTGATTTATAATAAGTAAACTTTGATCATTGTATGAATCTCAAAAGGCCTTATCATATTTATATATAGAAATTCTGCTTTGACTTAGTATTTCTAGTTTAAATATTTTCTTTCAAGTGGTGAAGGATATGAATGATCCAAATAGTGGTACTCATCTTGATCGACAAAAGATGTTGGCTTATCTTAGTTTTTGATTATTGATTATGTGGTACATGGCTAGGTGTATGTTTATTTCAATGTTATATTATTGTGCCGATCCATAGTTCATCTAATATAGGAAGTAATTAATTTTTTTCTTGTGATTCTTGATGGGTTTAACATGTCTTCACTCATCGAAGTTTGTGAGGTTTTTCATTACGAAAATATAAACTATAGAGTTAGGAGAGTGATGACACATGCCCCCAATATAAGAGATTATCAGAGGAAGGTGATTCATTGGTAAGACATTAACTAAAAAGGTGACCGCGGATGGTTTTCATATCCATAGAAGCATATTCTGTGATGCACTTCATATTTGTGAGGTGACTGGAAACATGATGGTAGCTCATCCATCGCTGAAAGCATTGGTGGAAGAGAAGAAGAGAAGTCAAGGAACATGTTTTATGTAAGGGGGTATCGATGTGGGCAAAGAGTACAAGTTTGTACCCATGAAGATACATGTGTATTATTGCACATTATTTTGATAATTGAACGCATATTATTGGGACAATGACATATAGGATAGTCAAAGTTTTGATGTAAAAGTGATTGTGGACATGAAGTCCTCACTCTGGCTCATCTAAGTTGATTAATAATGGTTTATGGTTGGGAATAACGTTTCATTTTAATGTGGCAGCTATGATATATTGTTATTGATATCGGAATAAGCTTCCTGGTTGAGGGACCACTTTTGGAATCTGTTCAATAGAGACCTTCATTTGCTTATTGTCCTATCGGGACAATGTTAGAACATTAAAATATATATAAATTATAGATATGGACTTCATAACCACATGGCGTCATATATATTGAATATCTTCTATATTCACTGATACATGTGCATAATTTGTGTGGTAGAGTTAATGTACATTGATTAAGTACATGAAGAAAATGCATCAGTAATGACAATGAACTTAATGTATTTTTGTTCCACATTCCAACTACATTTCGCATGCTTGGCCTCACCTAATCTAGGAGGAAGTAATTTAATCTTTGGTCATGAATCATGATCCTTGACGGATTATGATCATTTTGGCATCATTGTCTAATATTTACTGAAAGATCCCATTTGGTGGTACAAATATCCCTTTTTTAAAAAAGAAAAAAACATACTTTTTATTCAAAAGCATTGCATGCAATTTTATATATTGATGAATAACGTTAACAGATGATTTTGGGTGTATTTAAGTATTACTGATCTCTTGCAGAGATGCAGCAGCTCTAGCACAATTCTGGGTGTGGTTGGAGGAGGAAATCAGCGATGGTGTCATTTTGACAGAAGTAGATGTTGCAGACAAACTCCTTGAATTCCGTTCTAGGCAAGATGGTTTTGTTGACACAAGTTTCGATACTATAAGTGGTACATGATAATCTTATTGACCTTACATATTTCTTTTCATTGTTGGCACTCTGGTTTGGTGCAAAAACTTCCTCATTTAGATTTTACAACTTTCGTAGGCCCGGATGAGAATAAGAGAGCGGAAATCTCTGAATCTATCTTTATTTGACCGTGTATTTTGAAATCACAAACGTCATAGTTCACTAAATAACAAACTGTGTGCATAGTAACAATTACCTGTGATAACTTGATGATTATACACTTCTGACATATCACCGTGGGCTGTGGGAGAATCTGATATAGAAGAGTTGATGAACTCAATGGTGACGGAAAAACCAACATTATCTTCTTTATCTCCTAGGATAAATCTTGACTACACATTGCCAAACGGAAATGTGCTCTTAAGGATTCACAAGTTGTATATGAGCTTATCAATATGCAAACCATGGCCGTGGCCCACTCCACAAGTCCAAGACACCTGGATGACGCTGAGAAGTTAGCTTTGTTACCACCTTTTGTGGCCCATGTTATATTCCTTGCACTATCAAACATAACTTATCATTAAGGCTTATGAACCAAGCATATAATGCTTGCCAGACCAGTGTGAAATTGGCCGTAAGAAAAGGACTGTAGTTATGTGTGGTCAGACACTCCAGCTAAAGGTTGTATAAGCTGGCAATGTGCGAAATGACTAGGATAATCCTCTAGCAGTCAACTTAAAGCAGATCTCATTGGGTAAACAGTTGCATATGAAAAGTGGTCAAACTTCAGTGAGCCTAGTTTCAGTTCTGCAGCTTTTAGCTCAACTTAAATTGGTTATACCTGGCTTTTTTGGTGTTTGTCACTGGGCACACTGACACACAAATACTTAAGCAATTCGTCGTTTGTTTCTGTGTTGGGATTGTTAATTCAAAATATTTCTAGGAGTAAGGTAAAGTCACTATGTGCTTCTAAGAGTTTCTAGAAACAAGGAGTTTTGACTTGTAATTTTTTAACTATTAACTTCGAATGTGTGGTTGTAATATTTTCCTGTGTAGGGCTTGCCCTAATAGTCATCGCTTTTCCTGAGGTTGACGCTTTGTCTTGCATGCTTGTTATATTTATTAATATAGAAGTCTTACATTCTGGTATGATAGAGATCACTAATGGAGAATGTATTGAACATTATGCAGCATGATATCATTCTTCACAATTATTTCCTAGATCAAGTAATTTATGAATTTCATGTTGGATAAGTTTCACTCAATTGATTATATTCGTACTATTTATTCATTTTTTTGCGAAAGAGAGCCAGATTTAACCATTGGGTTGGTTATGGGGGAACTAATGTAAAGTGAGCTTACCCCGACCTTAGTGCATAATCATCTCTTGGTTTTCAACTTTGTCCTATCCATTGGTCAATAAGTAATTGAAATTTCGTTAGTCAAAATTAAGATAGTTGAGGTTGTTGGATAGAAGCCTTGGTGATTAAAGTATCAAATGCGAGTATGAAGATGAATTTGTATAGAACTATTAGTTATATCATGCTTCACTAATCAGTTGATGGATAATCTGCATTAAGTGTGCAGTGACGGACATGTTCTCTTTGGGCCATTCTACCTAAAAGTCTTGGAAAAGCGGTCTGATGTTATCTGTTGATTACATGACCTATTGAAAGATATGATAGGATACAGTAAAGGAGGGAAGCAGGGAGGAATGAAGATGCTTCACTGTCTGGATGGGATAACAAATAAAATACTTCTCTTTTGTCTTCATACAACTTTTGCCTAGAAATATGTAAAATATAATACTTAGACCAAGAAATTAGTGATGAAGTGTAGTTAGGTGCATTACATGAGCTTGTTTAATGGCCTGATGTTTAACAGGTCTTTTTGAGTTGGATGAGTTGCGTTATGAGTTTCGGTTGTCTCCTCAAGAATCAATCAATCAATAAGAGCTGTAACCTCAAGAATCAATCAATCAATAAGAGTTGTAAATGACCTATGTTTTAATCATTATGCAGAATTATTTTACTGACTAATTTATTTTCTGTGAGACTTACTAAGCAAAAATATTGTCCACAGGTTCTGGTGCAAATGGTGCTATCATACATTACAAACCAGAGCCTGGCAGCTGTAGTGTTGTGGATGCTGAGAAACTCTTCCTACTAGACAGTGGCGCTCAATATATTGATGGAACGACTGACATTACACGGACAGTACATTTTGGTCAACCTTCTTCATGGCAAAAAGAATGTTTTACTAGAGTGCTTCAGGTGTTGTTCATTTGTTTGGTTATTCGTTTCACTTGATCACCCTTCTCTGTTTTAGTCAAAAAAAAAAAAAATTAAATAATTTCCTAATTGATGTCAAGAAAGTGATCCATAGTTCTCCTAACTCTAGCTCTCATGTGTAATCATGCATGAATTCTATATCGTACTTCTTAACATTTTAAAAGATTTTAGATGTATATCCTCTATGATAGATGCAAAGTTCTAAATGGAAGAACTTGAGAATATAGGTCGCTGATGGAGAGACTATTTGTAGATCATATACATGCTATACATAAGGCATTTAAAAGTTTTTTGTTGCAAATATCCTTGTTGACAACGATCAAGTGGGGGATCTATTTGAGTTTAAGAAGTTTTGGAAAGTACTAGAAAAAAGAAAAGCAGCAAACAGAACTTAAAGTAGCTCTTTCTTATAAACCTTTAATATAATAGGTTTAGAAGCTCTAATAGCTTTCTTGATTCAGATTCGACGAGGAGAAGACACCATTGAGTGGGATAATCTGGCAGTCGATATAGATGATGGTATCACTCTTAGTGAAGCTAGTCCATTGCCTGCCTTATAATAAGAAAATACTATGCTAAGTTCAACGCTTTTTAAATGCTCATATCTTTAGATTTGATGACTCACAGGAAAAGAAAATCAGACTTTTGTTTATGAGGTGACTGGAGCAAGTTGCTATTGTTTAGGGTTTTCTGTAAATGACATTTATTATTATACTTGAAGCTCATTTCACAGAGCAATGCCGTAAATATAAAATGGGAAAATTCTTCACAACTTTTTAGCGATGTGTAAGTTGTTATTTGAAGGAAAGATGTACACATGCTGATCTGAGATGTCCTCTGTTACGTAATCATTGAACTCCAACCCAGTATATCCATTACCACTTCGACTGTAAAAGGAGTTTATCCATCTTATCCAGATAGAGCAAGTTTGCCTTTGTAGACTTACACATATTTTAGCCATTCCTAGCACTTCCAGGGCCCAACATTTATAAGAAAGATGACACTACTGTTTGACGGGAAAAAATTGAAAGAAGGAACAGCCACACTCTGGAGATGATAAGGATAGCAGTTAGCATTTGTAGAAATAAAACAAACAAAAAACATGCACAAATCTTTACACAAAACAGACAAAAACATGCAAAACAAGATCCAACAAGGTGGAGTTATGATGAGTGATGGGTTTACATTGGCTTTTGGTGGTTGATCCACTGTAGGTCAGTATGATTTGCTCAATTGCTTTGGTGGTTCTTTATCCTTGGCCAGTTCAAGTATTAGCTCTTTACAAATGTTAACTTCATAAACCTTTACTTGAGTGCATTTGTGAAGAGAAGGACATCTTATCCTGCACACCTACTAAGGTTTTGAATAAAAATATCATGATTGTGTTAGAAGTGTTATAATTTAAACAATTACAATGCTTGGTGGAGCACACTTAAGTTGCCCATTCCTGGCAAGCACTTGCAGTTTCTGGTGAGTGCTGTTTTAATGCTTGATGTAGGTTGTTAATCGTTCGTAGTTTTTGTCATTTTAGCAATCAGTGCTGCTAAATTAGATTTCTTAAGAAGTACTTAGGACAAGGGAAATAAACTAATAATGATCCATGCTTTTGGCAGGGTCATATAGCGCTTGATCAGGCTATTTTTCCTGAAAATTACCCTGGTTTTGTATTGGACGCCTTTGCAAGATCATCACTATGGAAGATCGGTCTTGATTACCGTCATGGTATAATTATTATTCCCTACTGTATACTTCCATTTTATCAGATTTTAGGAATGTTTGTTGATTTGATCTGCTAATTTGATGGTTTTATTTCATCCAAACTTTAGGTACTGGTCATGGTGTAGGAGCTGCACTGAATGTTCATGAAGGCCCTCAAAGTATCAGCTTCCGATTTGGGAACATGACTCCGTTGCTGAAAGGCATGGTTGTCAGCAATGAACCTGGATACTATGAAGACCACGCATTTGGCATTAGGATTGAAGTATGTAATCACTTTTTTCCGAAACTATAGGATAATGCGAAAAAAAGATTATTATCAGAGGGTATTACCTACTTCAACATTTATATTGACCTTTTTGGTATCTGAAGTGACAGTCCAACAGATTTAAGTGTTAAAAAGAAAGATGGAATATATGGACATTCAAATTGTAGTAACTTGAATTTGGTCAAAAACAAGGATTACTGGTTAATCGACTTCTATTTGGTCTAGATTTAAATAGGATTGTAATAAGTTTTATGCTTAAACCTTTCACTAGTTTTTTTGGAGTAGGGCCACCAAAACGAACATGTGCCAAGCAGTTTCAAAAACATTTCCGAACAGGTTCTTGTACAGTTTCTCATTCCATCCTTGTCTTTCAGAATCTTCTTTATGTGAAAGAGGCTAATACACCAAATCGCTTTGGTGGACTGGAATACTTGGGATTTGAAAAGCTCACATTTTTTCCTATTCAGGTATTTCAACTTGCTCTTCAACTCAAGTTCTATTGATACATCAGAAGTTCTTGTTTTAGAAGCTTGGCTTTAACTGGATTAATTCAAAGTAGTTGGTTGGTTTATTTTACTACATGTTAAACCAAATATATGTTCTAAAGTGCGAAAAATAACACTATGTATCTAATGATGATGCTTTAGTCTATAAAGGCGCAAGGTGCGCATTGCGCAGTTATGGTTTTCCGTTGGGTTGGGGTTGGGTGTAATATTTTGCCTGGATTTGTTAAATCACATCTCATCTTCGTGAAGTTTTTATTTCTTTTCATATTTGAGGTTCTTACTACAACTATATAATTGTGAATAGGGATAATTACAAAAACCACCCCTGAGGTTTAGTTTTCTGTTAGAATTACAAATACCTCCTTGTGGTTTGTGTTTGTTATACAAATCACCCCTCCCCCCATCCCCCCCGCACCCTGAATATATGCAATTTGTAAAATAGAAACTTATGTCAAGGGGGTATTTGTTATTTTGAAAGATAACTGGGCTCTTTTGAGTAGACTAAACCTCATTGGTAGTATTTGTAATAATCCCTTGTAAGTATGAGGTGTTTTGTGGAGCTTTTTTCTTTTTCCACATCAAAGCATAATATGTGATCATTTATAGTGTTTGGTAGCATTTTGCAGAAGCCTGTAATGTGATGAATAAACTCTTCTACACCTTATAGCCTCCATATATTGGGGACCTTATCTTATTTCAATGACTAAAATACTTTGGATTCTTTTCCAATAAAATTCCATATCATACCTTCAATCTACCACTGCCTGCTCGTCAACCCCACCTTCTCCAACACCCTCCAGTTGCAATATTGCATACTGTCAAACCCCTTTCTCTCACATGGGAAGCAACAACTATCTCCTTCCCATTCCGATCCACCATACCCTCCTATCCCCAGATTTACCTTACCTAATAGGCTAATACCCAACTTCATGCAGCAAATCTGCTGGAGTGTGAGGCAAGTTGGTTTCCTATTGTAATTGAGTGACATCGTTCTGTTGGGGAACCATTTATATTAGTGTTTCAAACTTTCAGACTCTTGCATTTTCAACCTGGACTTTACTAAACAAGCGAGAAAAGCCCTTTCTTTTATTCTATTTTACTGAGAATTTTCTCAATTGGTTTCATACTTGTTATCCCTTTTCTTTCATTATAATTATAATTATTTTGTTTTCTATTATATGTACTCATTCACATAGCAAATATTAATTTGATTATTTTGTTGTTTTGACTAACAGCTAATAAGTTTCTGTAGTTTAAACAATTTGAAATTTGAGGGTCTTTTTTCTTGTTAATATGCCGAAACCTTAGTGTCTATGTAATATTCCAAAGTTTTAATACGTCATTTTGCAATATTGGCTATCGTCCTACTTGATTTGTGGGTCTCGCACATTGACAAGTTAGAGATACCCAAGGCTTTATAAATTGTTCAGGCTCTGCTTCCAGAACTGGTGTGTATGATGGGGCCATTAAAATGTCGGACCTTTTGATGCTACACAATATGGAAGATTTAGGTTATATAGTTTGTGGTTGATTTATAGTTTTCATAGTACCACTAATGCTTCGTCATTTTTTAGTGATTTCAACATGAATTTATATTTTATTTGTTCCATATTTTTGTTCCATAGTGGAATGTTATATTTAAACATGCCATTAGTTAATTATCTTTGATATATTATTCTTCGCATCACGCAGGCCAAATTGGTTGACTTATCATTACTCTCTGCCACTGAGATAGATTGGCTCAATGATTACCACAAGGAAGTCTGGGAGAAGGTAAGTACGTGTAAATTTTACGCTGGTATGAAAATTGTCTTTTTAACATATGCATACAGGATACATTGTCAATCCAATAGCTCAAGTCTGGTACGTCTTTCTCTCATTTTCCTTCAGTAGTGATCTAACATATTTGATCTTAATTATCCTGTAAATAATTTGTGACTTTTTGACTTTCCGTTACTTCTAAGTGCACATCTGGGCTATGCCCCTTAAGTTGCTAACTATATAGTTTGGATTTGGTTACATTGCTAACCAGTGGGGTGTGGTTATCAAATTTTAGGATATTGGCATGGTGATATATAGTTGAACGGTGGTGGGGTAGGAGAGAGACGATAAGAATTTCTTGGGGTTGCTGCTCTTTAAATTGAGTCTAACCCACATAAAAATTGGGATTGAGTTTATAAAAGAACTCAATTTTGCAAAATCTAAACATTCTCTATATAGTTGTGGCAAAAATGACATATTTGTTCAAGAAATTGAAGTTAGGTTAATAAAATTAGTTAGGGATGCATTATGAAGACCCAAAAACATTATAGACACACCTTCCGAAATATAAAAGTTGCTGAAAGACGCAATTTCAAAATGGTTATTCCATTAAAAGGATTATATAACCGATTTTCTCTTTTTTTGTCAAGGGAAAAAAGTTGTACTTCTGTCTAGATTTTTTAATGGAGTGAATTTAGAGAGGATTTTTTACATTATGAAAGGACGAGAAGACTAGTAATATAGCTATTCGAAAGGTAAGAGAAGTGTGCTGTTAACCCTTCTATAAGCGACCATATATAGACCAGTTGTACAGTCTTTTTGCACCTTGAATAGTGTATTTAACAAAACAGAAAATCTAAAATTTCTTGTAGAAGCTAGTTGAATATTTTCTTCTTGACTTCATAAATCTTGGTTCATTTTCAAATTTACCTCATTTTATCCACAGGTTTCTCCACTGCTGGATGGCTCAGCAAAGCAATGGCTCTGGAATAATACAAGGCCACTTGTAAAGCCTTAATACATAATAATTCACCTTGTACAAGTGTTTGTTCATATAGAATGTATACTGACTGCCTGCTGCTATAGTAGCGGCCATCACTTGCCAGAGGATATATTATGTTAAATGTGCACCTCGAAGAAATAACTTGAAGAGGTATGCTGGTTTCGTCTATTATGTGCCTTGCTGTTAGAAAGAAGAGGATTGAAGGGGTATGCCCGATATTTGATCGCTGTAATCTTGAATATGATTGATTGTCAGATTATGTGTGATGTAATCAATCTAAAAATGCTTCAGTGAAAGCTCCCAATTAGCTGAATCTATATAGTGAGGTTTCTGTGAATAGGATCAACATATGAAGTGCAAGGCTGAACACTTTGGAGGTTACGTAATTCTATAACGACTGATGCTTTGTTGCATAATTATCCAGAGTTTGCTTTATTTGATCACTATATATTGCTTGCCATTTTTTTGTGTTTTTTTTTTAGTACGGTGGGGTATAGTAGGGGAAGGGATACACTATTATGGGATCGAACTCGGTCAATTTTAAATCCACTTATTCTGCCGTCATAATTAAACTCAAACATGAATTTGCCAGGTGATGCAATATGTGGATACCCTAACATTGTTTATATAATCCGTTGTTAAAATGCTGGATGCCAAGAACACTAAAATGTATTTTAATATGCCAAGACTGTAGGAATAAAATTTTGTTCGATTTGGGCAATGGTTCCTGGAACCGTTAATCATCTATTTATTACTCCTTCCATCCCTATGCGTAAATGAACAAGACAATGCAACGAGAGTAGAACTTTTTTTTAACTCCCTCCCCCCTATTTTACTCTTTCCCTGTAATCTGTCTTATCATTTTTTTTCCCCATCCAATAGACTCCTATCAGGGGTATCATTGAAATATTTCAAAATAAAATCTTCTTTTGATAATATGACCAAATTTAATGGAGAGTTCAAATATTTGGATCCCTTACAGGTTACTAGAGAGTCGCAAAACAATAGTGATTCCCAATAAATTACATCGAGAACTTATTCTACATTTCCCTACAGTTCTAAACCAGACAAATCAATTAATTGACAATAAAAATGAAAAAGCGTACATTGAAATTATACAGCTTTAGATATGAATACCATATCTGGAAAAATTGTTCGTCTCCTTTTATTAAAACCAGAGGATCCACGAGCAAAGTAAGCTTTATATATTTGCTATCAGACTCTTTTCTTACAACATACTTTGTGGTGTTGGATCAGATGTTGAAAGCTCGGCATACATACGAGATATTGCTTGCGCAAAGTAGGCCTTTGCTTGGGGCCTCTTCACCTGAGATTCCAAAAACAAATACATGTATAAATAACAAGTAGTGTGGACATGGATGTCAAATTTTTAGTGGATAGTTACAAACCCCTGAGGTTCGGGCTAATTACAAAAAAACACTCCAGAGGTTTTTGAAAAATACAAAAAACCCGAGGTTTGATTCCATCTTACATTTTCTCACTCATTTCAACCCCCCCCAAGATATTTATAGAAATACTACAATTGCCCTTACATAATCAAACCTGAGGGGGCTTTTTGTAATTTTGAAGCATCAATGGATTTTTTTGTAGTTAGCCCAAACCTCGAGTTTTTTTTTTTTTTTGGTAATTATCCCAATTGTTAGCACGAAAAAGAAATAGGAAGTGCAATCTGTCTTATAGTCTCCACTGAAACGAAATATAAAGCACCGTAACCTCTATGTATGCTCTTTAAGGCTTAGAACTTGACAACAAATTACCTTAAATGTTGGAGTTAACAAGCCATTCTCCAGAGTGAATGGCTCATGCACCAACGTTACAGCTTTTGCAAATTCAAAACCTCTCAACTGTTTCAACAAGTAACAAACATCAATGGAACAGAGGTGATTAGGTGACTTCTAAATAAATATTCAATAATGTTAAAAACTTGAACCGAGAAATAGGTATCACATTAAAAATAGATTACCTGAGCTTGCTTTCCAACAGCATCCATCTCAGCAAGTACAGCAGCCTTTGCTCTTGGATCAGCACACAGTTGCCCCAAATCGTCATACTGCACAGAGTACAACATGGTTAAGACAGTTTAATAACCCCTATCTACTAAAACTTCAATTGAATTAATAACAGAAACAATTTCATTCAGAAATTTTATAGTTTTGAGAGGGAGAGGAGTATGGTTTACATATTAATGCTTCCTGTAGCTATCAAACACTGCATTCGCATCGAGGGTTTAGTGAGAAAATGAAAAGCAAGCAAAGTCAATGGAAATTAATTTTTCTCACCTTTTCCCTTTCTAAAACAATACATATTTATTAAGAACTTGTGAGATTTAATTGGTTGTCATGAAAAAGGAAAACGAAATATATTTGTAAATTGACACTTTTTCACGTTATTATATTTACACATGCTTCACCTTTGTTTTTTTTTTCCTTTTCAATATCAAATAAAGGATGTCTTTTCCAAATATATTTGTAAATTGACACTTTTTCACGTTATTATATTTACACATGCTTCACCTTTGTTTTTTTTTTCCTTTTCAATATCAAATAAAGGATGTCTTTTCCAGAGTGTATCCCTCACACAAATTCAAGATCCAAAAGTAGCAAAAAGCATCTCTCTGAATCACTACTCTCACATTCCATTGGGCATCATGAAGAGGGGCCTCTGCTAAGGAAAACATCCACCTTCAACCCCAATATCTTTTGCATGGGGAGGGTGGTGGTGCTTCTATTATCACTCCAAGAGGAAGTATTTAAAGTGCAAGCTAATATAAATCACAGATTGCTAAAGAACGGCAGAGTGATGTAGAAAGAATTCCCCATTTTCAGGGGCCATGGGAATTTTCTTGAATCTAAACAAATGTGTGAGCCGCATTCGAATCACACAATCTCGGATAAGAAATCGACATAACATATATCCCTGAGATATCCATTATACCAGTCCTTGTCATCCTAAGCTTCACTATTTCCTTGAACATGTATAACCTGTTGCTCATGCAACTTGGGATCCTCATTTTCGTCAAGCAGCTATAGATTTTCTGAGCTGTTCCAGCTACAACAGGATGTGATTCTAAGAGTCGAACAATAATGAATACCAAACAGAAAAGTCATCAAGACCAAGCTACCTAATGAAATGTGTAACAGATCCATTCTGATCAACCCAACTAGTATATAGCAACATGAGAAAACCATAAAATACAAATATATATATAATATATTCATATATTGTTATCGGAAAAGGAGGAGACTTCAGCCCACACAAGAAAAGGGTACAGAATCAAACGTGTAATAATATATTCAGAAGATCATAGGGAACAACAAAACAAGTTGAAGGGTCTAAATTACCTTGATACCTTCTGATGCTGCCCAATCTTTCAAAACATCTGGCTCAACACAAACTACAGCAACTAAACAGGAGTTCAAACTATCACCTATAAACATGACCCTTGTCAGCCAAAAGAACAGGTTAATTTGGCATAGGAAACAAATAATAATCTTCTTACCATACACAAAGCACTGCGCAACATATTTACACTTTGCGTAAACATTCTCAATTTTCTCTGGTGCTATGTACTCACCCTGGGCCAACTTAAAAATGTTCTTTTTCCTGTTGACAATGAAAAGAAACTACTTGAACCTCTTCCAAAGCCCTCACTACTATAAGCAGACAAAATCCTTCTAAAAAATATTTCAGAGTTTGAAGCAATTCTAAGGAAATTCTTCTAGAAAACTTAAAAAAAAAAAAAAGTGAATAAAGAAACGTAAGATAACTAAGAAATGATGCCAAATAGCTAAATTAAATCTTCCATTTTTTTCAAATTAAAATCTTCAGAGATTTACCAGATGGTATTAGCAAGATGACAATATATATATATATATATATATATATATTTGTTTTCGGAAGGAGTCCGGGAATGGGGGTGGGAGGGGAAGTTAAACAGCTGGTAAGTCACCTATCAATAATTTTCAGGCGGCCTCCAGGTAGCCATAATCCAATATCTCCTGTGTGCAGCCAACCTTCATCATCTGTTACTTCTCTCCTGTACGTTTTAATCAAGATCAAGCAACATTTAGCATCAAAAAGGTATCCTGATAATGCAAAACTTATGACATCACATAGAACCGTACGTCTGGATTTCATCTTTGTAGTAGCCTTGGAAGACAATGGGTCCTCTCACACAGATCTCCCCGCGAGGATGAGGTTGATCCTCAGAGGTATAATTCATCTCAGGAACGTCCACAAGCTTTATTTCTGGAGAGCCCAAAAATCGGTTTGACATAAGCATCAAATTGTACAAGGAAAATATTTTCAACATAGTAAGTTTCCGTATACTCAATCATCCTCCTTTTGTAGAATTTTCCAGCAAGGATGCTAAAAGATTCTCTCATCTCCATTCTACGGCACTAAATACAAATCAATTTTCAACAACTTACCACATGCAGGATTGGGAGAACCAACATGACCAGTTAAGTAGTCACCCTCCTCCATAGAGCTTATGACACAGGAAGTCTCTGTCATACCATAACCTTCAAGCACATGGCAGCCAAAACACCTGTAAGTGGGTGGCATATTTTTAGAAGAGTGAATAGTAATGGTAGTCTCTGGCCATACTAACTACCGGATTATAAATACATATATCAACTTACACCCTCAAAAACTCCATCACATCAGGAGACAATGGTGAAGCACCAGAAGTCATGTAACGAACTCGGCCTCCAAGTTTGTCCTTTATTTTATTGAATACCAACCTATCCCACATTGGTGACGGTTTTCGCCCTATCCACAGGAGAAGGTTACAACTTGCAAAAATAAGAGTTTGAATAGCACTAGTAAATAATCCAAGAAACATGATGGACACGAACCATTAAAGGTACTAATGAACCACTCCCAATCATTCAATCATTTCACAACTACGAGTCATTCATTGATTAATGATTAGCAAGAGTCATACTCGATAGAATTGATCATTCCTTTTAATGTCATTAAAGCAGAGAACTCAACAAATAATTCTCTTTGTTCAACATCAATAGAATCACTATTCACAACCCACAATTCTATTTATCATATCCGAAGCGGATCTTTTAACAATAGCCAAGAGCGCAAAAAATTCAGTGATTCTTATCACAGCACTTTTAGAGAAGCATTTAACTCTTCCTCAACCAAGCCTGAGCAGAATAGGAGCAAGTACAAGTATTAGTAGCATAAAAAAATGCCTGCCTTGTCATAAATGTGTTTGTTCGCAGCACTTATGAACAGCCAACTGGATAACAAAAGGCATTCCTCTAATCCAAGATACCAACAAATACTACACCATTTGATACCTCTATTAGCCGAAAGAATAATAAGAAAATACATCATCAGGGATTAAAGAAATAAATGCCTTTTCTTTTACAATCTGTTTATAAAGATTATAAAGTACATCATCGGAATTCATTGATTATTTCTTTATGTCAGATCAAGGAAAATATAGCAAAAAGCTTCAATTTAGTTATTAGGGGGACGTGTCACAAAAAGGAAACGACAAAGAAACTGAACAGCTTCAATCTGTGATCGATCATACCATTCATGACGGCTTGCTTCTTGGAATTGTAGGCCGCGTTAAATAACCTCTCCTTCAGAACACCAAAGTTTTTACGGCATTAGCTATCCTGCAGGAACATATAAGAAAAGTAAACAATAATTTCGAGAGACCTCTTTGAAGAGTTATAAACTGTCATTTGATGGAAACTTATTATTGTACCCAGCATATATTCTGTTGTACAGACGAGGAACACTAGAAAATATTGTGGGTCTCAAAGCAACCAAGTCGTCCATCAACTTCATATTATCCTGCAGGTTAGTAACACAACTACATATGTAAAGCTCTCAAATGATACAAGCAAATAAAAAAAGTGTAAACAACATGCTTATCACTCCATAGTTAAAGCATTAAGCTAATGAAAGAAATCCAAAATCCTTCCTACTAATAGACACCAACTTCCCTTCTGTATTTTGTTAGCCAATAGCCTGTAACCTAAACCTAATTTCCTCCTTTGAATATTGACTCGTGGACCTCCAGCATAGCCTATCTCTACATATAAGCGCAACTATTGGGAAAAAAAGGAAATAAAAGTTTCATAGATTCACTCAGCAGATCAGTCGTGCGCATAATCTTTATTTCACCGAAAACGAGGATGAAAAAGTACTTGGACTTGAGAAATATCAGAACACTCCAAATATGACAAATTTGCCTGTCATATGTAGCAAGGCAAGAATATCCAGGTCACATTACTCTTTGGATATTTCTAGGATTTCACCCTCATAATTACCCATTCCATCTCAGACAATCAAATCTCATCTGTTCACAAGGTCATCTCACGTATATCCTACTTGGCAGTGGGAATGTGATGAGGTTGCCTGTTGGGGCACAAGAGAGTGATTTCATCTTTCAAACAAGTATCTTTAGGTTTCTAAATGTATTTTTTCTTTATTTAGAATCATACAGTGAAATGAGGAAGTAGCAAAAGGCCAAGAAACACTGCATTATATAAAGAGAACCGCAGCTGGAAACATAATTTCCATGTAGAAACACATACCCCCTGGTAGAAGCCAACAGCAACGCCATAATATGCCGACATAATTTGATTAGCTCGTTCATAGATGTGTGCCAGGGGAAGATAGGATATGTAACTGCTTAAAAAGTAATCTCAGTGCATAAACTGGGATGTAAATGAAAATAGCTCATCATAATTCAAGACAACTCACATGTCTGAGGAATAAAATTTGACTGCAAGGGTCATGCCAGCAACACTTGCAACCAAGTTTCCATGCGACAGTACAACTCCCTATTGAAAGAAGGGGAAAGGAAAGACTGCATTACATTTAGTAACCAAACATTTCAGATAAAGCTTCAACTGAAACATTCAGAGACGGAAAAACTGGAGCTGCTACCTTTGGTGTCCCAGTAGTACCACTTGTATAGCATATAGTGGCTATATCTTCAGGTTTGGGAGGAAAAAATGGAAGCATGTTACTGCGACCCTAAAAATATTGTAAAATATTAAATACTTCACTGGAAATAATTTATCAAGAATGGAAATATCTGAAGTAGGAAATAGTAACGTGGTGCTATGGAAATCACATATTAAAACTAATAACAGTGTATCACTATTCCAATCTCAAATAAAGGTTAGTAATATGGACAAATCCATATTAAGAAACCAAACAAATTTCTAATATGGGTACTGGGTACCAATTTAAACGTTGGGTAGGAGCTGAAACAAAATATCACAAAGAAGGCCAATGCAAGGAAAACTGGGGCATTAACACAAAGCTAGTTATTGAAAAATAGTGAGGTACTTCCTAGATACATAGACAAATTATGAGGTATAACTACTTTCTTTGTACAGTACAAATCAATTCAACTATAACAAAAAATAGCAATCCGGACCTTAAAGTATGTAACAGCAACCAATGACTGCACACAAACAAATTGAGAATATCTAGGGCAAATTAAGATTTTTGCTCCAACAATTGTTTTGTGCTTTAGGTTATCCCAATTTGCGTCGTATGTGGTTAACACTAAAAGAATATCAGATAATAGCGAAGAATTTGAACCAAGAATTCCACATGGACAGGTTGGGGTACTAGATATCCACAAGAGTTGATTCAAGCATCTGATGCATATTCCGAAAATAGCTAATCAAGGTCTTGCAACCAAAGGAGATGATAAGTGTACACTAGTAGTGAGAGATTAACTTTCCACCTTTTATCAGTGCTTTATCCAACCATTTCTACTGGCTACACAGATTCCTTACACATCATTGGCACTTTATTAAATTAAAGGCCATCTTTTCATTTATTTAGAAATAGGAAATATAGCACTTCACCCCCAGAATCAATCATTTTAGTACTCCACCCGTAACACTTTGCCCCCATCAACTTACATTCATTTTAGCACTTTACTCCCAATATCTCTCAAATCAAGTTTTCACCTGAAAGATCATCCCCGTAAATTGTAATTTCTTTGGTCTGCTCCACTCAAAAGCCAAGCAAAAGACTTCGTAATATTTTTCTATTACTATCAAATGCGAAGGCAGGACAAGCTGTGCTACTTTTGCCGCAAATAGTGTTACGCAACACGAGAAACTGACAAAGCAGCTGCAAATAATATCGCGCCATCAGGATTACACGAACATTAATCTCAACCATTAAATGACTACATAAAAACAGTGTTCTTCATCGGCACGTTATCGCAACACGTGAAGCTGACTAAGTAGTTGTCAAAAATGTCAATCCTGCCACCAGAAACACTAAATTCGACCATTTTATGACTACATAAAACATTTTGTTCATTGTCGTCACCCACACACACTTAGCTTATTTCTTTCAACCTGAACGACACTATTTGAGCAAAAGTACATCTTTTTATATTGTGTCTAAAATATTGTGAAGATTTTTGTTCGGGCGTTGATCGGGAAAGAGGGGTAAGGTAGGGGCACGGATGACGAAGAGCCTAGTGGGGAATTTTTTACATGAAATGTCAGTGGGGGACGAAGTCTCACAACTAATGTAGTTTAAGGGTAAAATACTTTCAATTTACTTTTAGGGAGCTAAATGCTAAATTTGTGAAACCCAGAGGGTTGAAATGCCATTTACCCTAATAACTCAAGTCTTCTACCCATATGCATTCATGAGTGGTTTTAGTCCCCTTGTTGCCATCCAAGATATGTAGTCCCTTCAACCAAAACCCTAAACTATGCATTTCTTTGTCACTCATCCATCACATCTCAGAAGACATCATTTTCCAACAACAACAACCGCACACACACACCCTCCAACCCATCACCTGATAATATTACCTATGATTTGTTTGCCCACATTTTCGATGTAAGCACTCTATAAATGTGATTACTAGATGTTAAGGTTCTGAGATTCGAACTATTTCCAAGAACATCACAACGATTGCCTCCTCTTAGAAATCAAGTACACTTAAGCAATGTCAACTGCTTAGGGTAGGGAATAACTTTGAAGGTGTGTACTTTTGAAGGCGAAACAGGATCTGAAAATATTCTCATAAGCTCAAGTGATTTCACAGGGTAAGTAGAAGTTCTGCCGCTAGTTTACCCAATCAAAACTATGGAAATTGGCACACATCTATTTTGTTTTTTACAAATGAAATCCGACTGCTACCTGTTACACATGTTCCATTTAATTTATATACGGCATCAAAATAAAAGTGGTAACACACCATCAGTAAAAAAACTCACAAAGCTAGTAAGATATTACAAGTACCTGGCTAAGTAATCTTGTGTATGATAAAAGCTCAACTCCCGAAGTGGAAGGTAGAGATGGGAGATGTTCGTCTATCCCTCCCACTACCTATGTTATTCATGAATAAAGGAGGATACATGTCAAAGAACAGCAAAAGTGGAATTATGTTGCATAAGACAGACTAGCAGTCAAACAAGAAGCTTTATGCGGCATACCACTATTACACGTACGGAAGGAATCTCTGACAGGAAGCTTAGCAGCTGCAAGTTTTAAGACATAATTATAAATCAAGAACTACCTGCAATTTTAACTATCAAATGCAATGAAATTATATGTTACATGTTATTTCTTTTCTTAGTGCAACATAAGGAAAATCAAGGTAATATAATGGCAGCTATAAAAGTTCATGGCATTGTAAGTTGTAACCACATCTCGTAACAGCAGTGAATAACGTGAACACATGCAATTAATATCATTTGTAATTTTGTATAACTATTTCATTTCCTGTTTTCAATTTATTCGCAGCAATAGGTAAAATGCAATGGCAAATTCACGTAAAGGACAGTATTCTCCACGCTGCGTTACGTCAATCTTAAAATATTAGCAAAAGACTATAGCAGCAAAAATTGCTCAACAATATGGTCTATAATTTGTCCTAGCCCCTTCAACGAAAATTAAGAAAGGCTTACAGTGTTCAAGGTACTTGGCACACAAAAAATGGCTTGTATCTCAGCATGATTCACAATATACTTAACAGCATCAGGACCTGCCGGGCACCACAAAAGGTTAAAAATTAGTGGAGTTGACTAAGACAAAGAAGCCTCAACTGAATGCACACCTACGTACCAAGGGTATCATATAAAGGAACTGATATGTACGAATATGCTGAGCAGGCATGATCCACGATAATCCATTCTGGTCTATTGATAAAATAAAGTCCAACACGAGCTCCCTGATCCAGGAAAAATAAAACATGTCACTGTCAATAACAAATCAATACTAAGGTAAACTTTTTTCATCCAAGAAACATCTTAAATAATTATACAATACAAAAATGAATATTAAGGTAATCCTTTTCATAAAAGAAGATCATTAAAAAGAAGAGGCCCTAACTGATATTCTGGTGGCTGTTCAAAAACAAGTCTAGGAACTACTAAATATCATTTCTTACAAGATAAGTTCCTAGAAGAAAACAAATTGTCAAACTTAATGAATGCAGACATCCATGAAAGATATATATATATATATATATATATATGAAGAGAGAGAGAGAGAGAGAGAGAGAGAGAGAGAAAACAAAAAGAAAAATTATAAGTAGCTTACTGATTGTAATCCATGATGGCGAAGTCCAGACCCTATTGCTGATCGAGCGGTACCTGACTCTCCATATGTCATCCATTTGTACCTGCAGATTGTGAAATAAATAACATATAAATAAATAAAGCCTTGTTCATGTTAATTCCTTTCAATCTGAGAAAAGTATCATTTTACCAACAAACTTACTCTCCAACAGTTCCATCTACCCGTATGCGTGTACCCAAATACTTGTAATCTTGGAAATTTTCAACTGAATGTCTGAAAGCGCCAATAACAATATAAAATAAGGTATCTTGACAAACTAGTTAACAAAAGGTAGGTATTTTAGAGGATAAGCATCAGATTGCTAAAAAAAGGCGGAGATATGTAGAGAATACTTATGTAAGAAGCCAGAGAACAGGTTAGATTTGAAAATTAATTTCAAGGGAAAACATCGGGATCAGAATAGTGCATGGAAAATGGGTAAAAAAAATCCTCACACAAAGTTATCATGCAATGTGCCGATCTCTGGATGCTCAGGAAATCTATCAACAAGCTTCAAAGGAGAACGTGCAGACCTGACATGAGATAAACATTAAAAATATGTCAAACGCAGATCTTTAGGGAGACAATCAAAGAAATATGTTAAATAAATAAAATACGAGGTATGAACAAAATAGAAGGGTAAACTTTCCACCTGTACACATTCCATTTTCCTGTTTGCAATTTCTCAGGAAGAACTGCGCTATATCTCTGGCCTGCTCAACATTAAAAACTGTTACTGTCTCAAACTAAAACTAAGAACATACTTGGAAGAATGCACACAACAGAACCTTATCAGCAGACAAAAGGTAGCTTGTTATACAGTATCACAAAACTTCCAGCAAAACTAATCAAGTGTTAACACCAAGAAAGGATTAAGAAGGAGAGGGGGAAAAAAAGAATGTGAGTTCAGAAGGAGTTTCCCATCTAATCCTACAACAACAGTGCCGTATTACACAATATTATAGATGCCATATGCAGAAGTTGCAAGTATAGTGAATCGGTTCAATAAAACTTATAGGTGTTCACTAAACCTGCCATTGCTTTGTTGACTATGACAAGGGTCGCGAATATAAAGAGACTCGTGACTATGGCAGGGGGGGTACACTCCACTCTATCGCGACCCCTACTCTAATCAAAAGACTAAAGGCCCCTACTGAAGATAGGTCGCCAAACCATGACGAGAATTTCGCTTTTTGAAGGACCAGTCGCGTAGGGCGAACGGGCCAGGTAGAGTCAGAAAGGCTTTGATGACTCAAGGTTCATACTAAGTTAACGGATTTCATATGGCTTGTAAAAATAAACTATCTAGGGTAAGTTATCCATGCTGAGCACACACGAGACGACTTTTAAAAGCATGTTGTATGCCATCTTTTTTACATGTAGACGTCCCAATACACCATCAGATACATTTAAGTAATATCCCTAGCTAAAAAGGATCAAATATCATGAATTAAAACAGGAAAAGGTTATGTCCCAATGTACCATCAGATATACTTCACTAAAATTCCTTCGCTAAAAAAGGTCAAGTATCAATAATCAGAACAGGAAAAGGATTATTGTGCTCAAAAATGTGGGTGCCCGAGTGCACCAAAGGTGTTTCACTGAAACGCGGTTTGTTGGGAATAAGTACTGGAGCAAGTACTTTGTAATAATCCAAGAAAGTTCTGAACAGCATAATTTGTTTCAAGAGGAGGCGGCTGATATGTGAGATATAAAGAAAATTGTGGCAGATCGTCCACAGAAGACCATACATACTCTTCTTGGCTAGAAGGACATTTCTGCAAACTTTAGTTAAATTATGTTAAGCATGGTCAAAAACATTTCTGTAAGGTAGGAAGAACAAATAACTTAGAATTGACATAACAAGAAAGAGATTTCACTTGCAAATAGAAGCATCTTCATCAACCCTCAAAGGAAAAACTTTATCCTTGTATTTTACCATTGAGTTTTATGGAAAATTCATCCAGAACCAGAAAAAGCAATAGAATCACACAAATACAGAAAGATTAAGAAAACGAAAATCCCTTTCTTTTGAATATCGTTCCATTGCAATTATATAGTGGTGTGATTCTTTATAACCCACTTTTCCACTTTTCTCCTACACTAAGGTAAAGAGAGACCTGTAACCCATTTGCATTGTCAATTCACTTAAAGGTGGAAACCCAAAGCTGGATTGTAAGTTGGATATGTGAACATTTGATTTATGCAAGTAAAACCTCCCAATTTGAGCAGCATCCCAACATGTAGATGAAGGTGATAAAGCCAAATCCACAAAGAAATGGGTCAGTGACAAAAATCTATGCTCTGGCATCCACACATTCTTTTTTTTTTTTTTTTTTTTGGGGGGGGAGGTGGTGTTTGACACCAAAACTAAATTCAACAGTAAAAGAACAGTTACAAGTGGTAGCTTCCACTCGACTTTTCCAAAAATCAACTCAACCGGCCCTTTTTCAAGGCTTGCAATCACCCTTCTGACATCCTTTAAAAGCTCAACGAGAAGAGATTGCCTCCATAGGCATCCAATTCATTATGGGAGATTGGCATGGTAGTTTCTACTAAGTCTCTCATTTGGTAAAGAAGACTTTTCTCTCTTAATAGAGACGGATGATTATCATTCCGATTGTTATTCGAATGATAGGTTGAGTTGATCTTAACAAAGAAAGTCAAACTGAAAAAACATGTTAAACTCGTGCACTTGATTGAACGGGATGAATCGGGATTCCTAGAAACAACTTCGAATTGAAATTTAAAAAAAAATAACAAATAAAAAAACAATATGATTCTTCATCGCACAACTTCATGCAATAAACACATCATCATATAGATCCCTCCCATTCTTTGGTGCGAACGGAAAATAACAACGATGAGGGAAAACAGAACTTCTGGAAGTACTACTTTATTCAACGCCTGTGATCTCACTGCCATACTTAAATATTACTAGATAACAGTTCCAAGTACTCGCATATTCCTTAAACACTGACCATTTAGTCACAACAGAAAAGCTAAATTCTAAAAGCAGAACAATAACTTTCCACACAAAAAAAAAAAAAAAATCAGCGCTGCAGTAAAGAATGGTCCCATCAAAGAAAAAAAGGTATTTAAAACAAAAAAAAAAAAAAAAAGCAACGCACCAACTCCGTTGAATAAAAAACTGCCAAAAACCATCATCTCTATCATAAACACAAAACAACAGTAATACCGTCAACAAATTCACCGGCGGTGGGATGCGCAGAAATCCGCAACAACGAATCATCGGCGTCAGCAATAAGATGGCCTTGAATCAATCTCAGCCGCCGCTCAGCCCTTGATTCCATTCAACTTTTTCACTACTTCAAACTTTTTTTTTCAAAAAATATCAGAAGTTAACCAGAATGACTCAAACTCCTACTTCTTCTTCTACGGAGAAGATGAAGAAGATGTCCACGACTTCTACGTTTTTGGATTAGGAATGTGAAAATGGATCCAATTAATACTGATATTTTCTTCAGATCAATTATAGTAATAATATCAATAAATTCATATAATATACGTGGGCACGCCTTCCAAAGGTGATGACAAAAATGGAGATAAACAGCAGAAAAGGGGCGTAGGATAAGGGTCGCTATTTCGTCTGCGCATGTTATAACAGTCCACATTATCTATCATTCACACCCATAGGCGGTCAGAGTCTCAAAGATGAGGGTCAGTTTTGCCTGCTATATAAAATATCCACAATTAAATAGAGTGGGCTTGGTCTAACGTTCGCCGGTGGCGTACTGTACCTGCCTTCATTTTTTATTTTTTTTGTTTTACTTGTTTTATTTTTTTTAAATGCAAATTTCAAACTAATACTTGTTTTTGTCCTCTACTAATAATCAAGTATAGCAAAATATCCGTCTGAAATAGGGACAATTTGATCGACTCAGCTTGGTCCGATCCTTTTGTATCGTCTCGCCCCGTGCCCCGTGGTGAGGTAGGACGGGTATAGGTACCTATTCCATCCCGCCTAAGTTTTTTACTTTTTAAATATATTTTAATATATATATATAATATATATATAATATATATTATAATATAATTTTTATGTAATCTTATATTATATTTGACATTTTATAAACTAATAATGACAATTTTTGTAAATAAATTTTTTTAGATATATTTTTTCCTTTTTTTTTTCAATTTTTTGCATTAAATTTAATTTAAGATGGGGCAGGACGAGTCTGGGTCTTAAGGTGTCCGACCCGTCCATTGACATCCCTAATCTTAAGAAGTTACCTTCGGAACATCTCTACTTGGGATAAATTGTATTTGGTCTCACCTGTGAGTAAACGAACAAAGTTACCCGATATTCGATTCCAGATCGATAGTTAAAAAATCGTTTGAACTTGGTTCGTTAGCATTATGAGTCAAGCTTGAACACATTTTTCCTGTTCGATAAGAAGTAAAACCTTTGAGCTCTCACTCGATTAGTAAAACATGAATAAAATATGTGTAACAATATCAAACTACTAGAGCTCGATTATGTTCCGACTAAAACTCGTTTGAACTCGATTAAATTAATAATCAAAATAAGCTCAAACACAATTTTTGAAGCTCAATTAAAATCTAAATAAGCCTGATTAAGATTTTGTTAATCGTTTCATTCACTCGACTTACTTCGTTTCTTACATATTAGAGGTGAGGTCAAAATTCAAACATCATCCATCTCCTACAATTTCTTTGTAAATGTTTGAATTTTTTTTGTAGAAAAAAGTTAACTGTCGGAAAATAATGAAAAATAATTTAAAATAGTTTTAATATTCTTAAATTAAATATTAAAAGGGTGCGTTTGGTTCTGATATTGCATTTTGGAAAAATATCACATAAATAGTATTTGTTTGAATATCAACATTGTTTCTAATTTATTAGTATGAAGTTGTTTCTGGAAAGTGGTGGATAAAGCTACCATAGGGTTAAGAATGTGTGTTTAGTACTAAAAGGAAAAAAAGAAAAAGTAGGAATGGATATTCAAAGGAGGAGAGAACATAAAAGGAAAAAGGAAATTGGTCCCCTACACTACCGAATCATATCAGAATAGTCATATGATGCCACATTTCAACATCAAAATTCAAAACTTCAAAAGACAGATAAATCACTTGCTTTCCATGGGCTAAATGTGCAATATTCGGAAAGTTTTGGGCTGGTTTGCTTTTCTCTTTTTTTAAGATTTTCAATGAGTTGATTCTTTTTTTAAGAATTGAGAATATGTTTCGATAAATAATTTAAAATTAATTTAAGTTATATGTTTTAAAATAATAAATATATATTTAATGTATTTCTTGTAGATTCTTCCACAAAAGTATGTGCTTGAAACTATAGTTCAGGTACTAAAATATCAATAACCCTAAATTATGTAATGTAATAGAAACAAAATAATTTGTAAGAAATTTTGTGTTTTTAAGCAAAATCAAAACATAAGTTATATAAAAAAAAATAAAGATCTAAATTTTATTGGTCTACTTATAAATCTGAAAGCATATACGTAAAAAGTAACCCACTAACTGTTAGATAAATGTTTTTATCATGATTTTGATGATTTTATTAAAATGGGTTTTTATACCAAAACAATGTCCTAAATGTTGTCCCAATACTTCCGATCGATCTAAAATGTTTTTACTATTTTTCGGAGTATTTCTTGGGTTTATTTTCGATTTAAAATTGGACATCACATTTGTTTCGAGCTCGGCCGGCCGCCTCCATAGGAGCAACCCCGTACTGAGTTGAGTTTTGGAATGAAAACGGATCAAGGAAAATGGGGGAGGCGGCCACGGTCGACCAGTCGGCCGTTAGGCGGCCGGTGGCGACCACTGGCGGCCGTGCACAGGGAGCCCCGAGTTCTGACTTCTCTGTATATATTTTCATCTTCTCCAACCTGGTCAAGCACAAAGGCGGCCAGGTCGAACCCCCTTCGACCAGGCCCCCAGGTAAAAAAATCGCAGAGTTTTCATTTTCAACTTATCTCTGCGGCCAAATTGAACCCCTGTTTTGAATGAAGAAACTATCCGCCGCATTTTGGGCATTTTTTCCCTAATTTGTGGGATTGATTTCTAACACTATAATCTTGATTTTATATGGTTTCTTTTGCGTAAAATCACTCCCCGAGGAGAGCCAATGTCGGAAATCAAGCCAAGACCTCTCCTATAAATAGAGGCTTCATTCAATCAACAAGATATAACACATTACACAAGAAAGAAGCAAACAAGCAAACACTTTCATATATCTTGTTGTATTAGCTAAAGACTTTCACTTGCACACATTTGAGGTCTAGGCTTTCAATTCTTGATTACACTTGTACTCATATTGTATCAATCTTTATTGAGTTGTAATCTTGATTTTGGTCATCATTCAACACAAGACATCCTTGTGAGTATTCTTGTGGTAAGAATACACTTGGGTGATCTAGGTGATAGGTGTTTGAAGAGTGTGGTACTCTTCAAGGTGGTGAAGGAAGATTGTGGTAATCTCCTTAAAGGTGTTGTAAGAGGTTGTGGTAATCCTCAAGGTGTTGTATTAATTTTGGAAATTAATAAAATCTTTTTTTCTTTTCGAAACCCATCCCTGGATATCTTTGGGGTGGTAGAGCACGTAGTCCCTAGGTGGGGTGAAGCTCTTTAAATCAACGAGTGTTGTTTTATTTCCGCATTTACTTTCTCGTCTTTGTTTGATTATTCGAAAAAGAGGGCAAAAATCGAAAAACCGAGATAATCTATTCACCCCCTCTAGATTATCGTAGCCACTGACTAACAAGTGGTATCAAAGCCAAACTCTTTGGCTAGCTCGTTCGAGTAAAGAGGAAAGATCCATGGCTACGAATGACGCTTATCTCACCACCGGCGCCTCCACCAACAAGCCACCATTGTTCGACGCTAACAACTACGCATTTTGGAAAGACCGTATGGAGTCTTTCTACAAGGTGCGGGTTTGACATATGGAATGTGGTTATTGAAGGAGTTGATCAACCAACCAAGAAAATGGAGTATGGCACCTTGCTCCTAAACCTTTCAAGGAGTTCGATGAAAATGACAAGAAGGCTTTCTCTCTAAACGGTAAAGCCTTAAATATTTTGCATTGCTCACTTACCGCCACCGAAGTACAATCGCATACGAGGCATAAGGTCGGCACATGAGGTTTGGGAAAAATTGGAGACTATATATGAAGGGACAAAGAAGGTCAAGCAAGCTAGAAAGACCATGCTTGTTAAAGACTTTGAAAACTTTAACATGTATGATGGTGAAAGCATCTCCAAGATGGTGGAAAGGCTTGACAACATTGTCAATCCTCTTGTGGCCCTCGGTAAAGTCATATCCGAAGAAGACAAGGTGACTAAGGTATTGAATGCTCTTCCCTACTCATGGTCCGAAAAAGGTGGCGGCAATCACGGAAGCACAAAATCTTGAGACACTCAAGTTTGACGAGCTCATCGGGAACCTCCTCATCTATGAAGTCTATCTCGAGGAGAGGAAAAATACCAAACCAACCATCAATCAATCGGGTATGCAAAATATTCCTAAAGGTCTTTCTTCTTCTAATAATGCATACTATGATAATGATGATGATGATGAGAGATCTACGCACTTGTTCGAAAATTTGCAAAATTTGTGAATAAAAATAAAGCAAGAAAACCGAGAGATAATGCTTGCTTTAAGTGCGGAAAACCCGGGCATTTCATAGCCGATTGCCCAAAACTCAATGAGGAGGAACAAAAGAAAAAGAAGCCTTTTTCCGAAAAAGAAGGCTCTAAATGCGGACGTCAAAACTTGGGATGAATTACTCGAGACATCCGACGAGGAAGGTGAAACCGAACATGGTCTTATGGCCATAGACGATGAAAATAATGAAGTGCGTTCTAACTCCTCTACCTCCTCCTTAGTTGATGAATTGCAATGTGATTTTGATGAGTTGCAAAATGAATTTCAAAAATTGATTGTTAAATACAAGAGTTTGAAAAAGGAGCATAAAGAGCTTAAAATAGAAAAAGATAAAATATTTACATCTTATGAGACTCTTGATCATGTTCACGCTATTACCCTTACTCAAATTCAAACTCTTGAAACCGAGAAACAAATGCTCACTAATGATATTGACAATTTGAAAAAGGATGTGCATCGTTTTAATTTAAGCACGGATAAGGTTACAAAAATTTTAGATGCACAAAGAGGTGAGCATTCAAAACAAGGACTTGGTTACAAACCATTTCAAAAAGTTTTTAAGAAAAATAACCAAGGTCCGACTTTTATTCGTGCTAATAGCTCTCATACTCCTACTTGTTTTTATTGTGGCAAAGTTGGACATTATGCTAATAATTGCAAATTGAGAAATAGCTCTAGTTATGTTTGGAGACCCAAAGGTCTCAAAACTAACCCCCATGGACCCCAAAATTATAGGGTACCTAAAAGAAATGCTTTTGTAGGTAATAGGGGCTATAACAACCATGGAGGATTCGAAATGGCTCGTGGATGGTGGATGTTCACGCCATATGACCGGAAGGAGAGAACTTTTACCAACATCAAGCTCCAAGAAGAGGGTATGGTCATGTTCGGCAATGGCAAGGAAAAATTCTTGGAAATGGAGAAATTGGTAACTCTTCTTTCTCTCTTAGTAATGTTCTTTTAGTAGAAGGGCTTAAGTTTAATTTGATAAGTGTTAGCCAACTTTGTGATTCAAATTATGATGTTTCCTTTAATAAAGAAAAATGCCTCATTCTTAAAAATGGTAATATTATTTGTGTAGCAAATAGAAAAGGCAATCTTTACAAAATTTGTACTAGTGATTTGGTTAGTCAAATGTTTCTTGTCTTGTCGCCAATAATGATTTAACGAGTTTATGGCATAGGCGACTTGGACATGTTGGATACAAGAATTTGAAAAATATTTACAAAAACCAACATGTAAAAGGACTACCCAAATTGAATTTTGAAAATCTTGGCTTATGTGACACTTGTCAAAAGAACAAATTAGTTAAGAGTAGTTTTAAGCCCAAAAATAAAATTTCCACAACCAAACCCCTACAATTGCTTCACCTTGATTTGTATGGGGATATTGGTACGGCTAGTCTAAGTGGAAAACATTACACCTTCGTTATTGTCGATGATTTCTCTAGATATACTTGGGCACTTTTTCTTGCAAATAAAAGCGATGCCGTTAATGAGTTTGTTAAGTTGTGTAGACTTATTGAGAATGAAAAGGAAGATACTATTAAGTCTATTCAAGTGATCGAGGTGGAGAATTTGATGGTGAATTTAGAGTCTTTTGTGAAACCAAGGGATATGCACATAATTTTTCACTCGAGGACACCTCAACAAAATGGAGTAGCGAAAGGAAGAATCGGACACTTCAAGAAATGAGTCGGTCCATGCTCAATGAATTTTCACTTCCAAAATATTTTTTGGCGAAGCGTAAGTACCGCTTGCTATGTTATTAATCGAGTTTATATTCGTCATAAAATGAATAAAACTCCATATGAGCTTTGGAAAGGAAGAACTCCAAATATTAGTTATTTCAAAATATTTGGTTGTAAGTGCTTTGTCTTGAATACTAAGGATCAATTGGATAAACTTGATCCTAAGGCCGATGAAGGAATATTTATGGGGTATTCAATCAAGAGCAAAGCATATCGGGTTTACAATAAGACTAGCATGGTTGTTGAAGAATCTATTCATGTCAAATTTAATGAAGCTTGGGTGTTGAAAGGATACCCAATGATGATAGTGATGAAGAGGATATTGTTGAACAAATTGTTCAAAGTAATGCTCAAAATGATGATCCTTCTACTTCAAATGATCAACCTTCAAGTTCAAATGTTCCTCAAGAAGATAGGGTGATATCAATCTTCCCGTAGCATTGAAATTTAAGGAGATCACCCAAAAGATCTTATTATTGGTGATCCCCTTGATAAAGTAATGACTCAAGAAATTTTGCCGAGAAAGCTCTTATATCTCAAAAAGAGCCTAAAAATGCTAAGGAAGCTATTGAGGATGAAGATTGGTTCTTAGAAATGCAAGAGGAGTTGAATCAATTTGAAAGAAATGATGTATGGGAATTAGTACCTTGTCCTCCATCTCAAACAATTATTGGTACAAAATGGGTATTCCGGAACAAACTTGATGATCAAGGCAATATTGTTCAAATAAGGCAAGGTTAGTTGCTCAAGGATATTGTCAAGAAGAAGGTATTGATTATGATGAAACATTTGCACCGTGCACGTTTAGAAGCTATTCGCATTTTACTTGCCTATTCTTGTTTCAAAAATTTCAAGCTTTACCAAATGGATGTTAAATCCGCTTTCTTAAATGGTCTTATTCAAGAAGAAGTCTATGTTAAACAACCTCCGGGGTTTGAAAATTTTTCTAGGCCTAATGATGTTTATAAACTTAAAAAGCCTTGTATGGTTTGAAACAAGCACCCTAGTGCATGGTATGATAGACTTAGCTCTTTTCTTTTGCAAAATGGTTTTACAAGAGGTAAAGTTGATACTACACTTTTGTTTTTGAAAAAGGGCAAGATTGTTTACTTGTGCAAATTTATGTTGATGATATTATCTTTGGTGCTACTAATGAATCTTTGTGCAAGAAATTTTCTAAGTTGATGCAAGGTGAATTTGAAATGAGCATGATGGGGAGCTAAATTTCTTCCTCGACTACAAATCAAGCAATGCCAAGGTATCTATATTTCACAATCAAAATATACAAAGGAACTTTTGAAAAAGTTCGGCATTGAAGAAGGAAGAACCGTTTCAACTCCTATGGCAACCAATGTCAAAATTGACAAAGATGAAAAAGGCAAGTCGGTTGATGAATCCAAGTATCGAGTATGATTGGTAGTTTACTTTATTTAACCGCTAGTAGACCGGACATTCTTCATGCCGTATGCCTATGTGCTCGTTTTCAAAGCAATCCCAAAGAATCTCATATGAGTGCCGTTAAAAGGATTTTTCGATATTTGAAAGGCACCATTCAATATGGTTTATTTTATCCAAAGAATGAAAATTTTTCTCTTAAAGGTTATAGTGATTCTGACTATGCGGGAAATATTGATGATCGGAAAAGTACTTAGGATCATGTCAATTTTTAGCGATTGCCTAGTTTCTTGGTTCTCAAAGAAACAAAATTGTGTTTCACTTTCAACTACTGGCAATAATATATTTCCGCCGCCTTTTGTTGTACTCAACTTCTTTGGATGAAACAAACCTTAGCGGATTACAAATGTTCTTTTGAAAATGTTCCTATATTTTGTGATAATATATCCGCTATAAATATTGCTCAAAATCCGGTTCATCACAACCGTACTAAACATATTGAGATTCGACATCATTTTCTAAGGGATTGTGTCTCAAAACGAAAAATTGAGATATCTTTTGTACCATCTCAAGATCAATTAGCGGATATTTTCACAAAACCGCTAACTTCCGAGACTTTTGCGTCGATCGAGCTCGGTTAGGCATAATGCATATTGAATGAAATTTACGTTTGTATTTTGCACGATTTTCAAACTTAGGGGCGAAAATCGGATTTTTGGTTGAAAATTCGGATTTTGGAAAATTTGCAAAACAAATGGGCTGAAGAGGTTGAGGGCAACCGTCGCCCTCAACGCCGACCGTCGCCCTCAACCACGACCGGTCGCCTAAGCCATTTTTTGGTTTAAAATCGCTCTGTCTTGACATTAGTCATTTTCACTCATTTTGGCCATTTTCCGTCCCCTTTGCCAAATTCACACTAATTTCACTCAAAATTTGTTTTCATGAATTCAATTCATATCATACACCTTATATGGCTTGTTTATCATCATCATCGCTCATCTTTACCGATCGAATGGTAAGAATTCTATTCCTTTTGCTCAAATGGGTTGAACCTCGAGTTTATGGCCTTCTTGTATATTACTTGATGAAATTATTTTATGATCATGATGAGCTTAGTTGTTATCTTTGTATTGTATGATGATTGGTATGATTTGGTGATGAAAATTTTTGGCTTGAATCTCTTACAAGGGCTTTATACAATCTCTTTTATTTTTTACACCCACAAGTGTTCGATGAATTGTCGCAATGAATTGTTCGACTTTTACATGACTCTTATGCTTTCATATGTCTTATATACTTATTGAGATCTGTCTTGACACTTAAAACGAGCTTATGGATATCAAATGATACTTTTCTCCCATTTTTTTGGATTATAAGCTTATCTTCTCGAATGGTTGATAAATCGTCTCTTTGGCGCACTTTGATATACTTGTATGATGTTTTTATTGTCCTAACATTCTTTTGATGATTCCAAAGGGGAGAAACAGAAAATGGCTCGTTAGCTCAAAGAAGCTAATAAAAGCTCGAAATAGAAGCTATAAGCTATGGCTTGTTTAGGCCATAAGTTGTGAAGAAAACTTAGTCCAATGGTTGTTTTATGGACTTGTTTGCATGGATATTAAGTATTTGTGACAGGGGAGCTTCTAGCTCATGGAGTTGTTGTTTATTTTGTAAAAGCTAGTGCTTCTAGCTTATACAATACTTCTTATTGATATCTTATTGATAGGGGAGCTTTTTGTAAAATGTTATTAAACGGATAGTATACTCTAAACCGAAAATTGTTTTGTTTTCAAAATCGTCCTCTTGTAAATTGTTTTTGGTATGTAATCATCAAAAAGGGGGAGTTTGTTAGATAAATGTTTTTATCATGATTTTGATGATTTTATTAAAATGGGTTTTTATACCAAAACAATGTCCCTAAATGTTGTCCCAATACGTCCGATCGATCTAAAATGTTTTTACTATTTTTCGGAGTATTTCTTGGAGTTTATTTTCGATTTAAAATTGGACATCACATTTGTTTCAGCTCGGCCAGACCGTCGCCTCTATAGGCAACCCGTACACTGAGTTGAGTTTTGGAACAAAAACGGATCAAGGAAAATGGGGAGAGGCGGCCGGTCGACCGGAGGTCGACCGTAGGCGGCCGGTCGACCCCAGGCGGCCGTGCACTGGGAGCCCCCGAGTTCTGAACTTCTATTATATATTTTCATCTCCTCCAACCGGTCAAGCACAAGAGGCGACCAGGTCGAACCCCTTCGACCCCCCCCAAAAAAAATCGCAGAGTTTTCATTTTCAACTTATCTCTGCATGCGGCCAAATTGGTCGAACCCCCTGTTTGACAAAGAAACTATCCGTTGCATTTTGAATGACTTTTCCTAATTTGTGGGATTGATTTCTAACACTATAATCTTGATTTTATATGGTTTCTTTTGCGTAAAATCACTCCCCGAGGAGGAGCCAATGTCTGAAATCAAGCCAAGACCTCTCCTATAAATAGAGGCTTCATTCAATCAACAAGATATAACACATTACACAAGCAAAGAGCAAACAAGCAAACACTTTCATATATCTTGTTGTATTAGCTAAGACTTTCACTTGCACACATTTGAGGTCTAGGCTTTCAATTCTTGATTACACTTGTACTCATATTGTATCAATCTTTATTGAGTTGTAATCTTGATTTTGGTCATCATTCAACACAAGACATCCTTGTGAGTATTCTTGTGGTAAGAATACACTGGGTGATCTAGGTGATAGGTGTTTGAAGAGTGTGATACTCTTCAAAGGTGGTGAAGGAAGATTGTGGTAATCTCCTTAAAGGTGTTGTAAGAGGGTTGTGGTAATCCTCAAGGTGTTGTATTAATTTTGGAAATTAATAAAATCTTTTTTTCTTTTCGAAACCCATCCCTGAGGATATCTTTGGGGTGGTAGAGCACATAGTCCCTAAAGGGGTGAAGCTCTTTAAATCAACGAGTGTTGTTTTATTTCCGCATTTACTTTCTCGTCTTTGTTTGATTATTCGAAAAAGAGGGCAAAAATCTGAAAAACCGAGATAATCTATTCACCCCCCCTCTAGATTATCGTAGCCACTTGGACTAACACTAACCACGTGCTTTTTTTTCTAATATTTTGTTATTTTTCTATAATATTTAGTTTGCTAATTCTTATCTTTATTTTTTTTTATTGTTCTCTTAAGAATTTAGTAAATATCCATAACTTCATTGAAATAACTCAAATTTGAGAAAAATACAATTATAAGTGGTAATAAGGTATGGATACCCGATCCTATGATGGTATAGACATGGATATGAAAATTGAATATCCGACGGGGATGGGGATAGGTATGAGAGTGGGGGTGAATATAATAAATATGGATGAGGATATAAGTAGAATCCTACATGAAGGTGCAAAAATATCATATCATTCGAGTGCTCTCAATGGCATCATCTCAGAACTAGATGCAATTGAAGTGAATATTGATGATGATGATAATAAAACGTTATGACTCATCTTGTCTCTTCCACATTAGTATAAGCACATGAAACCGTTCTTGATGTATGGGAAGAAAACTTTAATTTTTGTTGAAGTCACGGGCAAACTTTTTTTTTAAGGAGAGAAATTAGATGGGTGAAGGGCGGACTTCAACAAAAAAATCCAACAATGGTGCTAGTTAGCAAATGAAAGAAGAAGGACTCTGAAAAGGTAATTTGCTGGAAGTGTGGAGAACCTGAGCATATGAAATGGAATTTTTAAGGTGGAGCTGGTGCAACAAATAGCTTTGAATCCAATGCTAACATTGTGATGGATGAAGATTTATATGAGGAGAAAATGCATATCTTTATGGCCAGGGACGGATCCAGAATTTCTTTACAATGGGGGCACAAAATCAATGAGTTTATAAACTACACAAAAAATAATAAATGTGAGCACATTTTGTGTTTTTACCTAATTAGTAGTTTTAAAATAAATAGTAATAGTAAAAAAAACTACATTCAAAACAATTAGAGGGATGCATCTTGTTTTTTTTAATCATAATTAATATACAACTTTTAAAAATAAATACTAACTATTTAAAGGACAAGATCATAGAAAAACTATTTAAAAGACAAGGAAAAGCAAAATATATATATATATATAGGGGGCACGTGCCCCATAATAGGGATTATAAATTTGTCTTTGTTTCTAGCGTGCCTAATTCCCGAATAGGATGTGATGGCGCTAGCATATCCACAAGTTTGCACACGGCCATTGACTTAACATGGATGCAGGGTGTGTGGTGAAAGTTGTGTCGATCACTGGAGGACTTCTAGGAGAGCCAATAGCTGGAAGTTGTACCATAAATTTTAGTAGTTTTTTAATACATGCCGAAAAAAATTCTTAGAATGACTTATTATAAGTGATCTACTCATATGATGGAGAAATTGATTATTTGGCATGTGAAGAATGGTTCTTTGGTTTGAGAATCATGATTGTCGGTAAAGGCAATGCAACTTCTTTTATTTTACCTATGTGGAGTTTGTTAGTTTTGTGTTAAATTAAAAGAAAATGATTTTTGTCCCACACTGGTTTGAGAACAAAGGGATGACTTCTTAACGATATATATATATATATATATATATATATATATATATTTATATATTTTTGAAGGCATTTCCAAATGATATTTAAGAAACCCATATGCTTTGGTTTGGAGTGCATCAGTCAAATGCATTTCAATCTTTGTGTTTGAGTTTAATTAAAATAATTTCTTGTATTCTATAGTATATAAAGTTGAGAAGAGTGAGAGTTAGTCAAATATTTATATTAGTGTATGAGCATTGGGGTTTAGAGAGATAATTCCTATGTGATTATAAAGGTTTTCATACAGTAGTATTTTCTTCATGTGGGTTATGGTTTTTCTGTAAGTCCAAGCGGCTACGATAATCTAGAGGGGGGGTGAATAGATTATCTCCATCTTTTCGATTTTGCCATCTTTTTACAACCGAATGCTCAAACACAATAATAAAGGTGCGGAATGTAAACAACACACGTCGATTTAAAAAGGTTCAACACACCTAAGGCCTAATCCTCTACCACCCCAGTATATCCGGGATGGATTTCAAAAAGAAAAAGAATTTTATTAATTACCAAAATTAATACAAATTCAACTTACAACAACACCTTGAAGAGCACCACACTCTTCTTCAACACCACATTTGAGATTACCACAATCTCTTCTTGAAGATTGCCACAATCTCCAACGGCACCTTGTGAAGATTACCACAATCTTCAACCTTGAAGAATACCAAATTCTTCAACACCTCAACAAGAAGATTACCACAATCTTCTCACACATAACACCTAGATCACCCAAGTGTGTTCTTACCACAAGAATACTCACAAGGATGTCTTGTGTTGAATGATTACCCAAATTCAAGATTACAACTCGATAATTGATAATACAATATAGTGCAATTGTAATCAAGAATAGCCTAGACCTCAAGAATGTGAAAGTGAATAGCTAGACAAATTTACAACAAGAATAATAACAATGAAAGACCAAGTATTTGCTTGAAGTGTATCTTGTTGTGTTGTAGTTTGCTCTCTTGTTGTGTTGCTTCAATTCTTCCTTTATTTATAGAAGATGTCTTGTACATGATAGGCTCTCTTGGGGACATGAATTCAGTAAAAATTGCAAGACAATTGAAGAAAAGAGTTGTTAGAAATCAATCCCACAAATTAAGGAAAAGATGTCTCACGACAACGGTTACATTTTTTTGTCAAAACTCAAGCGGCACAGTCGCACAAAAAATAGACGTTTGAAAATGAGAAAACACATTTACACAGGCCGCACGTCGACGGTCCGGCACTGTCGACCCGTCGCGGCCAAATGGCGAGCAAGACCAAAAAACGAGTCGGAAGCTCTGTTTCAAAAATTGCTCCAGTCACGGTCACCCGCGGTCGACCGGTCGACCGCACCGTCGCCCACCTGGTCGACCGGTCGACCACACCCGTCTACCACCCTGTTGACCGGTCAACCACCTTTTTCAAAAAATAGCTTATTCACTGCTTTTCACAACTTTCGTGCACGGATGCCCTATAAAGCGGCCCAGGTTGGCCTCAAAAACAAAAATGTTGTCCAATTTTATATCGAAAATAAACTTCAAGAAATACTCCAAAAAATAGTAAAAATATTTTAGACCGATCAGGAGTATTAGGACAATATTTAGAAACATTGTTTTGGTGTAAAAATACATTAACAAAAAATCATATAAATGCGTTGTCCAATTTTTGTCGAAAATAAAACTTGAAGAAAAATACTCCGGAAAATATTAAAACCATTTTAAATCATTTAGGAGTATTTGGACAACCTTTAAAACAATTGTTTTTATATAAAAACAAAATCATCAAGATCATTAAAAGTGTTGTCCAATTTTATCTAAAATAAAATTTGAAGAAATACTCCGGAAAATATTAAAACCATTTTAAATCATTTAGGAGTATTTGGACAACCTTTAAAAACATTGTTTTGGTATAAAAATAAAATCATCAAAATCATGATAAAACCATTTATCAAACATTTTCTCCAAAATTACAATCCACGTAAATCTTTTGTCGTGGATTGTAATTTTGCTTATTTATGTTGCATCTTATTTTCTCGGTTATTTTGCTTGTCTCTAGAATGGGGGGATATGTTCTCCCAACATAGAGAGTGTAGTTTTAATTTTTCAACAATAGAGAAGCGATGCAAATAGTATCATATATAAATAACTGTGCAGAAAGTGTTGATTTTCAGTGTCGATCACCTTATCGATGCAACGTTGAAATTTCTATGCAAAACATATTATATTCGACTTCAATTTCTTCTTTGTCTGACATCACAAGTTGTATGATATATTTTTTCCATTAAATTGTTTTTTTCTTATACTATTATATAGAAATATACTGAGATATTGAGATGCCATATTAATTTGTTATTTTATTTTGCATGCAACACAACATTATAGATTACACGATACTATTATTTGCCACAGTTTCCGCCATTCGAAGCCCAAATCTCTCTATGATTATTGATCTAGCGACCGATGAAGACGGTCCTGACACTTTCATTAGTGCCAATATAGAAAAAGAGACCCGCAAGGGTAGCCAAGTTGGTGGAGTAGGTGAGCGCGGGACTGAAAGGTCACGAGTTCGATTCCCCCTACTAACACTTTCTTGGTTGAGCTGCACACACACAGGGCTTTTGCTTAGTGTGGTTTACCCTGTTGGCGTAGTTTGCGCGCTAAGACGTACGTCGGCCAGGGTTTATCCAATCTTGTATCGAAGAAATGGCGGCCGCCCTGGTTAAAAAAAAAAAAAATATAGAAAAAGAAAAAAGCAATTAAATAAGGATTCATCTGTAACTCAATGTATTAGAATTCTTATAGTATCTGTTATTGTTTTTTAATCTGTAGTGCATTTAATTTTTAAACACATAAGAATTTTCTAGTATTCATATTAAAATATTCAATTAATATGTTTTTATGCATTATTAAATTCCAGACATTGTAATTTCTGAAAAAGTAAAATTACTTTTCTTCTGACAATTGGATAAATTACTTTTTCTTAATATACACTATTTGAATCGTACGGGTGAAATATTAGTTAAACGAGACACATCCTACCATATACCTCCATTCACAAGAATTAAGTTTACATTGTATGCAATAATGATTATAATCTTTTAATAGCATTTCGAGTGAATTAAATTATTTTGAGTTTTCATAACATTTAGCTTATTTTTGAAATTATTAAATTGAAAATAACAAAAAATACATGCAAAAAAGCTAAAGAATCTTTCCTCCCAACAATTCACCACGTAGAACAGAAACCCCAAAAAGACGAAATTAACAGTAATGATAAGACACCGCCATCATAATACCGCCATTAACAAGAATTAATCCGTCATCGTTCTTAATAGTATCGCTGAGGTTCATATACCAGAATAAATGGATTCACCAATTCTCATTCTTATCTGTAGTATCAGACGACGACAGCGCATGACGTTGGACCACCAACACAGTCGGCACCCACTTTCCTGCAAACCCAAATTTGAATATGTTTCAGTTTTCGGCAAACCCAAATCCCAATTGTTGAGTATCTTTATCTTCGAGCGAGTGGTAACGAATTGATAACATGGCGGAGGCGATAGGGAAACGAGTGTTGGATAAGGGGTGGTTGGCGGCCCGATCGACAGAGGTTGACCTAACCGAAGTTGATCTCACCACCGTTCACCCTCCTACCTCTGATCAGTCCCCGTGGATGGAAGCTGTCGTTCCCGGAACGTAATATATATTAAAACTCTAAATTCTTCTGTTTCTCTTCATTTTAAGTATACTACTACTAGGATGGTTGCTTTATTTGCTTAGAAATTGTCTTTCATTTACCAACATAAAGAAGTAAATTGAGACTGAATGTACTGGTTTGATGGATGATGCATGGGAGTTAATTGTTCAGGATCAGAACCGAATCAATTGATCATCAAATGGGCTTTGAATTCAGGCTTAAATGCAAAATATAAGCGCTGCCCCTAAAGTTGCGGGACCAATTTTGCAATTAAGCCTTGAATTCATCAACAATTGGACTTGTTTACTTGTACATAACTCGTATTAGCGACTGCTAGTGTACTTGCTGTAACTGTTGAAAAATTCTGTGATTTCATTTGATAGTTAATGTAAAAAGATTGAGGACCCTGATAATTGAATATTAGAAACAAATATGCATTCTCAACTGAATACAAGGGTTTTGATTGTCAGTGTTTTGGCTACACTGCTGAAGAACAAGCTCGTGCCTGATCCTTTCTATGGTTTGGAAAACGAGTCAATTTTGGATATTGCCAACTCCGGGAGGGAATATTACACTTTCTGGTTTTTCACAACTTTTGAATGCAAAATGGTATGTGGTGCTTCAACCTAAAACCTGTATGGAAATTTGTTTTTTTTACCTAAGTATCTGCTCATGCATTTTGTAACATTTCTAGCTAATTTTTTTATCTATCACGTTGATGCACATTGCAAGTTTTTGTCTTCGTTAAAACATTCTGCTTGAAGAATCTTGAGATATGACAAATGCTGTTCGTTTGCTCATCATATTGATGGAATAGTCCTAGATTTCGATCCTCTATTTAATTGTGATTTGATGTAATTATGTGACCACAACATCAAATAGGAACAGGGAAGTAGTGAGAGAGACTTGAAACCGGAGTTTGAGATTGAAATTAAAAAGTTGTAACATCGGTTAATGACTTCTGCCCTACTTTGGCATGGAACTATTTTTTCTTTTTTATTTTGTCAAAATTGTTCTCCCTTACACGTGGATTTTTAATAAGAAAATGTTGTCATCGCTGAAATTTCTACATTCCATAGAAATGATTAAGAGCTGTTTGTGCAAAATTTACTCATTGTTAATCTAAGACTGTGAAGAGATAAATGAACCGTTAGCCTGCTTAGCCAACATTACAATCTTGACGTCTACCTGATTCAGTATTTACCTTTTGGCACAAATAAACCCCACAACATGATTGTGCTTCATCTTTTTTTTTTGTACATAGTGTTTTCATTGGAGAACCACATGTTTTAGCTCAGTCTTAAATTTTCAGCAGTCGCTCAACAGTCTCACTTTTTCATCTCTCGGTATCTGCAAAGATAAAGGTCCATGAAGGAAGATAGTCTGATTGCTCTTCTTAGTTTCAAGAATGCAAGAAAAGGTCCATCTCAAATTTACTCCCAAGTTTGCTTATATAACTTTTAGTGTTTGTTCGAAAACATTTACTTCCTATCTACCAAACCTGTTTCTAATGAAGTGACTTCTGATATAAATGGATCCAGTAACTTAAAATGTACTCGGCAAGGGTGTTTAGCAACATCAGATGATTGACTGCTGGCATCCGGCAACTGCTTTGATGCATTTTATATCCACAATAATAGGAAGAAAAAGGAAATGAATAGATCTGTGCTTGAACTGCATACCATTATTACTAGTGATTTGTATTACATACGAAGCTATCGAGACAGTGAGCGATTGAGACAGAAAGTGAGAGAGGGCAATTCTTTTCCCTAATAATTGTGTACTCTTGTTTGTGAGCATTACTTTTTTCTTCACTAGTTCTTTGCTAGAGAATAAAAGTTGTTTGATCTGGCTCTTAACTGATAATTGATCATCTAAATTGATTTCAGTCAACAAACCACCATGTGGATCTAAACTTTCGTGCTATAAATTATTCTGCTGAAGTTTATTTAAACGGGCACAAAGAGGTGCTACCGAAGGGGATGTTCCGAAGACATTCTATTGATGTAACTGATATTTTAAATCCAAATGGTAAAAATCTGCTGGCTGTCCTGGTTTACCCTCCTGATCATCCTGGGAAAATTCCTCCTGAAGGTGGTCAAGGTGGTGATCATGAGGTATGGCTTGATTTCATGGGAAGAAACATTTCTTTGATTGGTTTACTTTTTGTAATTTAGTTTAATATATATTTAATTTCTTTATTTTTTGGTTGTATTTGTTAACAAATATATTGGAAGTTAATGTCTCATATAGTAGTGGTTGATGACACAGGAAAGTTGTGGCAGATTTTAAATGTACTCTGGGTCATGTTATCCAGTAAACATCTGTACTTGCCAACTTATCTCTTCATACCCAGTAAACAAAAGACACTACAGTAGCTTGCATGTGTTGAACCTGTTAACTCAATTAAAAATGGAATTATTAAGAAATGTTTCATTATTGGGGGCTTTTTCAAATGACAAATCCTGAAAAAATTAAATGTAACTGTTTAGTTGACTAAAACACTCCCACTTCTGTAACAATAACAGATTCTTAGATGGGTGCAACTCAATGAATATTCTTATATATGGTCTTTTTGGAGAGACTCTTGATTCCTCAACTTCTGAGGCCTTGAGTGGTTCAGTTAAAGAATTGATAGTCAAGGGGCTTAGTTGGTTGAATCATTCAGCTCTAGAATTACAAGGAATTTGTGTAGCAGATTGCTTTAGAAAAGTGGATTTGGGTGTCTTAGCTCCTTTTTTAGAGTGGAGAGGTCATGTATTTACAGGAAAGGATAGGTAATTATTGGACTTCTGTCGCAAAGTTATTTTTTTTTTTACACTCATACGTCCTAGATATTATATGTTTAATTCTCAAAATTATAACATAAATGAGTTGTTACTGCTGCATTGTTATAATCAAAATTATCACATAAATGATTATTTTTCAATATGGTTAGAACATTTGAATTATTGCAATCCTTATGGGCTATTCTGATTGCATCCATAGCTTACTATTTCAATGTCGATTTCAGATTGGGAAAGACGTTGCGGCACAGTATGTTGAGGGTTGGGATTGGATGGCTCCTATAAGGTGATTTTGTTAATTTCGCACGGTCCTAATAATTTGATACCCCACTTATTCCACTGTCGAAATTGAAAGGTTATCTTTATTGAAGAAGAATTCTACATTATAAAATTTCCTTGAGCAATTGTCAATTGCATTATTATGACCATTATTTGCGTTTATCAGTGACTTTGTAAACTTCTTTTATTCTATAAGGTCAAACCAAGAGGTCATATCGAAATCTTTGGTATTTATTTTGAACTTCTCCTCAAGATGTTTACTTGTCTTGAAGAGGAAAAGGAAGTTTTATTATTAAACTGTAATGAATCGGGTTAAACACTAAATATAGATAATATATGTATTCCAAATAGAATCAAAATGAAGTGTGCTCGACTTGTTGAAAGATTAGCTTATGCTGAGTTCAAATATTTACACTGTATTAGCTTCACTTTATAGGTTTTCAATCTGAAGCTTTCCGTATTTTATTGGATTGAGAGTGTTCCATGTGTCAAATGGTGCTTGCTTGTTTTGGCTTCGCTCAAAAAACTTGGTTTTATAATGTTCATACTTATGAACAAGTTTCTGTTTCCTCCCTTGTCCTGACCAAATGCTGTATCTTCAGACCTCAGAGTACTGTGGAGACTTGAGGACCAGGTTGTAATACCATATTTTGGAGAGGTTCCCCCCCCTCTTTATATTCGTTAATTGGGTTAGAGTTTCTTTTGGTCTTGGCTTTTGTTCTTCTTATAATGCATGAATGACTTTTGCTTTCTGGGGTAGCTGAAGTGAGTACAAAGCTACTCTCTTGCTTCTGCATGAATCCATGCTTTAGGGGTAACACAAGTGAGTATTACCCTTATACCTTGTTTATCCATTCTCCAGTAAAATGGATCTGACATGGTCATAGAAGTCAATGGGTTAGTTTAGCTTTGCTGAAGGGCCACTTTTCTTCATTTTCTCTTTCCTGCTTTGCTGAAGGGCTTCTTTTGTTATTTTTCTCTTTCCCCGTTCATTAAAGATGTTTGAAAATACTTTTGGAGGGTATCTGATTGCTAAGCAGACATTTTCACTGAGATCAATGACAATTTGGTGTGTGGCTTGAGCACATCAATCTGTTTGCCTTATTCTGAAGTTGGACGTCTAGTGTTTTTTGGAAGTGAACTATTCAAAATCTGGAATATCTACTGGTGCATAAAATGGATTGAAGAAACTTCTCACTTTTAGCTAATCATGATTACTGTAAGAAAAGATACTAGAGAAGAAAATGAGAAGACATTGCAGAGATTATTTTATTAATTCAGAAACTGATTGATTGTTACAGGAAAAGAACTCAGAATATCAGAATATATAGGCATATTCTGGTCAGACAATATCCGCATAATTAAGGAAACAAATCAGCTAAAAAACTGGAGCAAATAAACTGAATAAAGGCCTTGATTTTCTCTCCTAAGAAAACAATGGTTGACTGATTATATTCTTGATTGCCTCAATCAAGGATCTTAGGATTTGAGTCTGATTCAATCCCTGATTGCTTCAATCAAGGATCCCAAGATTTGACAGTCTTTAACACTCCCCCTCAAGCTGGATTGTATACATCAAACAATCCTAGCTTGTAAATCATCTTCTCAAAAAGAGGTCTAGGCAATCCTTTAGTCATAATATCTGCGGTCTGCTCAACTGAAGCTACATGAGGAATGCAAATAGTCCCATCTTCAATCTTCTCTTTAATAAAGTGTCGATCGACCTCTACATGTTTAGTACGATCATGATGCACAGGATTATGTGCTATGTTGATGGCAGCTTTGTTGTCACAGTACAATTTCATAGGATTTTTTGGTGCAACTTGAAGTTCTACAAGTAGTAGCTTTAGCCAAATTAATTCACTAACTCCATTTGCCAATGATCTAAATTCGGCTTCAGCGCTACTTCTAGCCACTACATTCTGCTTTTTGCTTCTCCATGTCACCAAGTTTCCCCAAACATAGGAACAATAACCAGATGTAGATCTTCTGTCAATTACTGAGCCAGCCCAATCGGCATCTGTATAAGCTTCAATTTCACGAGATTCTCCTTTTTTAAAGAACAGTCCTTTTCTCGGGCTTCCTTTTAGATACTTCAATATTCTGATAGCTGCATCTAAGTGTTCTTGATATGGAGCATGCATAAACTGGCTTACGTTGCTGACGGCAAAAGCTATATCAGGTCTCGTGTGAGCTAAATAAATAAGCTTTCCAACAAGTCGCTGATATTTACCCTTGTCCACTGGTGTACTTGTATTTTGATCTCCAAGTTTAACGTTCGGATCAGATGGAGTATCAACAGGCTTGCACCCAAGTAATCCAGTTTCTTTCAAAAGATCTAGAATATATTTTCTTTGAGAAACGGAAATACCAGGCCTATTTCGGGCAATCTCCATGCCCAGAAAATACCTAAGCATACCTAGATCTTTCATTTTAGAAGTCATCTGCAAGTCTCTTCTTTAAGGAATTAATTTCTGAAATATCATCACCTGTTAATATAATATCATCAACATATACAATAAGTATGGTTGATTTTCCACCTCCATGCTTGTAGAATAGTGTGTGATCTGTGTGAGCTTGCTTATACCCTTGTTGTCGGACAGCTCTTGTGAACCTTTCAAACCATGCCCTTGGTGATTGTTTTAGCCCATAGAGAGATTTTTTCAACTTACATACCTCACCTGCTTGTCCAACACTATTAAATCCTGGAGGAAGTTCCATGTAGATCTCTTCAGTCAATTCTCCATTTAGAAAAAGCATTCTTGATATCAAGTTGATAGAGAGGCCAATCTAGATTTGCTGCTAGAGAGAGAAGGACACGGATTGTATTGAGCTTGGCTACAGGGGCAAATGTCTCCTGATAATCTATCCCATAAGTCTGAGTGAATCCCTTGGCAACCAAACGTGCTTTGTACCTTTCAATGGACCCATCAGATTTATATTTCACTGTGAATACCCATTTACAGCCTATGGGTATGGCATCTTTAGGCTTTCTAACCACTTCCCATGTTCCATTTTTTTGTAGGGCTTGCATTTCTTCTTCTACTGCCTTTTTCCACTCAGCTTTTTGAAGTGCTTCTTCAATATTTTTGGGAATATTTGTCTCTTCAAGATTTGATACAAAAGCTTTCATAGAAGAGGATAAATGATCATACTGTACAAACTGAGCTATAGGACGTTGAGTGCAAGAACGAACACCTTTCCTTAAAGCAACAGGTAAATCATCAGAGTTATTTGAAGGAACAAGATTAAGGGAATTACCTGAGTCCGGATCAGATTCATGGCAAGTTTCGAGAGTGTGAGGAGTTTGTTGTTTCATCCGACGAGAGTAAACACGGAGTTCTGTATTCTGTTGGGGTTTTGGTTGCTGAACATCTAGTTTAGGCACATTGTTTTCCTCTTCATTATTAATATAATCAAAATTGTCAATTATTGGTAAACTAAGACTTTCGGAGTGAGCAGGCATGTCTGGAATGGTGGTAGAGTTATGGATTTCGGAAGAAAAATGCCAAAGATTTCCTTCATTGTTTTTCTCCCCCTGAAGGAAATTTGTGGGAAAGAATGGAGTGTTTTCAAAAAAAGTGAGATCCATAGACACAATTAATTTTTTCTTTTCTGGAAAATAACATTTGTACCCTTTTTGGTTCGCCGCATATCCAAGAAAAATGCATTTTAAGGCTTTTGGATCAAGTTTATTTCGATTAGGATCATGATTATGTACAAACACAGTGCACCCAAAAACTTTTAGGGGAAGACTATTAATAGTTTGGTTCTTAGGAAAATGTTTAGAGAAGACATCTAGTGGAGTTTGAAATTTAAGCACATTTGTGGGCATTCTATTTATAAGATAGCAAGCAGTGAGGACAGCATCCCCCCAAAAGTATTTAGGAGTATTGGTTGTAAACATAATTGACCTAGCAACCTCCAAAAGGTGTCTATTTTTTCTTTCAGCAATGCCATTTTGTTGTGGTGTGTTGGTGCAAGAACTTTGATGGATAATACCATTTTTACTGAGATATCCTCCTAAAATCTGGTTAAAATACTCTTTGCCATTATCAGTGTGTAAAACTTGGATGTTTGTGGAGTATTGAGTCTTAACCATGTTGTGAAAGTTCATAAAAATTTGTGCAGCATCAGATTTGTCTTTTAGCAAGTACAACCAACACACACACGAGTATGATCATCGATAAAAGTTATAAACCAACGCTTTGAATAAAGATTGTGAGACCGTGAGGGTCCCCAAATATCACTGTGAATTATAGCAAAAGGTTTAGTAGCTCTGTAAGGTTTCGGTTTAAAAACAGATCTTTGATGTTTAGCTAACTGACATATTTGACATTGAAAGATGTCATTATTCTTAAACAAGGAAGGAAATAAATGTTTTAAATACGAGAAACTTGGATGCCCTAACCTAAAATGCCACATCATTACTTGATTTTGCCTTGAAGAAGGTTCCCAACTAACAGTATAAACTTGTTTGATCTCGTCGGTGTCTTCATTAAAGTAATATAACCCCTCGCGCTCTCTAGCATTGCCAATCTTCTTCCCCGAACTCTGGTCCTGAAATTCACAATGATTTTGTGAGAAAACCACTGCACAATTACAATCCTTAGATATTTTGCTCACAGACAATAGATTACACGATAGATTTGGAACATGTAGTACAGACTTAAGGACAAGAGTTGGGTTGATTTTAATAGTTCCAATCCCGGCAATTGGAGATAAAGAACCATCTGCAATTCGTACTTTTGTATGGCCATGATTCGGAATATATGAGGAAAATAAATGAGCACAACCTGTCATATGGTCTGATGCCCCAGAGTCAATAATCCAGGAACTTTTAACCTCTTTTGTGCAGTTTAGGGCTGAGAGGAAATTACCTTGCTGGGCAATTAGTGATGTACCAGTTACTTTCTCAGGAGCGAGTAACTTGTAGAGGCGCTCAAGTTGTTCTTTATTGAGGTTGATACCACCCATATTTTCACCTGGTTTTTGTTCAGTATGTTCAACATTAGACTGGTAGGCACGCTTCTCTCTTTGAAACTGTCCAGGTTGTCTTTGATGTTCACGGTTGTGCAGATTGGGAGGTTTCCCATGTAATTTCCAGCAGGTTTCTTTAGTGTGATTGGGTTTTTGACAAACATCACACCAAAGATTGCCTTTTCGAGCACGTCTTGGTTCACTAGAAAAGTCCAATCTTTGGTTCCGTTAAATAGCTTTTGGAGACCAGTGCAGAAGCTTCTGTTTGGACAATACCTTTAGGATCACCTAGCATAATCCTTCGCCTACTCTCCTCCCTTCGAACTTCAGCGAAAACCTCTTCAATATGAGGTAGAGGTCGAATTCCAATCATTCTGCCGCGAACCTCATCTAGATCTTTATTCAACCCTGCAAGAAAGTCATAGGTACGAGTTTTTTTGAACATGTTTCACATATTTTCCTGAACACTCACCACACCAATCATTAGGCTCATATAGGTCCAGCTCCTGCCATATCTTGGTAAGGGTAGTATAGTACTCTGTGACGTCCATACTCCCTTGTTTGAGATCCCTCACTTGGTTTCTCAATTCACACAATTGTGCTGAATTGTCCAGATCAGAGTAGGCAAGTTTTACCTTATCCCAAATATCTTTAGCCGTGGTGTGAACAAGATATAATGACCCAATATGTTCCCCTCCATAGAGTTAATGAGCCAAGACATCACCAACGCATTTTGAGTGTCCCACGTTATGTATGCAGCGTCATTTGGATCTGGTTTCTTTGTGGAGCCATCAAGAAATCCAATTTTTCCTCTTCCTCGTATCACCATCTGGACAGACCTTGACCATTGGAGAAAGTTTTTACCGTTTAGCTTGTAGGGTGTGATTTGAAGGGGGAATTATCAAAGGAAGTAGTGGGGTTAATTGTAAGGCTCGGTACAAGAGAAGATTCAGCAGAAGTCTGCTCTTTCCGTCCCTACTTGAACCAGTGAGGGCATGTTTAAAGGTATTGGCCATGATGTTTCCTCTCAACGGTATCCTGGCTTTGATACCATGTAAGAAAAGATACTAGAGAAGAAAATGAGAAGACATTGCAGAGATTATTTTATTAATTCAGAAACTGATTGATTGTTACAGGAAAAGAACTCAGAATATCAGAATATATAGGCATATTCTGGTCAGACAATATCCGCATAATTAAGGAAACAAATCAGCTAAAAAACTGGAGCAAATAAACTGAATAAAGGCCTTGATTTTCTCTCCTAAGAAAACAATGGTTGACTGATTATATTCTTGATTGCCTCAATCAAGGATCTTAGGATTTGAGTCTGATTCAATCCCTGATTGCTTCAATCAAGGATCCCAAGATTTGACAGTCTTTAACAATTACCTCGTTTGATGTGTGTCTCTTTTTGTAGTTCAGGGTCTTCCGAAAAGTGAATTTATTTTTTTCCACGTTGTCTTAAGTGCAGTATCTTCTTTACGATATTCCTCTTTTATTTGTGAATCTCATTGTTCCTGAGAAGAATTAATTAATCCAAAGAAAGTTAAACAACTTGGACCCCTGTTTGGTTTCATTTTCATTTTCGGTGAGTTTGTTTTTGTGCAATATCTGTGTTAAATGGGCTTGGGTAGAACTCATCCCCAAAAGCTAGCTCAAAGGGATGAGTTCTACCCAAGCCCATTTAACATGGTATCAGAGCACCCAGGTTTGGTTTGGAGGCGATGGTGGGAATTGGACCCCGACCCATTTGGTTTGGCACGCTCGGCGTGAGGGCGGGTGTTAGAGTTTGTGTTTGTCCCACATCGGCTATTTACTGGGCTGTTATTATGTATAAATGTTGGTTGGGCACCCTCTCCCTTTGAGCTAGCTTTTGGGGATGAGTTCTACCCAAGCCCATTTAACAATCTGAAAGCTCATGCTGAACCATTTAAAAAGTGAAACCTCAGTCTGAACCCAATTTTTCAAAATCCTATTTTCAAAGAACAATTGTCAAGAAGTTATCACAGATTTGGAGACGAGGAAACACAACATGTATTTTCTTGTTTTTACGTGTCAGATCTATCTGTAAACTCAACTAATCAACCTTGCAACTCAACTAGTCTGTAAATATTTTTGTTTTCACTGAAACCGGGAGATATCTTATTTTTTACTTATTGAAACACAAAACACTCAAACAAAAGGGAAAATGTAATGAACCTGCCCTTCTTTTTCCATCGTTGAAGAGCTGTAAACAAACTATAGCTATTCTGTTCCATTTTGTCAACTAATTCCAAGATCTAACAAAACTGGAATCTACTGCTAATATAAAGCTTGAAAAATTTAATGATTTTATTTTTCAGATCCTCTTAATCCTTCATATTTGCAGCGACTAATTTCCGGGAGTTAATTAACGTTATAATTCTGTGATTTCTTTCTATACTTAATATGCAAAAGCATAGACTTAAAATTTTCTTTTTTTTTTGGTTTCAGGGACAGGAACACTGGCATCTGGGATGAGGTTTCTCTAACTGTTACTGGGGTAAGCTAAGCGCATAAATGTATCAAAATTCTTTCTCATGTTGGTACTGATTTCCCTAGACTTCATTACATAATTTTTGTTAACATATTTTGTTCTAGGTATGAAAAACAAAAAGAATCATCTACTAAGGCTTTTATAAAACTGGCTGGGGGCTTGAAAGTAGAAATAATTGTTCTTTTCCCGTATATGGTGGATGTAAAGAGTAAAGACTAAGCTTCAACAGGGAATCAATATTTGGAGCCTTTTCTGTGTTCTCTATGCAATGATTATTTTCTATTTTCTGATTCTTTAGTAAGATACCATACTTTCGTGCAGCCAGTGAAGATTGTAGATCCTCACTTAGTTTCATCATTCTTTGACAATTACATGAGGGCCTATCTTCATACAACGATGGAGTTGGTGAATAAAAGCAACGTGATTGCTGAGTGTTCTGTGAATATCCAAGTGGGAACCGAACTTGAAGGGAATATATTCCTGGTAGAGCATCTTCAGACTTTGGATCTGTCTATTCCTGCTGGGTCCCATGTTCAACTTACGTTACCTGAGGTTGGTTTCTGTCCTTGCTGTGACCAGATTTCCCGAGAATCTTTTTCACTCTTTTTGGGGAACTATCTATCTTATCAACACTTTTATATTCTTTACTTCTTTCATTATGATTTGAGAAACTTTCAGCAATTGGGAGTAGGTCCCTGTAGTTATGGAAGATTTAAAGCTCTCGTTGTGGCTTGATATACATGAGAATTGGGAATATAAAATCTTCGAATGGTTAATCCACGAAAGGATAGATAAGCCATCGATTATAAGCAGAATAATCAAACCACTCTTCTGTAGGTGTCCTTGCACTTTTACATTCCCCAAGATGCTCTGACTAGTTAGCAGAATTCTTTTACCGGTCCTGATGATAATCTTCATGGAGGCCATCCTTGTAAATAATGGCGGGAGTATAAGTTTTAAGTTTCACATGTAGGAACAATTGCATTCTGCAGATGATCATGGAATTATAGAAGAATGTGATTTTTTTGGCCCAAGAGGAGAATTAGTTAATATTCATTACTGATTCAACCAACTTCTGTTATCCATTTTTGCCCCCTATGGTTTTTGCTCTACACAAATTTACCAAGATCTTTCAATGTAATTTACTTTAGCTGATTGTAGCATGTGGTCAGTGCTTGTCAGAGAGTTAAGCAGTAAATGGATAGATAACAGAGGATAAAAATAACGAAATGATGCATTTCCACATTAGCCATAAAAACCAAAGAAGGGAGAAACTTTGAAAATTTACCCTACAAATATGAGAACATCGACCATGTTGATTGCAAACAGACTGCTTTTTCTTATTGAAAATTCATCTCACAAATGTGAAACATCAACCATGTAAATTGCAAACAGCCTGCTTTTTTTCTCTTGTTTTGCTCTGGGAGGTTAAGATCTACGGTGTATTGTTGGTACTTCTGTTGTCCATTTGATTTCCAATATTCATGATGGTTAAAGGTTCCAATTCGCGTAACCTTGACCATCAATTATCTACTTCAAGAATGTATCATGTACACAGATATCAAAACAACTTACTAGGTATTTGTATTCATCAGTGAGTTCTATTAACCAAAGTTGTAGGAGTTCGTTGAATGGTGGGTTACTTTTTCTGCAGCTATTCTTCTATAAACCCAGTCTTTGGTGGCCCAATGGAATGGGAAAACAATCTCTTTACAATGTAGAAATAACTGTTGATGTGGAAGATCATGGAGAATCTGATTCATGGAGTCAGCATTTTGGGTTTCGTAAGATTGAGAGTTATATAGATACTGCTACCGGTGGAAGGTATTCTTATTTTTTGGCCTGATGCAGATATTAACACTTAGAACCAAGTTGATCTTAATTTATTGCTTTCAGGTTATTCAAGGTCAATGGACAGGCAATATTTATCCGTGGTGGTAATTGGATATTGTCAGATGGATTACTACGGCTTTCAAAGGAACGGTATCAAACAGATATCAAATTTCATGCTGACATGAACTTCAACATGATACGCTGTTGGGGTGGTGGACTTGCTGAAAGGCCTGAGTTCTATCATTACTGCGATATTTATGGTCTTTTGGTTAGCCCCTCTCTCTCTCTCTATATATATATATACATATATATATATATGTGTGTGTGTGTGTGTGTGTACATATATGTGGACACACTTAAAGCAATGAAGGGTATTCAATCATATCTGGTCCGATATAAAATAAATTATATGCAGAAGAGAAATTTTATTGAACTGAAAGAACCCAAATAGGACAAAGTAGACCAGTCATCTAGTAAGGACTACAAATGTGAAAGAATTTACAGAGCCAACCTTATGGACATTCACATTGTTATGACGGTTAATTACAAAATTTACCCTTGAGGTTCATTCTAATTACTGAAAACCCCAGCTATCTTTCAATATTACAAATAATCTCATGATAATTGTTTCGATTTTACAAATTACACCCTCAAAAGGAGGGTATTTGTTAAGCAAATACAAACCTCAAGGGGGTATTACAAAAATTACAAATAATCTCATGAGAATTGTTCCGATTTTACAAATTGCACCCTCAAGAGGAGGATATTTGTTAAGCAAATACAAACCTTGAGGGGTTATTTGTAATTTTGAAAGAGAACCATATTATTTTGTAGTTAGGCTAAACCTTAGTTTTTGTAATTTATACCCTTGTTATGAAGTTCAAATATGAAAAAGGAAAAGAAGAAAACACCCATCATTTCATGAAGATTATCAAAATATGGCATGACTATATAAATAAGATGCCATGAAATTATTGGACTTTATGCTTTTGTCAATGATATATGATACATATTTTGTCACCATTTTCAAAGAGATTATACTTTGCCATTCCAAATATCTTCATTTTTAAAATTTGCTACCTAAACAAAAAAATTAATCCGACTCTCCATATTAAACAAAAATTACTCTGTGCCATCTATATGTCGATTCTGGCAGCATACTCTACTGCGATTTCCTCATATGTGCAGCACATGTAATCTTAAAAATGTAATTTATCAAATCATGTTTAGTAAATAACACGTTGCCCCGAACTTTGTGCATTCTTTCACATTGGGTTCCCAACTTCAAAACCTATCGAAATTTACATGAGATTAGGAAAATGTGCCATGATATTTTAGAATATTCTTGTAGGTTTGGCAAGAATTCTGGATAACTGGAGACTGTGATGGACGAGGTGATCCAGTATCGAATCCCGATGGTCCCTTGGACCATGACCTTTTTCTGCTATGTGCTAGGGACACTGTGAAGCTGCTAAGAAATCATCCTAGTCTTGCTCTATGGGTTGGAGGTAATGAGCAAGTTCCCCCAGATGATATCAATACAGCTCTGAAAAAGGATCTACAACTCCATCCTTATTTCGAAAGTTTTACGGACTCTGACAAATCTGTGAAAGAGATTTACCCAATTATGAAGGATCCAAGCCAATATCTGGATGGAACGCGTATTTACATCCAAGGATCTATGTGGGATGGATTTGCTAATGGGAAGGGGGATTTTACTGACGGTCCTTATGAAATCCAAAATCCCGAAAACTTTTTCAAGAATGATTTTTACAAATATGGTTTCAATCCTGAGGTTGGTTCTGTAGGAATGCCTGTGGCAGCTACTATCAGATCCACAATGCCCCCAGAGGGATGGCAGATTCCTTTATTCAGAACATTGCCTACTGGTTATGTGCAGGAAGTCCCCAATCCCATATGGGACTACCATAAGTACATTCCATATTCAAAACCAGGCTCGGTTCATGATCAGATTTTACTATATGGAACACCAAAGGATCTTGATGACTTTTGTCTTAAGGTATAATGCAATATTTTGTGATTCCTAAAGTTTATATGCCTATGTGGTTGTTTCAACTTAAACTATCTATTTCAGGCGCAATTGGTTAATTATATCCAATATAGAGCTCTCTTAGAAGGTTGGACCTCGCGTATGTGGAGCAAATACACAGGTGTTTTGATTTGGAAAACCCAAAACCCTTGGACAGGTCTAAGGGGCCAGTTCTATGATCATCTCCATGAGCAAACAGCAGGGTTCTACGGCTGTCGTTGTGCTGCAGAACCAATTCATATCCAACTAAATCTAGCAACATATTTTGTAGAGGTAAAGATGCATACTATTTTATATATATTCAGCTTGAGGCTTATAGAGTCCGTAAACTGTTTTCCAGCTGCTTATATGTATATGGCATCTGTAATACCAATTAAAAATTTTTCCAATCATCTCCATGAGCAAACGGCAGGGTTCTATGGCTGTCATTTTGCTGCAAAACTAATTCAGTTCCAACAAAATCTAGCGACATATTTATCGAGGTAGACAAGAACATTGTTTTGTATTTATTCAGATGAGTCTAGTCTTCTTCTTAATCCTGCAAAGGGGTACTACTACGGGCTTCAAGCAAACTTTCTTCCAGCTGCTTAAATGCTTATGGTACATATAGTATATAACACGGAGATAAATAATTTTTTGTCTTCTTAGGCAAGTTTTTAACTGTAAATTTCCTATATGCATTTAAGTTTTTGTTTTTATCTCCTCTCAATTTGACATGGTATGAGTACAGGATTGTGAGTGTGCACATTACTACATTTAATCTTCTTATAATCAGCATACTATAAAGAATACATTACTTCCATCAGATGCATTTATGCGATGCAACCTTTTCATGATAGGATCATCTATTTTAATGGATGTGCCATCTACTTCAACATACCTGCTTAACTTCCTTGTATACATATTTTTATTGATCAATTACATTAATTTTTAAAGAGAAGAAATTATGGGGGTATATACAGGTAGTGAACACGACATCAGACGATCTATCCGACGTGGCTATAGAAGCCTCAGTTTGGGATCTAGAAGGAGCATGCCCGTATTACAAAGTCTTTGACAAGCTTACTGTACCATCCAAAAGCACAATATCTACTTTCGAGATGAAGTATCCGAAGTCCAAAAATCCTAGTCCTGTTTACTTTCTTCTTCTGAAACTCTATAAGATATCAGACAACGAGATATTATCCAGGAACTTTTATTGGTTATATCTGCCGGGTAGTGATTACAAGCTCCTGGAACCATACAAAAATAATAAAATTCCCCTCAAAATCACTTCTCTTACTTTCATAAGAGGGTCCAGCTATGAGGTAAAAATGTACATAGAGAATACATCGAAGAAACCAGATTCAAGAAGTCTACTCCAGAATAACAATGTCTTAAAATGTGGCAACGGAGATTTTTATATGCCATCATCAGAAAAGGAGCACAGTTTGTTTCAAAAGATGCTGTTGAACTTTTCGACGAAAGCCAGTGGTGTGAAAGTTACCGAAATCAATGGAACTACTGAGAGTGGAGTGGCTTTCTTTCTTCAATTATCTGTCCATGCTTCAAAGAAAGATCAGAAAAACGGTGAAGACACTCGAATCTTGCCAGTTCATTACTCTGACAACTATTTCTCACTGGTACCTGGAGAGGTAATGAGTGTAAGTCTTAACTTTGAGGTTCCCCAGGGAATTACCCCTCGTATTATGGTTAACGGTTGGAACTACCAAGGTGAGCATACTGTTGTCTAGCTGCTGTTTGAAGCACTTATCTTGTACTCTTCATTTCTTTCGTTGGATGTTGCCTCAAGTCACTCCGTCTGTTCCAGTCCTTAAACTGTAATCTTTGGGCAGTCGTGTAAAAAATGTACTCGCATACTGTTTATCTATGGATATATTATCTGTAACAGTATTAGCAGCTTGCACTCTGACCTTAGATTGTCTGAACTGTTTGAACTTTTGTTACTGTCCGTCGACCCACCAGTGGCTCCTCAGGCCGATTGACTACTTAGCTTGTCTCAATATTTTTATTTGTTGTACACTGTCCCTAGTTCACTATCTAATGCAATGTTGTGTGTGTGCGCGCATTTTCTTAATAAGGATGATAATGTGGAAGTTTGTGAAATTTGAGAAGATTGGTATTGTTTTGGCTGTTCCGAAAAGGTATTTTAGGAAAGGAATTGTCCTTAGAATTGCATTTGAGCTTTCTGAAGATAGATAAAGGCAATATGTTCGGATGAGATAGGAGATGAAATACCGTTCTGGAATAGAAGATTTCATCTGTGCGGTGGAATATGAGATGAAACACCATTCTGGAATAGAAGATCCCATCCGCAATATGTTGGTTGTACTGTAACAGAAAGACTTGAGTTTGCTGCAATTCAACTGAACATGCATCTACTCATGTTCAACCAAGGCTCAGCCTCAAATTGGGTCATATGAAAGATTTAGCAAATTGTCATTTATATGGACTTTAATGTTTGCGGAATAGTGTATGTAAGAAAGGTTGTTTTGAGCTGGCCATGAAAATTTTTCTGGAGGTGAATTTGTATTCTTCATAAATCCACGTGGACCTCGCGGGGCAGAGGTGTACCAATAAATCACTCTTAATTAGGGCTGACAATTCATGATACGACATGAAAACACAATACGAACCTGATCTGAAGTTACTGAGAGAAACTCGAACATGACTAACACGATGTTACAATCCCTACTTAACCTCAAATGTCAAATATGCAAAAATTGAAGAATATACTTGATATATTAAGCATTGGGTTAATAAATCTCAAGTCAAATAACAGATTGGATAAATGACAGTCAACTCGATGTCAATCCCATGAAAATAGGATATATATTTCAGCCATGATTACACTAACATACTTTAAACAAGGTAGAAAAAGAAAAAAATATTACTACTGATTTTATCAATCATAGAAAGTGGGAGTAAATTAAATGGTAAATTGTTAATTGAGTCAAACTTGGAAATTGACAATGGCAAATCTAATTCTTGCCAAGGAAAATTTCATATGAAATGTTTGAAATAATATGTTCCCATTCCAAGATTATGGACAATCCCATTTTCTCCAAAACCATGCCATTGCAAAGTTTTTTATTTAAATCAACCTTAGGACAAGGACACTTTACACAACTTTTTTACAAATGGGAGGGTGCAATTTTTTTGTTCTATTTGCTATTACTTTGTTGTACTTTTTGCTTTCCCAACAGTACTGCAGGGCAGTAGTGGATTTGAAGAAATGCAAATTTGATATGTTGTACCAATTGGGGGACTCTTTATCAGACACTGGGAATTATATCAGAGAGAACAGTAGTGGAGGTGTTAGTGCATATTCAAGGCTTCCTTATGGTGAAACTTTCTTTAAGAAGCCCACTGGTAGACCCTCTAATGGCAGGCTTATCATTGACTATCTTGGTAATATCTCAATTTTACTTGGTTTTTACTTTTTAGCCCTTCTTTAAAATAAGTGACTATCCCTGAAGTTTGAGTTAATTACAAAAAAGCCCTTGGATGTTTGGAAATTACAAAAGAGGTTTGATTATGTGTTAAAATGACAGAGAATAGTTCTAATAATTTTTGCAAAGGTAAAGGGGGGTGTTTAAAGTATTTTTTGCTCGTGAAAGAGGTAAAGTGTAATACATGATTAAACCTCAAGGGTTGTTTTGTAATTTTCAAAAATATCTGGGTTCTTTTGTAATTAACCAAACCTAAGAGGTAGTTTTGTAATTAATCCATAAATACTAGCCCATATTGGGTTTGAGATCTAGAGTTAGGTGACTAAATTTCACACTCAGACATATCATCAATACTTCCCATATTTTGCTTGAAAGTTAATATGGTAAGGGTTATACACGTAACAATCATTCGTGCGGTAGAATAAGCGACGTAACACGATTATTGTAATTCATATTAAGTGTTGACCAATCTTATGTTAAGTATGGAAAATTACTTTCGTGATTAATTCCAGTCTAAAAAAAGATTTTCTCATGTCAATTGTTACTTTTATTTGGATTGACTTTGTTTGAAATAATTATCATCAAATGTCACTTTGTGAATTTAGTGTTTAAATTTCAGTTTTTTGTATTTAATTAGTAATTAGATAATGATTTTGGATACAATTATTTATTTGATTTGTAGCCACAGCATCTGGTCTAGCATTCATCAATCCTTCCAAAAACACAGAAGCAAATTTCAGGAATGGTGACAATTTTGCAACTGCTTGGGCTACTGCTCTACCTGTACAAATCTTGAATTCCAAGAACATTTCATCTCCTTATACCACAACTTCACTTGATGTACAACTTGATTTGATGTTTTCACACTTCAATTCAATTTGCCTTGTAGGTAAATTATGTATTTTTTCTTTTTTTTTTGTTATTTAATTAAAATTCAAAAACTCGATTCAGTTGTGGGCATAAAAAAACAAGGGCTTAATTGCAATTTTGGCCCCTAAGTATAAGAGCGTGACATATTTGGTCCTGTAATATCCTATGTGTCAAACTCGATCTTTTTTTTTTGTGCAATTTTAGTCCCAAATGTGTACTTCAATATTTAACCTTTTTGGGACCAAAATTGCACGAAATTAGAACTTATAGCACCAAAAGTGCGTAAAAATCAAAATTTACGGACCAAAATTGCTACATATGATATAGTTATAGGACCAAATGTGCCACTCATTTATACTAACTAGACCGAAATTGATACACATAATACTTACATGACTAAATATCTCGCTTCCTTATTAATGTTCGACCAAAATTGCAATTAAGCCAAAAACCAATTACTACTTTGATGAGCCTTTTCTTTATTCATTTTCTAATTCTTAATTCATTTTCTCTTTAGATTGCACACAATTGCTTAAAAACTCACTCTTCATGGTTGGGGAGATTGGTATGAATGACTATAGCTTTGCATTGCTCCAAGGCAAATCAATCCAGGAGACAAGAAAATTGGTTACTGATGTTGTTTATGCAATCCAACAGGGTATCAATGTGAGATTTTTTTCATTTTTATTGTATTCAATTATTTATTTGCTTTTTTCCCCAGTCAACTCATTGAATACAGGGATAATTACAATAAGACCCCTAAGGTTTGGTCTAATTACAAAAAAAACCATGATATATTTTAAATTTACAAAAAGCACCTCATGTTTGATTATGTCTTAAATTTAAACTTAAGGGTGTGACTGTAATATTTCTAAATATCACGAGAGTTTTTGAAATGTCTTATGTTTATGAAGGGAAAAATTGTAAAACGAATGAAACCTCAAGGGGTTTCTTGCAATTTTAAAAAACTTCTGTTTTTCTTTTGTAATTAGCCCAAACCTCGGGGTGGTTTTTGTATTTATCCCTTAAATATATCAACATTTAAGGAAAACATATCATCAAAGATTAGGTAGCAACTACCAATCAATTATTAATAACTGCCAGTCTATCAATTGTTCAACTACTACGAAAAAGTAATCAAATTTAAGATTCTTTCTTGGGTTAATTACAAAAACTACCCTATGGTATGGATTAATTACAAAAAAAACCACGAGGTTTGATTTTGTATTACACTTTACCTCCTTCATAAGCACAAGCACAAGTATTTCAAAAATTGCAATTACCCCCTTACGTTACTTTTATATCTCTTCATCGTAGAGGGTGATCGAATATGGAGCGGTTCGGGTAGTTGTTCCGGGTACTTTCCCACTTGGTTGTCTTCCAATTCACCTAACAAAATTTGAGACCAGAGATGCAAGAGCATATGACCAATTTCATTGCTTGAAAAATCTAAATGAGTTGTCAAATTACCACAATTCTCAATTGCAAAGAGCCATTGAAGAGGTGAAGAAAGAGCATCCAAATGTGACCATTTTGTATGGTGATTATTACAAGGCTTACATTGCACTTCTACAAAATGCAAGTCGCCTAAGTAAGTAGTTTTTCCTTTCTATCTAATTTGCTTTACATAGTTACTTATAGTTGTATGTTGGGATTTGAATTTGAAAAAGTAGTGTTTGGAAAAATAAGTAATAGATAATTACAAAAACTACCCCGAGGTTTGAGCTAATAACAAAAAAAAATCAAAGATTTTTATAAATTATTAAAAAAATGAGATTTGATTATGTATTACATTTTAACCCATTCATATGTGAAAACATTTCAAACATTCATTTTACATTTGTAAAAATATTACAGTTATGCCCTTACACATAATCATATCTCATTTGGGATAATTACAAAAACTACAAAAAAAAAAAAACCAAATAAGTTTTAAAAAATTACAAAAACTACGCCTGAGGTTTGATTCTTTCTTAATTGGGGTTAACTATAATACTTAAGATGGGCGATTTTTGATAAAAATATTCTTATAAAGGAGATAAATGTAAGAAGGAATCAAACCTTTAATTTTTTTTTGTAATTTTGAAATTTCTCTATTTTTTTTTTTTGTAATTAAATCCCAAACCTTGGGGTCTTACTACTTTTGGTTTGTCTTGATATACAATTTTTTCTCACACACACAAAAAAAAAAAAAAAATCTTGTTTTGCAATTAGGATTAAATGGCCAACCTAAGTAGATTTTTTTTTTGGAAATTACAATTTGATAAAATATTTTTATAAAAATCCAAATATACTAAAAACCCATCTAGTATGGCCTTTAATTAATTTTTATGTTTTTCAATATCCCCCCCCCCCCCCAAAAAAAAATGTTTCTACAATTAATTAATGAATTTCTTCAAACATTACTTTGTAGGGTTTGATGTGAAGAATTTACAAAAAGCATGTTGTGGGATTGGAGGAAAATATAATTTTAGCTTGGATAGAATGTGTGGTGGGAGTGGTGTTCCTGTTTGTGCTCAACCTGACACTTACATAAGTTGGGATGGAATCAATTTGAGTGATAAAGCTTATGGATATATTGCACAATTACTCATTGGTGATATATTATCCAAGATCAAATGCAATATTGCCTAAATTATGATGTTTTTTAAGTTTCTTTTTCCATGTTCTCTATTCAATTTTCTTGTTTGATAAAGTGAATGATTGAGAATTTGAGTGGATTCATTGCAATATATAGATTGATGGTTATGTGACATTGTGAAACATTTTTATTTAAAGTTAATAAATTATTAATAGGGAACCTATTGCCAATATCATTACTCTCAAATTAATGTGAATGTGGATAGTTTAACTAAGGTTGCAGAAAGAACTAGTTGAGTGGCAGACAGACGCCTAGAAATTTTCCATTTTTTTTTATTCTGGCTGATTTTTGGCCGTGTAGGCCCGATTCTTTGCTGAAACGATTTTTTTCCACCGATTTGGGTAAAATCAGTTCAACCTAGGGGCACCTAGGCTGATTTTTACACCACTGAGTTTAACTAGCGTAAACTGAGGCTCCACCCTATGCAGTTATAATGAATGGAGTACGAGTTAGAGTGAAAATATGGTTAATTAAAAAAAATGAGTTTTAATTTTATACTTTTAAGTTTTTATTTAAATTGGTATTCATATATTTAAAAGATTTTCAATTTTTTTTAAACTATAATATGTTAACTTTTTATTAAATTTAGCCAATAAAAGAAAAATAAATTTATTTGGCCAAGTTAAAAACTCATTTTCTTTTATCATGAACAATATTTATTTTTTAAAATTTATTGAAAGTTTGAATTAAAAAAAATCCACTAGCCAGTAGTCGGTAACATTTATTTGTTATAGCACGAATTTCTCCATTTATTTCAAAATCGAAAAAATAGGACTAAATTTCCCAGACTGAACTTAGAGGACTAAAAGAATAATTTTGATCGACAGCCCACATGAAGTCATCGTTAAAATTAAAATTTAAAATTTCTGCCATTGGACTGCACCCCTGAAGACTTTTTAGAACAATTCTTGAAGTATATGCGCTGAATTAGCATAGATACTGCATCACTTTGATGGATGAGTGCTGTCATATGCGTCTTCCAAAGACTCAGGTCACCTCCTTTACGACCTCTGCTTCATCCATGGCGCTGCTCCTCAACTCTCCCTATCTACGTTTCTTCACAAACCTCCGCAAACACATTTACTCGCACCACAGATTCAGATCTCGGGGCCCTCCTAGCTTCTTGTGGGAGAGAAACCAATCTTCGTTTAGGTTCGTGTCTCCACGCCTCTATTATCAAGAGCCCACCATCTTTTGACGTCGGAAACCCACTTACTCATAGGAGTGTCCATGTAATTTACAACTGTTTACTCCATATGTACTGCAAACGCGGTGGGCTTTACGATGCAGTTAAGGTGTTCGACGATATGCCCCTTAAAGACACTGTCTCGTGGAACTCGCTTATTTCGGGTTTCTTGAGACTCGGGGAGTTGAAACTAGGATTTGGGTATTTCAAATTGTTGTTTGATTCTAGTATCTATAGGTTTGATCATGCGAGCTTAACTTCGGTGCTATCGGCTTGCGGAGGAACTGAGTTGCTTGAAATTGTTAAGATGATACATGGGTTGGCGATTTTGAATGGTTATGAAAAGGAGATAACAGTGGGGAATGCATTAACTACATCCTATTTTAGATGTCAGTCTTTTGAGTCGGGTATGCGTGTTTTTGATGAGATGGTGGAGAGAAATGTTGTTACTTGGACAGCTGCTATTTCGGGTCTAGCACAAAATGAGTTTTATGGTGACAGCTTGAGGCTGTTTGTGGAAATGCACCAAAGTATGGTGTCCCCCAACTGTTTGACCTATTTGAGTGCGCTTTCGGCGTGCTCTGGACTGCAAGCCCTGAAGGAGGGTGCTCAGATTCACGGTGTTGTTTCGAAGTTGGGGTTTCAATCGGATTTGTGTATCGAAAGTGCATTGATGGACATGTATTCAAAATGTGGTTGTGTGAACGATGCGTGGCGGATATTTGAGTCTGCTGAGGTATTTGATGAGGTGTCTCTAACGGTTATACTCGTCGGTTTCGCTCAAAATGGATTTGAGGAAGAAGCAATACAGATGTTTGTGAAAATGGTCAAGGCCGGAACGTATATTGACCCAAACATGATTTCTGCCATTCTAGGTGTATTCGGGATCGATACTTCTCAGGGTCTCGGTGTACAACTTCACTCTCTGGTTATCAAGAAAGGCTTTTTTTCCAATGTCTTTGTCTGCAATGGCTTAATCAACATGTATTCCAAATGTGGGGAGTTGGAAGAATCTGTTAAGGTCTTTCACTCTATGCCTCACAAGAATCAAGTTTCATGGAACTCCATAATCGCAGCTTTTGCCCGTCATGGGGATGGGTTGAAAGCACTACAGTTTTACGAAGAAATGACGTTGAACAGTATGGAACCAACCGATGTCACGTTTCTATCGTTGCTTCATGCTTGTAGTCATGTCGGGTTACTCCAAAAGGGAATGGAGTTTTTACAATCCATGGAGAAAGCATATAAAATGCATCCAAGAATGGAGCATTACGCTTGTATGGTAGACATGCTTGGCCGAGCCGGGCTTCTGAGAGAAGCTAAAAATTTTATCGAGGGACTAAAAGTAAAGCCTAATGCACTTGTTTGGCAAGCATTACTCGGCGCTTGTAGTATTTACAATGACATTGATATGGGGAATTACGCGGCTGATCAGCTAGCTCGGGCAACACCAGATAGTCCGGTGCCGTTTATTTCAATGGCGAATATTTACTCTTCTAGAGGACGATGGAATGAAAGAGCGAGTACGATCAAGAAAATGAAGGATACAGGGGTCGCGAAAGAGACGGGAATAAGTTGGATTGAGATCGAGAAAAGGATTCACAGTTTTGTTGTTGCTGATCGAATGCATCCAAGAGGTGATGATGTTTATGAAATACTGTTGAAGCTGTTTGGACATATGAGAGATGAAGGCTATCCAAATGATTTTCCTCTTTTGTATTTCAATTAAATGAAATTTTAAAGAGAGTGCTAGTAACAAGAAATGTATTGTTGTTTCTTTTTTTTTCGACCCAGAGTATCCCACACCAGCCTAAACCGGCCTAAAGAAATGTATTGTTACTTGACAAAAGTTAATTCTTGTCGACAGATTAATTAAACTTATTTTGATTTTTCTAGTTTCTGCAGTAACAATAGAGCATGTATCTTCATATTTGTCTAGGCGAGATTGAATAAGAGAGAATATAATTTTTTGGATAGTTTATTACTTATGCATTTTCAGAAGGAAATTGTCAAACTTTTGGGATTGACTCGATTGTATGATTGGATGATTTTGATATTATAAAGAAATGTCAAACACAAATGAGTTATTACAGTTAGAGTGTCAAACGAGATGGGCCGATGCCGATTTGCCGGATCAAAGCAAAAAATCGGGTCTGAACGGGCCAAACAGTAACCAAACCACTATTTTTGAAGCTCAGCTCAGCTCGGCCACAAAAATACAAAGAAAAAACTAGGTCGGCCTGATTTTTCAAGCTTAATGGTCAGGCCGAAAAAGCACGACTCATTTCATGCCTAAGAAAACGCAGTTCAACTCGGCCTTTTACCGGGCTAAAATTGACAGCCCTAATTACAGTACAATGATCATTTGTTATTAGTGTCTTGGAAACTTTAATATGAGAATTGTTTGATTCCCATGTAACTTTTTTCCAACTTTAATTTAACTTTTGTTTGCTTTCCATTTGTTTAAAAATATATTTTTTTGTTGTAATATATATACAAATACGACAAATAATGTTATTTGTGGGTTAATCCCACAAAATCATATGGAATTAAATCGTTTACGCTCCTCCAGCCACCGACCCAACCCCCAGGCCCCTCACCGATATTATAGCCGTTATAGGGATCACCTACTATTGAACGGTTCAGATTGCTCCAATTTCAAAACTCGTTTTCAAAAAGAAAATAAAACGAAACCCCTTTCCCGACCGTTAAAACATTTATCTCTCTCTCTCTCTCTCTCTCTCTCTCTCTCTCTCTCTCTCTCCATTTGAGCTCTGAAATTCGTAGTTTACTTCATCGTTTTCACTCAATCAAGCAGAAAGAGGCTGTTTCAACCGTGATAATGGACGGTATTTTCTCATTCCCTCTCTCTCTCTCTCACACACACAGACACACATTTTACTGTGTTCTTTAGGTAATTTGTTGGTTGTGGATTTTATTTACAGATCGAACCCTAGAGATCTTGTGTTCGAATTTTGACCATGCGATTACTCTATCTCCTCGTAAGGCTGGTTCGTTTAAGTTCTTTTCTTTACTGTTTTCTCTTTATATCTGCAATTATTTGTTGACTTGTGTGAAGTCGATTTTAATTTCATTTCCTTTTCTTTAAAAAAAAAATTTGATGCAGATCAAACTGTGGAGACTCCAAAGGAAAAATCTGGTTAGTCTCTTATCCTTTCCTCTCTCTGTTTTTTTTTTCTCTGTTAGAAAGGATATCGGAATTTGTTTATTAGTGTGGTTAAATTTTTTTCCCGAGGTTTAACCCGGTTAAAGATTTATGTGGCTCGAAATTTTTTCAAGAATTTCTAAATCTTGAATTTTGGAGGCATGAAATTCAATTTGATGACATCAATCAAATTGTGGGAAAATCTTGAGATTTTTTTAGAGAAAGATGGAGATAATACTAGTCGAATTAGGTTGTTTGATTTAAAGAATTGAGATAAGTATTATTGTCTGAGACTCATCTTCTGGTTTTGGGGTGTTTAGGACAACCTGAAACAAGTAGTGATTTAGTGAATACAAGTGGTGCCTCTGATGATACCCAAGAAATATGTTCTTATAAAGGCCAGACTCTGCCGATTTTTCAGAAAATCGAAGACCTCAGCAACAAAGTACAGGTAAATAAGTGATTATCAAGAGCATTTCCATTTCACTTTCTCTTTTCTTTGTTTGACTATATCATTACTCTGTTTTCAGGGTATTAGGAAGGAGCACGCACGTCTGTGCAATGAAGTAAAGGGCATGACTGCTGATTCTTTACTTGGTTCTGAAGCATTCACCGCTCTTCAGAATCTAAGTGCGTCGCCTCTTGTGAACTATCTTAAGTCTCCTTGAGAATTTTCTAGAAAATTTGATTTAATTTTCTAAATTTTTATCCGCGGTATTTTATTAAATTTCAGGTGCAGAACATGAACTTCTGAAAAATAAGTACCATAAAGAGTGTGAGTTACTGAAAAAGAAGTATCTTGAAGAGTGCTCCGAAAGAAAGAAGCTTTACAACGAAGTGATTGAACTCAAAGGAAATATCAGGGTCTTCTGTAGGTGCAGGCCTTTAAAACAAGATGAGATTGCAAAAGGTTCCACCTCGGTGGTTGATTTTGACTCATCTCAGGAAAATGAGCTACAGATTATTTGCTCTGATTCTTCCAGAAAGCAATTCAAATTTGATCATGTATTCCGTCCTGAGGACGACCAAGGTAACGACATAGAATTTAAAATCGATGTGTGTTTTGCTAAACGAGGCCTCTACTTTGAGCTGCTGTACAGTTTTTGTTTTGTTCTTGTACCACTCCCATTATTAATTCCATGACATTTCTTATATGCAGAGGCTGTCTTTATTCAGACTCTGCCTATAGTGACCTCTGTATTGGATGGATACAATGTGTGCATATTTGCATACGGACAAACTGGTACAGGAAAGACATACACAATGGAAGGAACACCAGAAAATAGGGGTGTAAACTATAGGACTCTGGAGGAGCTCTTTAGGATATCTAAGGAGAGGAGCAGTATTTTCAGATATGAATTGTTTGTCAGCATGTTAGAGGTTTACAATGAAAAGATAAGGGATCTCCTCGTTGACAGCTCGAAAGAACCTGCCAAGAAGTAAGCCTTTATCAATGTTTTCCTGCTTGCCTGTTCTTGAATTGTGTCATTGTCTTGGGGGAAGCTTATGCGCAAAAATTCGATGCAGAAACTAGATTTTTCAGTATGCTAAAGAATTTTTCCTATCTCAAAATGAGAAAAATGAAAAAAATAAACAAGACTGCAGTTTTTTTTCCCTTTTTCATCTTTTTAAATATTGGTCTATATTGTAATTATAGAGACTCTACGAATGTAGGTTGGAGATAAAACAATCAGCTGAGGGTACACAGGAAGTCCCGGGACTTGTTGAAGCTCGCGTATATGGTACAGATGAAGTTTGGGGCCTGCTCAAATCAGGAAGTCAAGTAAGATCTGTTGGATCAACCAACGCTAATGAGCTCAGTAGCCGTTCTCACTGGTAATTATGAACACATTCTGCTATCGGCATTGCTTTTTCTCGGTTTTCCAGCTAATTCAGAACTAAAATAAACCTAAATGGGGTCCTTACTGTAATGAAAATGTTGTTTTCCGTTTTTCTTTTCTTTTAAAATATTGCTGCAGTTTGTTGCGGGTTACTGTGGTGGCAGAAAATGTAATAAATGGGCAAAGGACAAGAAGCCATTTGTGGTTGGTTGACCTGGCAGGAAGTGAGCGTGTTGGTAGGATTGAAGTTGAAGGTGAAAGATTAAAGGAATCACAGTTCATAAATAAATCCTTATCAGCTCTCGGGGACGTTATTTCTGCTCTTGCCTCCAAAACGTCTCATGTTCCTTACAGGAACTCCAAACTTACTCATATGCTGCAAAGTTCTTTAGGCAAGTTTTCTTGACTAAAAACTTATTCACTTGTAGCCCATTTTCCATGCAATGGCTTAGATTAACATAAGATGTAAACAAAAAAAAAAAAAAGAAATAGTTCTTAGTTGATTTGCATGATTAAGATACTATGGAGAATGCTCTCTTGACAAGGCAATATGTAATGGAGACAAAGTGATTCTTTCTTATAACTTTGCATATATATAACACCAAGTGGAACTTTATGCAGGAGGAGATTGTAAGACCTTGATGTTTGTTCAAATCAGCCCAAACATGGCTGACTTTGGAGAAACTCTTTGCTCCTTGAATTTTGCAAGTCGTGTCAGAGGAGTTGAACATGGGCCTGCTCGGAGACAGCCGGATCATGCAGAGCTTTACAAATACAAGCAGCTTGTAAGAACCAAAAACAATCTAGCCTGAGAATTCTTGCTATATAGATTAACAATTCCTGAAACTAATCTTCTGTGTGTTTTTTTTTTGCCTTTTTTCTAATGCATATAAACAGGCAGAAAAAGCAAAACAAGATGAGAAGGAAACAAAAAAGTTGCAGGACAATGTGCAGTCTCTGCAGTTAAAACTTGCTGCTAGAGAACATATTTACAGGAATCTCCAAGAAAAGGTACAAATATAAGTGGAAGATTACAAAGTTTTTAATCATCCATAAAGAATGTGAAGTTTTATTTTAGTCGACACGAAGAAAAGTAGTGATCATATTTAAGTTTGGGATAATTGCAAAAGACCCCCTGAGGTTTGGGATAATCACAAAAAAACCAAAAGATGTTTTAAAATTACAAAAAGCCCCTCAGGGTTGATTATGTATTAATTTAAGGGGGTAACTGTAATTTCTAGAAATATCAAGGGGGGGTTTTGAAATATGTTTTGTTTATGGAAAAGGAAAATGTAAGAAAGAATCAAACCTCGAGGTTTTTTTTGCAGTTTTAAAAAATGTCTTCGTTCTTTTTTTTTTTAATTAGCCCGAACCTCAGTTTTTTTTTTGGTAATTATTCCTTTCATTTTTTGCAGTTTGATCTATATTAGGAGCTGAACTAGAAGTGTTCCTTTTGTTTCTTACTCTGAAATTGCTTGAAAATACTCTTAACAGGTTCGGGATCTCGAAAACCAATTAGCAGAGGAAAGGAAAACAAGGTTGAAACAGGAAAACAGAGCTTTGGCTTCAATTTCTACTCAGCCAACTATATCAACATCATCAAACCAAGCACAAAAGACCTCAACTGATAGAAAACCACCATTGGCTCCATCAAAATTGAGGCCACCGCTTAGAAGAATTTCAAACCTCATGCCCGTTCCATCTCCTGCTCCCTCGAAGAAAACCCGCATGTCCTTTCTCCCAGTCGTGAGCGAAGACAAAGAGAATATATCGAGACCATTACTGAAAGAACACAACGGAAAGCCAATTTTGAAACCGAGACGAGGTTCTATTGCTGTAAGACCACCTCCAGCAGCAAGTCAGCCCAAAAGGAGGTCTTCCATTGCAACTCTCCGGCCCGAATCCAACACGAATATGATGACAACGCCACTTCAATCCTCTAGATCAAAAACTGACCGTATCATGGGCCGACAATCTTTTGTTTGGGACCCGCAAAGAGTATGGCGAACTTCGAGAGTTTCTTCTCCATTGCCACAGTCGAGGGAAGCGTCCACTGCATCAATAGAAGCAACACCTGTTGGTCCTAAAAGTAGCAAATTTAGAGGCAGTCCTCCTTCACAGGCAGGTTCGTGGAAACCAAAGCATCCGACGGTTGTAGCACTACAAAAGAAACACTTGGTTTGGAGTCCACTGAAGTTGAAAGGCATGAAATACAGAAGGAATTCATTAATGTCCTCTTGAAGCAACAAAACTATCAATAGCCTCAAAACCAAGTTTTTTTTATATCCCTTCATTTCTTTATTTTATAGGTGTTGCCAGTGTACGCGTCTTGCTTGCTTGTATCGATCTTTCTTCTAGACCATCATTACTTGCTATGTACCTTGCACATGAATGTGTTAAGACATTTTTTTCTACAAAGTTGTGCTACACAACTTAGTTGCAAAAGGGTTTTGTTCACTTATTTCCTTATTTTTTTATTATAATAATAGTTTTTTTCTTTTGTCTTGCGTAATATTCTTGTCTGGTCAAAACTCAAAATCCATAACTCGCACATGTGTAACCTTTTATAATTTTGCATTTGAGACGTTGATTGATAGCATCTGCTTTGCTATTTGGATGTGTAACCTTTTATATTTTTGTTTAGTGATTGAGAGAAGATTTTGGGGTTGAATGGGAGAAGGCGAGTTTGATGTGATGATGTATTGAGATATGCATGTATTAGTAGAGAAATACATCGGGAAACGCAATATATTTTTAGTTGGTGATTGGGGGAAGTGGGTGATAGGGGAAATTGAAGGAAACATATTTCAAAGACGAGAGATTTTTGAAAAATCCCTTGAGGTTTGATTCGTCTTACATTTTCCCCCTTCATAAGCAAAAATATTTCAAAAATCACCCTGATATTTTTAAAAATATGACAGACACCCCCTTAAATTTAACACATAATCAAATTTGAGGAGGCTTTTTGTAATTTTGAAAAATCTTTGGGTTTTTCTGTAATTAGCCCAAACCTCAGGGGGTCTTTTGTAATTATCCTTTTTATTATGTTTAATTAACCCATTTTTTTTGTGCAACATGAACATTTGTTTATGATGTTAATGACAATATGCACCCTTTTGATTTCAGTTCCAATATTACTGGTAAAGTACTGCTCAAGCAGAAATCTTTTTTCTATGAAAGACAAGGCTTGCCTTGATAGATGAAGGTCAAATGAGTGACAAAACAAGAACCATTCACAATTTGAAAAGGGCTATTTCAAGCAAAATTACAAAAAACGTATCTTATTTACCAATCAAAGATTGGAATTCACAGTGGTTGACATTGAGGAAATATCTACAACACAAACAATATCTCATCATATAAAAAACCAACAAAATCAAACATGTACTTCAAATTCTCCGAGGCGAGAATCGGACAGACAAAGATGTCGGACGCTCATTCTTCTGCATAGAATTTCTTCTTCTCAATGGTGATACCAGCCTGTTTGCTATCCTTGATGGCGAAAACGATCTTTGCAGCTTGGCTGCAGCAACAAATGCCTTTGGTGGTGACGATTTCTTGCTCAAACCAGCTATCCGTGTAGGCGAAATACAAACAGGACGGCTTTTGATTTTCGCTTGGAACTTTGAGGCCGGAGGTGACCTCATCAAAAACTTATGCGCAGTTTGTCGACTTTTCGCAATTTCCGGAAACTTCAACATCTCCTCCTCATTCTTCAGTACATGTTTTCTACTCTTCAGTGGTGAAACTAGCCTGTTAGCAAGCCGTGATGGCGAAAACGACCTTCGCAGCTTAGCTGCCTTTGATGACGGCGAAATGGAAAGAGGAGGGCTTTTGATTTTCACTTGAGGTGACTTTATCAAAAACTTGTGCGGCGTTTGTCGATGATTTCTTGCAATCACCGGCGACTTAGTAGTCGTCTTGCACAAGTTTTGTTGTTTTGATGTGGGCGACGATGAATGGAACAATGGGTTCGGGAATAGGACGGTCTTTCTAGCCCACGGCCTATTCCTTGGGGAAACTCTGTTAGCTATATACCGGCAATTTTCCTTGTCACACTCTCTATTCTGCACGGGCGAAGAGAGCTTAAAGTTTATTCTGGATTTTGCCCGTTGAAGAGATGGCGTATCAGAATCTGAGCGTATTGTACGCAGCACGACCTGTTTCTCTCTCTTTCTACGCGCTTGCAATAGTAGTCCTGAATTTTCCGCGTTCGGTGACTTTTTAGGCTGCCTCCTCTCTGTCAGTGGAGTTTTTGGGTCGACATTGGTTGTTGCTGCTGGTTTTTTCGTGTTAGAAGAAACCGCTTCGACAATGTTTTGTGCGAATTGAGTTGCTTGTAAGATTTCGCCGATTGTTTCTCCCAACAGCATTGCTGGCAACGACATACGTCGCCATTCGTCTGATATGAAACAAGCATGCACAAGTTAGACACGAGAGTGTTTGCAAAAACGCTAATTTTGCTTCATTTAATTAAAATCTAAAAGCAGAAAGATGGACGCTTTAGATTTATGGTTCGACTTTTGGCATAACTTTCACAAACGAACAAGTATTTTTACAACATTTTCACTGAACATACTCTCAACTTCCGATTCTATTTGCAAACACTACTAACTTACGGTTATTTCTGCTACAATAAATCAATTCTTCTAAAAGCAAAAGCTTTTGCAAACACTTATAATATATTCGAGTTGAAGAATTTTTCGTATTAGATGTAAGAAGGCAAGAAGGATGAACATTGAACCTGTAATTACTGGCAGCTTTCCAGGAGGGGACTTTCGAGGATTAGCATTTTTCATCCTTCAAAATTACAAGTGATTGTGTAAGTAAAGAAATGAAGGGTTAATTACAACTTAATTACAAAAAAACCCATCTAACTTTCAAAATTATAAAAAGTACCCCTGAGAGCAAAAGATATTTCAAAATCACCCCTCATATTTATAAAAATGTTACAGTTTACCCCTTAATTTTAAACTTAATCAAACCTTAGGGGTACTTTTTTGTAATTTTGAAAGTTAGCTGGGTCTTTTTGTAATTAGGTCATACCTCAGGGTACTTTTTGTAATTATCCCAGAAAAAAATGAAACATGATAATTGCATCCAGAAAGAGAAAATATACCTCAATGATTCTTGTTTACAACGTAGACTTGTCCGAAAATAGGTTGTACTACTCCGAGGACTTAAACTCACACCAGATATTACTTTTGTCCCACCTCTTACTGTGTATTGCAGCTCTTGCAATCTAGCCATACATTTATCCACCTGAACCCCCACAAAACACACAATATTAAGCCACATCAAAACAAGGGATAATTACAGAAACGCCCCTAAGTTTTTTGAAAATTGCAAAAACTCCCTTGAAGTTTGATTCCATCTTGCGTTCATTTCTAGAAATATTACAATTGCCCTTAAAATTAAGAAAATCAAATCCGATGGGGCTTTTTGGCAATTATCCCAAGCCTTAGGGGGTCTTTTGTAATTATCCCTCAAAACAATGAAATGACATATAATTCAAAATTTTGCCCCATTCAGATTTTGAAATTGTAAAATATATATCTCCCCTCAAACATGTCTTGATAAACATGTATTCTATTATTAATTACAGAACTGGGAATCAAGAAAATTTTCACTTTCTGGTTGTATAAGCATTGGTTTCTTTTATTTTTTCAATCATCATAGTGAGTCCCAGTTGAACTGTTAATAAAATTTAGGGATAATTACAAAAACCTCCCTGAGGTTCGGGCTAATTACAAAAAAACCCATTTTTTTTGAAAAATTACAAAAAAAAAAAACCTTAAGGTTAACTGCGTCTTACGTCTTTCCCCCTTCATAAATAAAAACCATTCCAAAACCCCCCTAATAGTTATACAAACATTACAATTACCCCCTAAGACATAAGCAAATCTTATGAGCCCTTTTGTAATGTGGAAACATTTGCAGTTTTTTTTGCAATCAACCCAAACCTCAGTGGTTTTTTGCAATTATCCCTAAAATCTACCAATTAAGATTTCATTTTGAACAAAAAACACAAAAAAAGAGAAAAAAAATGAAATCTCCAGAAATAAAAAAATAAAGGCGATTGATTACATGTAAATTGTGTTTCACCTTCTTAACCGTTTCCCGGAGAAGAGTGGGGCTGAGGGGCGGCGGCGCCATCAGCATTTTCCTCTGCACCTTTGGTGGGCTTCTTGCAACCATTTTTTTTCACAACTCGATGAAAAAAAAGATGGGTTTTTTTTTTCTTCTTTTACACACACTGTGTGTGTGTGTGTCTGTGTGTGTGTGTGGATGTATAAATCTTGTAAAACTGAGATAGTTTTTGTCTCAGAGATGAAGTTCAGTGAGAAAAGGTCAAACTTGTATTTGGAAACCTCTTTTTTGTGTAACGGATAGTTTTCGTATGTTGTTCCAACGGTCGAATACATTGGCGGAAAGTAAACGCCTATAAACGGCTACATTCTTAATTCTTTTATTATAGAATTTAAAATAATTATTAACGTCTTTAAATGCCTTTTTGACTTTCGAAAAATAAAATTCACTTTAACTAAACCCTATTATATAGTGTAAAGATTTTTGGCTTTATAGAAGTTCAAACAATCACAAAAATATTTAGTAAAATATCTTATTGATGAATTAAATAAACATAGACAAAAAAAAAAGTGTAAATGATAAACTCTCGGAGATGAAAAATAGTTAAGAAATTGATTACTAAAAAAGGACCTATTTTAGATATATCAATGTATGTATGTTCAATGTATGTATGTTTAAGGTGGGTATTTGCCAGTTGGCAGTGTAAGTTTATTTGAGTAATGAATATATTTCTATCGTTTCGGAAAAAAAAAAAAAGGACCTATTTTAGATATATCAACTCAAACTTTCTAAACATGAAATTAATTGAATATATAAGGTTTCAATCTTCACATAAGTTTAATTTAATAAAATATAAAAATGGATGTTAATTTACATATTTATATAAAAATAATTAAAGAATAGAAACTTGACACATTACTCAATTACTATTTTCCTATTTACTAACTTGACCCAATTTTTCTATTTGGCCCGACAAGTAGATGTATCAAATGGGCCGGGTTGGGCCGACATCGGCCCATCGGGCCAAAGCAAAAAAAATGGGTTCGGGCTAAACAATAACCGGATCACTATTTTCGGAACCCAGACCAGCCCACTCCATGAAAATACAAAAGAAAAATCAGGCTGCACCGGTTTTTCGTGCCTTGGGCCAGGCCAAAAAGGTATGACTCATTTCATGCCCTAGAAAACGCAGCCTAGTCATTTTATCGGGTCGGACCAAAATTGACAACTTTGCCGACAAGCCACCATTAGTTTAACTCGATTTTTCTATTTGGCCAAGTGGGCCAGTACGATCAAACCCGACGCATTTGACAAGCTCTACTTGTAGAGCTATCAAAATGATCTAGCTTCGTTGGCCCCGCTTGTCGGGTAAAGATTAAAAATTGGGTCGGCCCGAGCTAAATAGTAACCGGACCACTGATTTTAGAGCCCAAGTGCCCAACCCATTAAATTACATGTAAAAATCGGACCTACTAGGTTGGGCCAAATAGTCCCTTTTTATCGGGCTTAATAAATCACATCCCAACTGGTAAAAATACTGGGGCGATCCAAAATTGACAGCTCTATCTACTTGTAACATCAATTTCAAATCTAATACATATTTAAGCTCCACTCAAACAAAAAAAAAAAATACATATTTAAGCAAAATACGACTCAAACAATTAATATATGTCTCTTTCTTATATGAGACTGTAATAAATTAACTTAATTTCTCAACTCTATATAATTCAATTGACAAAATATAAAAATATGAGTTTTTTTATTAGTTTGAATTTGAAACATTATTTCTAATAAAAATGATATATATATATATATATATATAGGATCGTCTCATGATCCATGAAACCGTCTCCTTCGAGTTTTTTTGTATGTGATATGATATGTTGTTAATTATACTTCTCCATTTGATTATTTGAAGGAATTGAAGTGTTTTTGGGTGTAGAATGTGAAAAAATGAGCCGCGGCGGTCGTAGCAGTAGCAGTGTAAATTCAGTGTTCTACGCGGAGACTTACCATCCGATCCAAGCCGGAAGCATTGACGGAACCGATATTCTCCCCCACGACAACGCCGTTTACAGAGCTCTTCTCTGTTCCAATGCCGCCCTCTGTAACTACTCCTACCTTCTCCGCTACCTGCTATTGTTTACCGATTTGTGGTGATTAGGGTTCCTTTTATTGAATGAAATTATGCTGCTCAATTTTTCAGATGACCCATTTGGCGACCCAAAAGTTATTGGCGACCCTTATTGCACTCTATTCGTCGCTCGTCTCTCTCATCTCACCACTGAAGATACTCTTCGCAAGGTATACATGTATTATGTTTTTTGTGCGTGTATGTATGTGTGAGTGTGTATATATAAATTTATTGATTTGGAACTGGAAATAGGAATGTAGTATTGTTGTACTTCAGTAACCTGCCTGGTTTCTTTTGTTGATCTGTTATCAGGCTATGAGCGAATATGGGAGGGTCAAGAACTTGCGTTTGGTCAGGCATATAGGTAAACTTTTCTCTTTGATCTGTATCGTTCCAATTTTATCGGATGTCCCCGAAGGGACAAACTTTTCTCTTTGATAAGAATATCAATTCTGGTCATTTTTTTTTGGTTTCAGTAAGAGCAAGCAAATTGCTCGGTAAAATTCAAATAATTTCAGATTTTCTTTGCATTTCTGCAAATTTTTCTATACCCCACTGCAGCTCTGAATTTCCTCTGTGGCATCCTGTACATTTGTACATTAAATCAATTGATGGAGGATCAATAATAAAATTGCATTTCATATGCTCATTTAGTGTTGGCAAACTACTTCCAAACTGCCATACTTATTCCTTAAGTCACACTAGAAGCTTCTTTGCTTACTAGTTTTTTATGCATTGGGGTGAATGGAGATGCGACTGAGTATAATTCCGTTTCTCTCTCCTACTCATAGAGAAAAGAAAAAGGAAATGAGTACCGTGGGTTGGCCCCTTTCTCCTTTCGCAAGGACAGAAGTAGATGGGCATATATCACAGTTTTTCATTGTCTTTTAATTGATAAGAGGCAGTGGGAAAGCATGCTAAAAGAAGAACCAATCCATTAGCTTATCACTATGATTATTTTGGTGCATAATATAATTATTCAAAATATATAAAGTGTAAATTATGAAGCCAATTTTATGAGATTATATTCTAAGGAGCTTAAAATTGTTGGAAAAAGGATTTCCTGAAGCGCTGTCCAAAGGAAATGTAACTGAAGTGAAAAGGTCAATAATGATAACATAATTCATGCTGTACACTGCTGCAGTTCAAAGAACGAATAGCTGATATTAGAGTTTGAAGAGCAGTAAAATTCTTGCCAGAAGAGCTTCATGGAGGCTTAAGATTTACCTCTATATGTACTCATGGTTAAAAGTTTATATGCGTGTTTTTCGTTACCAGTCATTTTCTTTTTTATGCACACGCTATTATGCTGAAACTTCTAGGAGGACATGCTTGCGAGTAATGTTGCAACCAAAAGGGTTTATTTGAAGAAAAGATACACTGATTAGGGACTTGTCTCCACATAAAATTCAATACATAAATGCTCTTTTCCATCTTACGACAATCGTAGCTTATACGAAGAATGGTGTTCATGCAGAAAGGCATGTAATATTGGTAAATAAGATATAGCTTTTACTGAAGTGCATATGTAAAGGCTGCACATTTTAACGGGTTATGTATGAATCTTATAGCACATTGTTATCTTTAGAACTTGATCAATATCATATGGTACTAACCCATGAGAAGTGAAAGGATATAACACCTTGCTTTCATCTTGAGGCTTGTTCCAGTTCTGTGACAAGGCGCTTTATACAAGTCTTTTTTTTTTTTTTTTGCTTTTCCCCCTCATGAAACAAGTTCAGTAGACTTACTTTTATGCAGTGACGGGTGCCTCACGTGGTTATGCATTTGTTGAGTTTGAAACAGAGAAGGAGATGCGTCGAGCATACAAGGTGATCTATGTTTGCAAGATCAACAGCTTGATCTTTGCTCCCTTTCATCTTTCATTTGTCTTCTTGGCTTCGCTCATTGGTTTCTGCATTGCTTTTTCTTTTACTAATTTTTGACTAGTTACTTGTTGTAGGATGTATGCATCTCCCATCGTACAACATCTTAGTAGTTTATTCTTCGAACAATCAAACCCTTAACATATAATTTTCCTGGAGCTGAGTTATAGTTCTCAAATCTCAACTTAAGCCTTATCCCATGGTAATAGTAGGTTCTTACATAGATCCTTTTCTCCTTGCTCCTTATCAAGGACTGTTTTCAAACTAGAGTTGTAGAAGCATATATTCTGTGAGTTAACTCCTGGAACTGCCATGTATATGAGTATATAGGCTTTTTAGGTCTTGGACTTAGCCCACTTTCATTAAGTTTATCTGATTCTTGACGCATGCATTGCTTCAGCTGGGGTGTGACAAGTATCATCACACTAGTACCCAGCCTGAATTGCAAAAACCAACTGCAAATGCCATAAGAAAATGAGAGAATAAGTGGTTCCAGAAGGGACTTTTTGACTAGATTGCTTGATTGTGAAGGTTGGGAGGTACATTTTCAGCCCATAGTAACTGCATCTATTTCTATTAGTGCAAGGTTGGGGGCCACTTTTTCAATCTGTAGTAGCCACATTTAGAATTTCGCATCGAAAAGCATATCCAATTTTCAACGTTAACGACTTTATTATTAATATTAGAGGTGTCAAAATGAGCCTGGCCCGTTGGGCTAGCCCGACCTACCCGATTTTAAGGTTGGACTGGGCTTGAATTTTACAAGCCCGAAAAAAACCGGGCCTAAAAGGCCCGATCCAAGAGGCCCATCTCGGGCCAAAAAAAACCTGAAATTTTCGGACTGAACAAGCCTGTCAATATTACTATTTTTTTAGAAAAGGAAAGTCAATAATTATTAATGACTTTACCACACTAGCGGTCTGAAAAAAAAACCAAAAGCAAAACAAAACGCTACTCATAGGAGTTGGGATCTCCTCCAACTCCTATGAGTACTGCACGTACTAATGCTTCTGTTAGTCGTAGTTCTACAATTAATAAGTCTAAGAACAAGAGTACTATGGATGATAGATTGGATAATGAAGATGTTGATGGGGGAGATGCTAAAAAAGCAAAGTCTGAGGTGTGGAATTATTTTGAAAAGATTGATAAAATAGATGGAGTAGAGAAATGTAATGCAAACGTTGCAACAAATTATATACTCGTAAATTCGATTCTGGCACCACTCATTTAAGGCGCCATTTTGTTACGTGTTATAAAACTCCTAAATTTCATTATGTGGGCTCTTTGTTGGATAACCAAGCTACATTGTTGAAGAAGTGGAAATTTGATAGTAAGCGTTATCGAGAAGCATTATCTAGATGCATTATTCAACATGATCTTCCATTTAGCTATGCCGAGTATGAGATTGTTATTGCTGTAAATCATCATCATCAACTGCACCTTATCCCACTATGTGGGGTCGGTGGTGTGAAGTTTATAGTATCAATTAATTGTCAAAAATTAGTTGACACTACAAATTCACACAAAAAGGAAAATGGCAAAGTATGAGAGTGTTATTGCTGTAAATAAAATCCTAAATCCTGAATTCAAATCCATTAATAGAAACACTGCAAAAGCTGATTGTATGAAAGTGTTTCTAATTGAAAAGGAAAAACTAAAGAGTTTGTTAGCTATTCTTCCTTGGAGATTCTGTTTGACTTCTGATTGTTGGACTGCTGTGACTACACGTGGTTATATGACTATGACTGCACATTATGTTGATGAAAATTGGAAATTAAATACTATATTACTTTCATTTTGTGAGTTAGATAGTCCTCATTTAAGGTATGTATTATCAGGAAAATTGTTTGAAGCAATTAAGGATTGGGGGATAGAATCTAGAATATTTTCACTCCCTTGGATAATGCGTATTCCAATGATAGCATGACAAGAATTTTAAAAGAGAGGCTTAATTTGGGAAATGGCTTATTATGTCAAGATGAAAATTTTCATGTGAGGTGTTGTGCACATATTTTGAATATTATTGTTCAAGAAGGTTTAAAAGCGGCAGAAGATGCTTTGAAAAGAATTAGAGGAAGTGTTAAGTATGTGAAAGCTTCGGATGGGAGGTTGAAAGAATTTCAAAAATGCGTTAAAGAGGTGCACTTGAGTGATGTTGGTGGAAGTTTCTTGAGGTTAGATGTGTCAACTAGATGGAATTCTACATATATGATGCTTGAAAGTGCTATTAAATACCGGCGTTCGTTCTCTAGTTTGAGCTATTATGATAGAAATTACAAGCTTTGTCCAACCAATGAAGAGTGGGAAACAACGGAGAAGATGTGTGCTTTCTTGGCCCCATTTTATCATATTACTAACATGATATCCGGGTCATCATATCCTAACATGATGCCAAATCTATAGTAAACTAAATATATTTATTTACTCAAACTTACATCAAGAATGGATGTCATAGTCATAGATGACGAGTCTCTTCCACTTGTCATTAAATGAGAGTGGTCCTCTTTTGATGAGCTAGAAGGAAATGAGCTTGTCGAGGCTCAATTTTGTTTGTATTCAACAAAAAATTTATACAAAGCTCCCTTTACACTATTTACCTTCCCTTGATAATCTTGTGGGTAAAGTCTCCTATAACAAAAGTTCAAGAATTGCAACTTTGCCTTTGGGTTAATAATACATCCAAATGCAAGAGTAACACAATATTCATTCCAATACTTATCAAATTTGACCTTCATCCTTGTTGCCATATCTTTAATCACCTCCTCATCTTCAGAGGTTAAAAAAAGTTCATTCAACTTCATTTCTATGCTTGCAATTTTCATGAAATATAAGTTGGAGGTAGGATATGATGACCCGGATATCATGTTAGTAATGTGATAAAATGGGGCCAAAAAAGCACACATCTTCTCCGCTCTTTCCCACTCTTCAGTGGTTGGACAAAGCTTGTAATTTCTATCATAATAGCTCAAACTAGAGAACGAACGCCGATATTTAATAGTACTTTCAAGCATCATATATGTAGAATTCCATCTAGTTGACACATCTAACCTTAAGAAAACTTCCACCAACATCACTCAAATGCACTTCTTCAACGCATTTTTGAAATTCTCAACCTCCCATCCGAAGCTTTCACATACTTAACACTTCCTCTAATTCTTTTCAAAGCATCTTCTGCCGCTTTTAAACCTTCTTGAACAATAATATTCAAAATATGTGCACAACACCTCACATGAAAGAATTCACATTGACATAACAAGCCATTTCTAAAATTAAGCCTCTCTTTTAAAATTCTTGCCATGCTATCAGTGGAATATGCATTATCCAAGGTGAGTGAAAATATTTTAGATTCTATCCCCCAATCCTTAATCGCTTTAAACAATTTTCCTGATAATACATACCCTGAATGAGGACTATCTAACTCACAAATGAAAGTAATTTAGTATTTAATTTCCAATTTTCATCAACATAATGTGCAATCATAGTCATATAACCACGTGTAGTCACAACAGTCCAACAATCAGAAGTCAAACAGAATCTCCAAGGAAGAGTAGCTAACAAACTCTTTAGCTTTTCCTTTTCAATTAGAAACATCAATTAGAAACACTTTCATACAATCAACTTTTGCAGTGTTTCTACTAATGGATCTGAATTTAGTATTTAGGATTTTATTTACATCAATAACCCCCTCATACTCGACATAGCTAAATGGAAGATCATGATGAATAATACATCTAGATAATGCTTCTCGATAACGCTTACTATCAAATTTCCACTTCTTCAACAGTGTAGCTTGGTTATCCAACAAAGAACCCACATCGAGTTTTATAACACGTAACAAAATGGCGCCTTAAATGAGTGGTGCCAGACTCGGATTTACGAGTATATAATTTGTTGCAACGCTTGCATTTACATTTCTCTACCCCATCTATTTTACCAATCTTTTCAAAATAATTCCACACCTCAGACTTTGCTTTTTTAGCATCTCCCCCATCAATATCTTCATTATCCAATCTATCATCCATAGTACTCTTGTTCTTAGACTTATTAATTGTAGAACTACGACGAACAGAAGCATTAATACGTGCAATACTCATAGGAGTTGGAGGAGATCCCAATAATTGCAAGTCATCATCAATATTCTCCAAATGTTGATCAATATCCATATCTATTAAATGAGATAAACACTAATATATAGAAAACAATAAACCATTAGAAAATCTCTAATGAACCCATTTAAAGGATAAACAAATTTTTGACACAATCTTTCAATAAACAAAATCTTTCAGTAAACAATTAGAAAATAATAATGCCCAGTAGCAAAGAATAAGAATCAAAAACTACTGTTAACTCCACTTGGCACAACTTGTTTTTTAAATAAAAATGAGAAGTGCTTAACAAATTTTCCAATCAACAAATTTTAATACATTATTTTTATAAAAACACCCTTCCAATCCCCCATTAGATGTATATAATTTCTCAATTCTCAGTAACTGAAAAAAAATTTCAACATGCTTCACATAAATAACAGGTAAACGGACTGTGTTAATAGAGAATTCCCCAATCAACGAACAAAACTAAAATTAACGTAAATATTACTAGAAGAGAGATGGGTGGTTGTCGAATGCCGACTGGTGTGGCAACAGTGGTGGCCGGCGACGCAAGGTTGGTGACGCAGCAGTGGCGGTCGGTGGCTTGGGGGGGGCTGGAGTGGCGGTGGTAGTCTGGTAGACTTAAAGGGTAGGGTTTTGGTTTTATTTTTTTTTTCTTCAGATTGGTTGTGGTAGAGTCATTAATAATTATTAACTTTTCTTTAAAAAAAATAGTAATGTTGACGACTTGTTCAGCCCGAAAAATTCGGGTTTTTTTTGGGCCGAGCCCGATTAGCCCGCCGGGCCTCTTGAGTCGGACCTTTTAGTCCTGATTTTTTCCGGGCTTGTAAAATTCAAGCCCAACCCAACCTTAAAACCGGTTAGGTGTGGCTAGTCCAACGGGCCGGGCTCATTTTGACACCTCTAGTGATTGATGATGATGAGTGATGACATGGAGGATTTATATTTTGTTTATCTTTGTATTTTGGACTTATTTCTACTTTTTTTTTTTTTTTGAGAAAGGACTTATTTCTACTTGGATTCTATGTAATTTGTCATGTTATTATGAGAAAATGAAATGATGTATTTATTGGACATTCTTATGATTAATGGTTTATGTGGTTTGGACCATTTGGTTGTAGTGGGTTATGTGAAAATGAAATGATGTAGTTATTGGACATCCTCTTTGACAAATTAAACATAATTATTTTGAAGGTTTATATGGTTTGGACCGTTTGGTTGTAGACTTGTAGTTTGTTAGAGGTGGATTTAAACTTTTTTTTTCTTTAATAATCTAAAATTAGGGCCGTAAACGATGGCGCGATATGATCCGTATAGCCGACCCCACGTAGTGGGATTAAGGCTTAGTTTGTTGTTGTTGTTGTAATCTAAAATTAGGGCCAATTTTGCAGCCCTAATTAATATACACATTTGCTCCAGAAAAAACCAAAACAAAGAAAGGGACCCGATATGTAAGTATATGGTTCCACCCCTATTCTAGCTAAATAAAACTATCTCCATTAATACATATATTATATACATATTTATATTATAATATAGTGGGGTGGCGGCAGGAGGGGTGAATGCTGGGTGGGATCTTTTGGCTATATGATTATGATTGCCTAAAGAATTCTACACAGCTACTCATATCACTTTCACAGAATGTCATTTGGAGTTTCAAAAGTCGCAGTGTTGGGATCACAACCAGGTCTCGCAACTGTTGTTAGATTACTGAACTCTAATGTCAGTAAAGTCAAGGATTACTGGCGAGGTGGGGAGTCAACAGTTATATTCCTTGTAAAATTCAATTCTGAATCGTTGTTCATCAATCCTTGTAACAATCAAGGAAAACACTAATCATTGGTACACTATATGACGATGGTCACTGATTTTCTGGAGTCTCATCTTCTGAATTTGGTTCAGTGCATTAAGTGTTACATTATCAGGATGGGTTGGAGAAGAGGTTCCTGATGATGTTAAATACAGTCTTGGGCACTTGCATTAAGCTATCTCACATGGCTAATTTGTAGAGGAGAGAAATAAGTTGCAGAGTCTTTGAGGCTCTGAAAATTCTGTATGGGGACCACAAAACAACTATTATCCTTTCAATGATTTGAAAGTTCTCTTGCCAATGGGTTTTCTTCAATTCCTATTGAGTCAGGGTTTAAAGAAAAATAAAGAAAAATCTATGTTGTCTTGCATGGATAGAGGTATAGTGTCTAGGTATCGAGTTAAATATAGAACATGCTAGTTGAAAATATTAGGAAATGTTTTTCGAAATGTCTTTAACCTTGGATGAATCATTGATCTTTCACAACTATAGTGACCTAATATTACGGAGCCAAAAATATGGTTTGCTAATCTCACTTAGATAATAGATATAGAAATGTAATTCCAGAAAAGACTCATAACAGTAAAAGGATGACAAGAAAGAAGACATTTCTTGATGCTTTGTTGTAAAAATGTAGTTAGTGTTTCCCATTTGCCTCAGGTGTCTTTAGTCATATCCCTTTTAAGTGTTTGGAGATTTATATTTTATGTTTTGCATAAAGGTATACAAATAGATTAAACATTGAAATACCTTATAACTAGGCCACTCAAAACTTTCTTGAAAAACGTGCTTTTCTCACTCTTATATTCTGTTATGAACTGTTTTATTATTTCTAAACTCTCTTATGGTGATATATGGTCCTCCAATTCCATTTGAAGTCCGTAGTTTGTTGCCTGCCTTTAAGTAATTTAGCTTTCAACTTCTTGCTTAAATGTACCCTAAATTTGAATGTCCCATTTAAATTATCACTATGTTTTAGATGAGAATTGTAAATACAGTTTTGCCTTTGAACAGTGGAGTGACTCAGAGTCAGTGGAGTCCTATTATTGTTTTAAATGAGGGGGTATTCCTGGAAATGCAATTTTTATTTAGGAAATGAGACATTGTTTGAGGAGATTGCAAATAATGTTTTTTTTTTGGATAAGAAACAATTTTTTTATTAATGTAAGAAAAATTACAAATGGTGGATAAGATATCCACAAAAATTACAAAATATCTAAGCTAATGCTTCAATGTTTAGAAGTACTCAATATTTGGAGATAGGGCATATTTACTTTTTGTATAGATCCAGCTATTCCAGTCCTTTTCTAATCGGCCTGTTATTCCCGTAAATTGCATGATACGCTGTCAAGGAATTTTATATCTACACAGTGTCACTCCAAATAAATGAAACAACACTAAAAGCTTATCAGTTTTGTGGCATTTTTCAGAATGTAAGATTTATGACTGAGCTAGAATATCAATATGTATATTTTAGTAGTGAAAGTTACTACGATACTATCATATGTGGTGCTTTCTTAATGGTCATGCAATTAAGGCTGCAATATTCTTTTATCTGTTCAACTTTCCTTTGAGACTTCAGTGATGTTTATTGTATTATGCTTATTCGTAGGATGCTCATCATACTTTTATTGACGATTCTGAAGTCATAGTTGATTACAATAGGCAGCATTTGATGCCTGGTTGGATTCCAAGAAGGCTAGGTAAGCAAACCTTTTCTTTTGGAATGTGTTTATACTTTGAGGTGCGTAACTTATCGTGTTCGACAGGTGGTGGTCTGGGTGGCAGGAAAGAATCAGGACAACTTCGATTTGGAGGACGAGATAGACCATTTCGAGCTCCACTGTATGTTTATCTTTTCTTGTTTTGTATTTATACTTGTAATGTTTTTTTTTACAAGTTAACATGGATGCTAAAAAACATTTTCTGCATTTCTTTGTGAAGAATGGTATAAGATGAATGGTCTGGAAAAGTCCTATTTGTTATCAGTGAACACTAATGGATCATATTCAATATTTCTTGAGACATAGCAGATGGGTGTGTAAGGGTTTAATCTCATAAGAAAGGAAATTAATCATTGTAATTTTGCTCAAGTGAAAATCTAAATGAAAGTTCCTAAACATTGCTGATTTAATTTAGTTCTCTGCCTCCCTGAAATTAATGTAACCTGAATTTTCATGTATACTTTTGTTGAGAGAACAGGAGACAAATTCCATTGGATGATTTAAAGAGGCTCGGCATACCACCTCCTCCTGAAGGAAGATACATGTCACGTTTTCAGGTAAGCAAAATAGGCATGCTAAATATATTACGGAAAGCTCATACTTCAACTTGCGTGCCTTAAAGTGAGCTGCCTATAAATTCGCTTGTTCTAGTGAGGAGTCAAGTGAAAAGTGAAGCACTATGAAGTGCTGCATTTATTTTCCTTCCACAATGTAACTTGGGATAATTTAAAAAAAAAAAAAAACCCTAAGATTTGGGCTAATTACTAAAAATCCCTCATATTTGATTATGCTTTAAATTTAAGGGATAACTGTAATATTTCTATAAATATCAGAGGGGGGTTTAGAAATGTTTTTGCTCGTGAAGAGGGAAAATGGACGGAATAAAACCTCAATCTCTTTTTTTTGCAATTTTCAAAAAAATCTGATTTTTTTGGTAATTAGCCCAACCCTAAGGGGTTTTTCGTAATTAACCCTTGTAACTTTTTGCTTAACCTTGAAGCTGGGTTGTACATGTTATGCAAATTAAGAAAATCTTCGTTAATTCTTGATGTAGATCCCATCGCCACCCAGAAGGAAAAGAAGCCGTAGTTCTGAAATTGAAGACTTTGACGGGCATGAGAAACAAAGTGAATCCTCCCGTCGGCATGATAGGTCATCAAGTCCAGATCGCTCGCATGATGGAGGTAGGTCTAGGTACAGTGAAGACCGCCTTCACAAGCAGCACAAACAACGTAGCCATTCTCACAGGCATGAAAAGAGATCGTATGATGTTGAACGATCTTATAGGCATCACAAAGATTCACATTGACATGATAGGTATAGACTCCCTAGTTGAGATTACTAAGTTGGAGCTGCATCTTTACATTACCCTTTCGAATAACCTGGGATTGACATAGTTGGGTCCAATAATTATATTGTTGCATTATGTCAGATGTCTTATCCAAGTTGACAGGTTAAAAACACAGCATCTGCTGTTTAGATGTTAGAACACCTGAAATTTAGGTTATTAAAGGATCATTTTCGCATTTTGCGTCGAAATTAGTCCTGTTCTTGGAAATAAAAGCATATATTGCATTGCCTTCTAGGGTAGAGGTCTGTAAATTGGTAGGTTTTACGCCACCGTACCAAAATTTAAGGTTGCATTTGGATGAGAAGATATGGATTTGGGGAGCAGATATGAGGGAATGATTTCAAATGACTCCATCTAAGATGAATTTGAAATTCTCCAAAATGACTCAAAGTAGATTCCAATGATTTGAAATTCATTATAGAATTACTCCATCCAAACAAACTCGATGGATTTGAATCCTTAGTTCCAAATCCATCAATCCAAATGGAGCCTAAAGTTATTTACAGTAGGTTGGGTGTATTACTGTATTTGTCTTGACCCTGATTCATGTTGGGTATTTCAAATGTCATTGTATTCTTAGATATATATTTGTGTGTTATTTACAAGTATGTAAATTTATAGCTTCATATCATTCCTATTTTTTAGACTTAAAATTTGTGTATTACAACATGTGGTTTGGCAAATGTATTTATAAATTTATTCCGAATTCAAATGATACGGTTTTGAATTGATTTCTTGATATGTTGTATTTATAAGTTGTAACCATATTTTTTTTATTTTTTTTTTATTTTTAAGATTGAATATCCTCTTAAAATATTTCAGTTTTCAACTTTGCAGTTTGAACAGGGTCGATTTGACTAGTGTCAAAGTTATGCTGATAGTTTTCACAATATGAGGAAAATACCAAATGATATTTTATTATTTAGGAAAATTGTGTAAGATTGTTGACATGTTAATTGTTATACACTTTCAGAATCATTTGTATATTTTAAAATAAAATTGTGTAAAGGTGTTTTATCGGTTTTGTTTCAAGGCTGAACACGGCATGAATTTGCTTCAAATGGTTTTCTGAAATATTTAAAATTATGACACTCAAGTTAAGAATATATTGTGATCCAAATGTCCTACTGATAATAAAAGAGAATTGATATGAGGAATGTATTACAGTTAGGGTTAAGCTTTTCTAAAATAGTTTATGAATATTTGAATATTTATAAAGCTGCCAATAAGGTTTACTATTTAAACTTATTCATTTCATAATAAATTGTTAAAATCTTATAAGGTTCTTTTTTTTATTATTAAAAAAAGAGTTCTTAATATATTTATAAAACATTTAAGACATTCTTTTCAAAGAAAACCAATGTTTTACGTAAATTTAATAACAATACTATTTGTATAGCATATTAAGTATAACTTTTATTTAAATTTATAGTTGATCTTACTTTAAATCAATTATATCATTAAGTTTCAATAAAAAATGATTTGTTTTGTTTTAATATTTCTGAATAAATTAAAAATAGAAAAAATAAAAGTAAATTGTATATGTCCGAGAAGTGATATTCATTAGATCTGCATACAATACACGTCTGTATAATTATACGTGAACAGACTCCTCCAGTTGCATCATGAAATAAAACCCGAGTTCAAAATGGATAAAGTATAAATGAAAATTAGGTGATAAGCAATGGGCATGCGTTGACGTGTGAGGGGTTCATGCTTTGCATGGGCGCAACGTGTAATGCCATTAGCATCAACATCATATTATACTTCTCTCAAACTCATCTGCCGTCTGACTCTTCTTATTTCTCATTTCAAACTCCCAAAAACCAGTTCCAGTTCTCAAAAAACATCTTCTTTAAATATTTCAACATTTATTTTTGTTCAGAATCTTAATTTCCAAAGGAAATGATGAAGAAGTCTTTTGGGGCTCTTCTTGCTATCCTTGTGCTGCTGCATGCCATCCTGTTGTTACTATCCGTTCCAGTAAAATCCGATGGTTAATTCTCTCTCTCTCTCGCATCATACAAATGAAGTGGGAAAATTGGTTGTATGTTAAAAGGGTTTTCTTAAAAGTGGGTGCAGAGTGTTTTGCATTTTAAATTTGTGATTTAAGTTAGGGGTTTGCTATTGATCTTGTGGACTATTGATGTTTTTGTTGACATTATGGATTATTAATGTTTCCTGCTGGGCAAAAATTGGGAGGATCTAGGTGAAGATTATCTGTTATGAAACATTTTATAAAATAATGAGTGTTCTGTTTTTATTTTTTTTCTGTTTATTTGAGAATTGAGGCTCATCGAATATATTTGCTACCCCTACCAAGTTTAAGAACAAAATTATAATAGCAAAATCTTGATAAGCCGTTTTTTCCGGTTAAGTGTGCAGCAAGTGTTCTGTATTTTGCTAGATGTATGGTGTATTGGGATTTTTGAATATATATATATATATATATATATATGTATGTATGGTGTTATGGACTTGTTATATGTAGCTGATTATAGGACTCTAGATTTTTGGGGTTGTAGATGGAATGATAGAGATATTTTACATTCCTTGTGTGAATTTCTTGGAGATGACTAAAATGTACAATTTCATTGTTGAAGAATTTTGTGCATCAGTAGAATCTTTGCATATCTGTTGCATTGCACTCGTAGTCGTATAATCACATCAACTATGTTGGATGAAAATATCGACGACGATTTGGACTCGAATCCCATCAATCTACTTCATTTCCGCCTTTTGAAGAGAGATTGGTTTTGTTTGGTGATGCTTTGTTCGTCCAGCCATTTGCAAACATGTCTTTGTTTAATTGAAGTCGTTGGTTTCAAAGAGTTGACACTGTTCCAACCTTCTCGCTGATTAGAGCTCTTGAAGGATTAACGTATTATACCCAGAATAACTTTTAGGGATAACTACAAAACCCCCCCAAGGTTTGGGCAAATTACAAAATAACCTCTAAAGTTACAAAAGAACCCCATGAGGTTTGACTATGCCTTAATTTAAGGGGGTAACTGTAATATTTTGATAATCGTGAGGGGAGTTTTTGAAATGTTTTTTTGCATATAAAGGGGGGATTGTAAGATGGATCAAGCCTAATTTTTTATTTTTGTAATTTTCAAAAATCTCTTGGTTTTTTTGTAATTAGCCCAAACCTTTGTTTTTTCGTTTGGGGGTGGGGGTGGTTGTAATTATCCCTAACTTTTATGTGTTGGATGACGACCGTTCCTCAGCATCATTGGGTCATTTGGTTTTTACCTGATTGTCTGAGTTCCTCATCAGTGATATCGGACATTGATTTGAAGTTTGCCTTGAATTCTATCCCCGATTAACTAGGGACGGAGCTAGAATATGACGAGATTTATTTTGTCTTGATAATAGTAGATCAAAATATAATTTTAATTTTTAGGGGCCAAAATCTTAAAATTTAATAATTATATATGTAAAATTTGTTTCATTTTTAAAAACTTACGAAGTCGAGGGGGCAGCGACCGCCACCAGTCCCTTGGCTCCGCTCATACGATTGACAAAAAGAAATATTATCCTACACTTTCCGACAAGGTTCTTAGGGTCCCTAGAATTAAATAGGTTATAATGGAATCTACTCCGGCTTCTTCTAACAATCGTTGTCCATGATTTCACAACAGAGCATTTATAGTACAAATCAGAGCACATAGTTTGGGTACTACTATGCAAATCCTTCTTATCATTGTAGACAAGGGCGGAGCCAGTAAATTTTTCGGGGTGGGCGATACACTTTCGTGGGGTGCGCCGGATAAGAAAATCATATAAAATATACTTAAAATAAATTTTTTATTAGTTCTAATCCAGTCATTGTTGCTTATTTCTGTGCTTATGCACATGTTTTGAGTGTTTCAGTTTTGATAATGTGCAGACGAGGAAGATCATCTACTTCAGGGGATCAACAGCTTCAGGCAATCAGCCAATGTCGCGCCTCTTGCGAAGCATGATAAGGCCGGTTGTGTAGCCGATCAAATTGCCGACCAATTAGAGGACCAACACTGCGCGTCCAACACCGCACCACCCACGCAGTCGCAACTGATTTCCAACTACCCGGATGTCCTAAAGAAATGCAAAATAGACGTCAACACCACGAGAGACGGGATGATATTGCCCGTCTGCGTGCCCGGTCGGGTTGCAACTCTGGTGCTCACAAACTACACACAGTCTCAGAATTCGAGATATTTGAATGCTTCCAGGTTTACAGGAGCTGGCATTGGAACCGAAGATGATTGGACCGTTTTAGTCTTAACTACGAGTACAACTGGAGGGAGCTTTGCAAGCCGGGCTTGTCGTCACGTTATATTCGCTTGGAGCCATTACTTGTTGCTCTCTGTTTTCTTGATGGGATTTCCTATTATGGTGTGTTATGAGTTTAAAAGGTTTTAACTTTCTGTTGTGTACATGTGATAATTAAGCGACGGATTTATGAGATAAAATGCTAGAGTATTTCTTCAATCACTATACTATTGCACCAGATGCAATTGTATTAACCAAGTGGCACTTGTCCACTACATTATGAAACAGAAACGGATTTGTGTTGATTAGTTCACACTTATCAATGGTATTATCCAGTCTCCAGATGGTTCTACCAATGGCACTTCTTGTGAAGATAATGGTCTTTATTTGTTTTCCTACTACTGTGATAATTCTTGACACGTGATGATAGCATGATACGGAAAACGTTACGAATATAACGGGTAAGTGTTTAGTTGGGTTAGTGTTTAGTTTTGTTGTGTAGATACGATAAGGACATGGAAAAGTTTCGTGTCGTGTTCGTGTAAACATGATAAGGACACAAATACGATAGTGACACGATGAGAATACGATAACGACACGTTTACGTGTTAGTGACACGTTTACTTATTAGTGACACGATAATGACACGTTTACTTATTAGTGATACGATAATGACATAATAACCTGATCTTTTGTATGTTTGTATCGTGTATTGTCATGTAATATCGTGTCATGTCGTGTAAGTTTCTATCGTGTATTAACGTGTAAATTAATTTCTTTTTGTTTTTGATTTGCCGAGTCAAATCGTGTCGTGTCGACCCAGAAAATTTCGTGTTCATATCTGTGTTGAAACAGATCCTTATCATGCCCTACTCATGTTTGACTTTATCGTATCGTATTGTTATCGTGTCAACACGAAACGAAATACGATACGATTTCCCACGCCTACTGACAACTCCTATTATGGCAATATTATTGCCATTTCCTTCTAGTTTGCTTGCTCGAGTTGAGATTGCATTGTTTCATGCTTGTTTGAGCAATAGCAATAATATTTACCCAGTATCGTGTTAAGAGTGTGATGAGATCTCATATTTATTCATAGCTTCGGGCTAAATTAAAATTCCAAGACATTCACTAATATTTGATTTTTTTTTTATATTTTCTCTTTTATAAGTAAAAAAAATTCAAATTTTTCTGTAGAAATATTATGTTACCATTAAATTTAAGACACAATCAAATTTTATTGTGCTTTTAAAATATCATTAGGTTTCTTTGTAATTTGTCCAAACCGCATGAATTTTTTTTAAAATAATTATCCCTTCTTTAGTTCCCTTTTTTAATTTTATGTGGATTTCTCAGAAAAATAACAATTCCAAACCCTGAAGTGCCAATGTCCAGATTATGCGAATTGTTGAAATGTAATGATACGTGCCAATAGGATCAACATTCATACATCCTTAGTGCCCTGTACCAAAAGGATTGAGATTTCCGGTTCCACTTCTCTCTTTCAACCCAGATTGAGATTTTTTGTTCAAATTTTCCCGTTCTACTCCATATTCTATTACATTAATGTGTACAAAATAATATTACTATTGTACATATATTATTTCATCCAATATATAAAATATACACCGAATAAATACGGAAAATGGAACATGAAATCTCGTTGTTACACAAATAAATGACGATAAGAACAATTCCATGATACTTACTATGACGTCCGATTCTACCGACGTGTCCGTTGCCACCGCTCCGAATGTACACGTATATATTACACTCTTTGCCACGTTTTTCTCTCATCTTTCTATCATATATATCAATATATCAATCTATTTATTTATTGCCCTTTCTTATATATATATTTCACATGTTCTCATCTCGTTTTCTTTCTATCTCAAGAGTTTTATTACCAATTAATATTACCACTTTCACTCACAAAACTGATCATTTCATTACACGTCCTTTTGTTGTTCATAAACCACAAAATCATTCTAATAAGTTTGTGACCGTCAGATCATCATCAATGGCATCCAGCGGCCAGCAATTCCCTCCACAGAAACAGGAGACTCAGCCTGGCAAAGAGCATCTCATGGACCCCACTCCACAAGCCACCACCCAAGAATACAAGCCATCTAATAAGCTTGTGGTATGTTAATTTTAATATAAATCCTAATTTTGGTCCCATAATTATCGGAAACTAGCAGTTTTGGTCCCGTAAATATTATTAAGTAGCAATTTTTATTCGGTGAGATTTTGATCCTATAAGTTCTAATTATAATTTTGGTCTTATAAGTTCTAATTTTGTGCAATTTTAGTCCAGTTGGATGTTTTAATATTTTATTTGTTCCCACAGTACCCTTATAATTTAACTAAAATACCCAAAATACTTATAGTAAGTTACTTGTATTGTATGGAATTTAGCTATTTTGATTAAATAGTAAAATCGTCAAGGATAGGAGCTACCACAACAAGAAGTTAAAGAAGTGAAATTGCAATTAAGCCTAAAATCCCTTTTATGTTACATGCAAAGTTTGATGGTGATTAATTGGTGATTTGATTTTGATCCTGTGCAATCATGATCCTATAAGTTCTAATTTGTATTAATTTTGTTCCTAGAAGTTTTGATTTTCTGCAATTTTGGTTTGAACAGTGTGTTTCAATATTTTTATTTGTTTGCACGATACCATTGTCCATTAACCAAGTAATATACCTATGATCGTTACAAGTTATATTTATGAAATTGCTATTTTGATTAACTACCACATTAAGAAGTTACAGGACCAAAATACCTATGATCGTTACAAGTTATATTTATGAAATTGCTATTTTGATTAACTGCGACATTAAGAAGTTACAGGACCAAAATACCTATGATCGTTATAAGTTATATTTATGAAATTGCTATTTTGATTAACTGCCACATTAAGAAATTACAGGACTACCTTGCCAATCATAAAGAGTTACAGGACTAAAATTCAATTAAGCCTAAATTTCCTTGTGTGACATGCAATTTGATGGTGATTAACCTGTGATCTAATTTTGCAGGGTAAGGTGGCTCTGGTGACCGGAGGCGACTCCGGCATCGGCCGAGCCGTCTGCCACTGCTTCGCGCTCGAGGGCGCCACCGTGGCCTTCACTTACGTGAAGGGTCACGAGGACAAAGACGCAAGCGATACTTTAGAAATGCTGAGGAAAGCTAAACATGCCGACGCTAAAGACCCGATCGCCATACCGACGGATCTCGGGTACGACGAGAACTGCAAACGGGTCGTCGATGAGGTCGTTAGCAGCTACGGCCGGATCGATATTCTGGTAAACAATGCGGCGGAGCAGTACGAGGCAGGGTCTGTTGAGGAGATTGATGAAGCTAGGCTTGAGAGGGTGTTTAGGACTAATATATTTTCTTACTTCTTTACTGTCAGGTATGATTTATTTCATTTTAGGGATAATTACAAAAACACCCCTGAGGTTTGGGTTAATTACAAAAGAACCCGATATGTTTCAAAATTAAAAAAAAACCCTTCAGGTTTCATTTTGTCTAAAATTTAAGGGGGGTAATTTTAATATTTTTGTAAATGTATGGGTTTTTTGAAATATTTTTCGAAAACCATTTTGAGTTTGTAACTTTCAAAGAACTCTGGTTTTTTGGTAATTAGCCCAAACCTTAGGGGTGTTTTTGTAATTATCCCTTCATTTTATTATAATTTTTGTTGATTAAAAGACATTTGAAATTTTCTTATCCATGATCTGATTTTGCCACCTTAAGCTAAGCCTTGAGATTGGCATCTTCTTGTAGTCTTAATCAGATACCAGGCAATTCTAATTATTTGGGATAACTGTATATACGCCGGTCTGCTTGAAATGTTTTTGCGAATGGACTATGTTAGGGGGGCAAAGTATAAATGTAGGGGTAACTTTAATATTTTTATAAATGGAAGGGGTGTTTGAAATGTTTGCTTATGATGGGGTAAAGTGTAAATGTGAGGGTTAATTGGCATATTTTTATAAATGTAAGGAGGTTGCTTGAAATATTTTTGAAGGGGTAAAATGTAATATTAAAATCAAATCTCTTGTAATTTTAAAAACTTCTGGTTTTTTTTTTGTAATTAACCGAACATGTGGGATAATTTTTGCAATTATCCATTTTTATAGGGATAATTAAATTATTTACAAAAAAGAACCTAGAGATTTTTGAAAATTGCAAAAAAAACCCTTGACATCTATTGAAATATTACAATAACCCCCTTTAACTTTAGCATAATCAAACATAATCAAACTTGATTGGTTTTGTTGTAATTGGGAAACATCTTTGGGTTTCTTTGTAATTAGCCAAATCCTCAGGGTTGTTTTTGTAATTATCCCTTTTCTTATGTAACTAAGTTAAATTTCAATACAGTTTTTTGTAATCATCTCTGATTAATGTGTTCAGGCTAGGATTGTATTAAAATGTGGTGTTAATATTTGTAGGCATGCTTTGAAGCACATGAAGGAAGGTAGCTCGATAATCAACACGACATCCGTGAACGCGTACAAAGGCAACGCCAAGCTACTCGACTACACGTCGACCAAGGGAGCCATCGTCGCATTCACCCGAGGCCTAGCGCTGCAGTTGGTGGAGAAAGGCATACGCGTTAACGGCGTGGCGCCCGGTCCAATCTGGACGCCCCTGATTCCGGCCTCTTTCACGGAAGAAGAAAGCGCAAACTTTGGGAAACAAGTGCCGATGAAAAGGGCAGGACAGCCGGTTGAGGTGGCGCCTTCGTACGTGTTCTTGGCGTCTAATGTGGATTCGTCTTACATAACGGGACAAGTCCTCCATCCGAATGGTGGGACGATTGTCAATGCTTGAGATGCTCGAATGTGGGTTAGTAATGTCGATCGATCCGGTGTGTATTTCGCGTATGCGTCGTTTGTTTGTTAGCTTTTTGGCTCAGATGTGGTTCGTAGTTTTGGCTTTGGGTGGTTGTAATTAGTATGTGCTATACTGTAAGTGTTTTCTTGATGATGGACTTGTTTTGTGTTAATATATATATGGAATGGTTGTAAGTTTTAAGTTTTTAGTTCGTTTTTCATTCGCATTTAAACATGACTATGGAAAGTCGCCTCAGAAACGGTGGTAATCATAATAATAAGGGATAACTACAAAAGACTCCCTGAAGTTTTGGCTAATTACGAAAAGATCTTTCAAAATTACAAAGAACCCTCAAGTTTTGATTATGTTATAAAGGGGGTGATTGTAATATTCCTTAAAAAAATTAGTGGGGTTTTTCTGAAAGGAAGAAATGTTAGGGGAACCAAACTTCAAGTTGTTTTTTTTCGTTTGAAAATTTTATGTTTTTTTTTTTTTGGCAATTATCCCTAGTAATAATGTTGTTTAAATGCATAAGCAAAACTACACCAACTAATACAGTTGAAAGATTTTTTTTTGTAAACCTCAAGGATTCTTTTTGCAGTTTGCAAAATTTTATGGGTTTTTTGCAATTAGCCCAAACCTCAAGTTTTTTTCTTTTCATTTTTTTGGTAATTATCCATAGTAATAATATTGTTTAAATGCATAAGCAAAACTACAACTATATTAGTTGAAAGTTTTTTTTTTTTTTTTTTGTGATTATCCCTAGTAATAATGTGTAAATGATAAGCAAAACTACACCAAACTAATACAGTTGAAAGGCCACATCTTGATCCATTTGCATTTCTATTGAACCTCTATCTTCTTGTGACATAGAATAAGAAAATAAAATAGCTTGACACTATAAACTTCACACCACCGACCCCACATAGTGGGATAAGGTGCAGTTGATGATGATGAACCAAATTCTACCAAGGTGAGAGGCAATGCATATTGTGCAAGAAGGATCAGTTTGGAAAAATGAAAGGGGACTATAAACTATAGTCCTGAGAGGTAGCAATTGTTATATTCCAAGTTCTCTTTGCCTTAAGCTGTGAACATGATTTCCTCCCCTTTGGCCGTTCGGCGTGACATATTTATCAATCCATGGCAACACCCTACCCTATGAAGGGAGTGGTTGCTCCACATGAAGGAAGACTTGGAGCGAATTGGACGATCGAGCCGAGGGCTGTCCGCGCTTGCCCTCACTCTCCGTTCCCTAATATGAACCTTGAGTCATCAAAACCTTTCTGACTAGGCCTGGCCCGGTCGCCCTACGCGACTAGCCCTTCAAAAGGCAAAACTCTCGAAAAATTGCAGGACTAATATTGCAATACCCTATAATTACATGACCAATTTTGCAAATTTTCCCTACACATATATACACAGAATTTCAAGATGTCAGTGATCTTTACACTAGAGTTTGGTGAAAAACAGTTTCCATTGTAAATTAAAGCAATACATGCGAAAATTGCTACTCTCCAACTGCAAATTTTACTAAAATATCAATTTTACCTTTTTGGTCTTTTCTAATCAACAGTTTAAGAAACAACTTTCCAATACTGTGTAGCTTGGTGAAAATTAAATGATGTGTGAGGATATAAAAATCTGCATGTCAATAGAAATCTTAGTTGCCACCAAACAATCCAAGAAGTGAGCCCCTAAAGAGCTGATGTATATGTGTGCACATAATTCAGTTAACCGGGCAAACCGAACCAAAAATCAAATTGCAAATCTCGTTTCTGTTTTTGGTTGTTTTATTTTCCGAAATTCTGTTTTTTGTTCGATTTCGGTTAGCCGAACCAAATCAAGATCGTAACGTTTACAAATTAGTGGAAATTACAATGTCACCCCAACTATATGCACTTTTACACGTTGCTTACCAAACATTAATCATTGCATTTCGCCATCTGAATTACAAGAATTTTACACGATACCATCTACATCTAGTGGTCACCAACGATCTAATATGCCCTTGAGATTCCATCACATACGTGACAAATGCTAAAACTATTGCACTTTGCCATCAAAATTTTTACATAATCTCTCACTTTACCACCTCAACTGAGATGGCACATTGAGAAATCTTTAAAAGTTTGAACGACAATATGCAAATATTTTAGCATGTATCAGGCACGTGATGGAATATTCATGGAAATAGCGTTGGCGGGAGCTCCTAGATGATGAAGTGTAAATTCATATAATTAGGATGACAAAGTAAAACAAAAAAAAAAAATTGGTTGTCAATATGCAAAAATCGAAATAGTTGGGACGGCGAATGTAATTTCCCCTTTTTATGAATTTGTAATCAAGAAATCATGTCTAACATATTTTGATAAACGAGTACACTCTGAAAAATAAGCCAGGGTTAAAAATTTACAAGAGGTGACACAAGATAATAAAAATTTGAAAAAATATATTTCAGGAGGAACTCACCGTACATTTACAAGAGGTGAACCATTTTTCATCATCCTCTGATCAATGTCAAGTCTTGGAAAAAATACTACCATAAAAAGCTAATAAAAAATATACCTTGTTCGTTGAGCAAACATCAGAATGGAATTTCTTCTGTCCCCCTAAAAAACAACACAAAAGGGGGAACATGTGAAGTCATCAAAAAGCATAGTAAATTAATGCATTGACAAGGTCCAAGATAAAATGCCAATGAGAATCAATCTTTTTTCTTTCCCTCGTGGTAGCATCAACCGGCATCAGTGGTTCGACGAAAAACTGAAAGAATCTGGATACATAAACAAATTAAGCCATCCACCGAGGACAAACAATATTCAAAAGAGAAACCAAAATTTTTGTGGGAATTAAAAACTTCTACCTGTCCAAAGCTTTTTCAAAGAAGTTAGCGTTAACATCAGATAAACATTAGTGTATTCAGAAGATGTGAAAGCGTTTGTACCACCTTCATGCTAACAAGAAGACAAGATTACATAGATAGACGATATCTATTTGCTAGCACATTGAAATAAAGCATCCAGTTATTACCCAAATCAAGGAAACAATACTAAGCATATTACACAGAATGAAAGCATGTGCACGCTTGTTGGGAAAATTAAACATAACCCAAACCTTTTCGGTCTTAGATTTACTAAACAAACAATTAATATCTTCAAGTAGGCACCATCATGTGTGAAAGTGGATATTCGTGACATTCTATATGAGTAGCGTATTAACCAGATGTAGTTGTTCTTATCAGTCATTTCTAGATGTCACAATTTGAACATGTGATTTCATTCCTTTTCATTACCTGAACCCATCATTAGTATAAGGGATAATTACAAAAACACCCCTGAGGTTTTGGCTAATTACAAAAAAACCCAAAAACGTTTCACAATTATAAAAAAAAGCCATGAGGTTTGATTATGTCTAAAATTTAATGGGGTAGTTGTAATATTTTTATAAATCTCAAAGGGTTTTTGAAATGTTTTTTTGTTTATGAATGGGAAAATGTAAGATGGAATCAAACCCCAAGTTTTTTTTTTTTTTTGGTGAAGTGCTTAATCTTTTCTCTATGCAGTTAATTCCTAGAAAAAACAACATCGTTTAAAAGTGGAAAGTGACACCAAGAGCATAAAGGTAAGTACCTGAAAATCAAAGTTGGTGTTGCTAACTCCATAATAAAGACCAGCGACCTGTGTGCATCGCATACTGAAATGTGCCAGGAAAAAATGAGAACAAAAAATGTTTTCGGGAGTTAGATTAGCACGAAGGGAGAGCATAAGGTGGGAATTTGAAATATTCGATGAAGAAATTGTTGGATAAAATGGTTGGTGTATATCAAACGGCTGCAGAAATTTGAGCAGAGTATCAGTACGAAAACGAAATGTGGAGGCAAGAGTTGGACTCTTTCTCTTTAAGATGAGATTGCCCCGCTCACGGTGTGTACGGAAAAATGGCAATCATTCCCAAGATACAACGGACAAACTTGTGATGGTTGCACTACAAATTGCAAGTACAACAATATGATGCTTTTGAACTCTCTTTGATGGACTTATGCAGAAAATGAACAGAATTTTGAGATGTTAAGATGCTGAAATGAGTTCTGGGGACTGCTAGTTATAGAGCTTAACAGCCTCTTCAGACTGGGTGCCCCAGGTTCGGATCGACCATGAACGCCACATTGCGCCCTGTGATCAAGAGTTGCTTGATGGTCCAGATCGCATGCGATCAACAGATGGTCCAGATCGTATCCAATATCGCATCCAAGCATCCAACTGAAGGTACACACCTCTTGGCATACACCCCTGCACACAGGACGCAACTGCACACTAGACTGCCGTGTTGAGTCATGCTGCCCTGTCAGACACGTTCAATCAGCGCTTAACCTTTACTCTATGCAGTTAATTCCTAGAGAAACAACGTCGTTTAAAAGTGGAAAGTGACACCAAGAGCATGAGTACCGGAAAATCAAAGTTGGTGTTGCTAACTCCATAATAAAGACCAGCGACCTGTGTGCATGGCATGCTGAAATATGCCAGAAAAATAGGGGAACAAAAATATTTTCGGGAGTTACATTAGCATGAGGGAAAAGAATAAGGTGAAAATTTGAATTGTTTGATGAAGAAATGCACTAACTTTCTTCTTTCTTGTCCTTAGCCTGGTGTAAGGCACAGTAAGCTCACCCCGAAAGACTAGACGACTTGCAGGGTTCGCTTGAATGAAAAGTCTTATCAAGTAAATCGAGCAAGTAGTGTGTTTGATGGACATGACTACACAATTTTTCTACACTAGTTCTAAAACCAAAAGAGAATTACCATATTCACTGAAGCAGTTCCTTCAACAAACGCGTAAATATTTCAATAAGGACTTCTTATTCAGGGGAGACTAGTCTACCATAATACATGCCTTGGGAGTAAAAATGTTGTTTCTGGACATAATCCCTTTAAAAGCTGAGAGCCAAGTTGTAAACTAGTCTGCAGAAAGAGCACACAAAAGCAGTCCTTATCTACAAATGAAATTTAAAATAAAAAGGACAGGTATACATACCACAGGATAATTAGTTGTGTAAGGCTATGATGAGCTTTCGGTACTCTAAATCTCTCTTCTTCCAACGGTTTCTGCACAAGTTCCTCAGACAATCTTTTCTCTTTCTCTGCTCCTCTTTCCTGATAACATAAAGAAAATATGAATACAAATAAAACAGAATGGGCTGGATTAAGTTATCAATATTAAAGGATAGATAGAATGTTCGTACATATGTGCGGAGATGGAATGGATTTGGTTTAGAATTTCTAGGAAGAGGCTTCTCGCTGTGAGGTTCTGAAAACGTATTGAAAGCTGAATATAATAAGAATACATTTAATGAAAAATTTGTTGAGACATAAAATAAAAAATAAAATTGGTCATGTTCCATGTACACACATGTTGATTTTACAATATCAATTCATGTAATGGGACATGACTAGAGCAACTATCTCAACTCATTGCCGTCTCATCGTATTTTCCATGCAAGTGGAAAAACCTATGATGATCATCTCTTTTCTCCTTCGTATGAAGGTTTCAGCAAGGGCATCCGGTGTAAAAAATTGCCACTTTGCTTTTTGTGTGAATTTGTAGTGTTAACTAATTTTAGACAATTAATTGACACTATAAACTTCAGAGCACCGACCCCACATAGTGGGATAAGGTGCAGATGATGATGATGATGATGAGGAGGACGACGACATAAAACAAAAAAATAAACAATATATGTACCACTGTAGATTATGTTGAGGCAACCATAGATGTTTCTACATTCTGCTTGGCCCTCGACATTGTTTCCAAATGGAATTCCTGTCCAAGCCAAGAATATTATTGTTTTTCTATCATCTCAATGAATAATAATATGTGGTTTTTCAAACTTCCACTAGCAAGTGATTATTTATCTACCTTAAATTCTGGAGGCTGGGGTGTACTCCATGGGAATGGTGGTAAAGCCCGGGCCTCAAAAATCTGTGACGAAACAAAAACACAATCAAAAGAATGAACTTACATATCCTAATTTTATTTGTAAAGATTCTATATTAGGTTGTTCTGATACAAAAAAAATGTCTACCTTTCTGCTTAAAGGGCGAGCCTTACACTTAGGAATTTTAGCCATTATCTCTTCCTCCAATTCAGCTTAACTTTAAATTTTAACAGAACACACTCGTTGTGATGTTTCAAAATCAAATGTTTGGGCCATGATCGTACAAATGATGATCATAGTTTTGAAGGGATTGATACCGGCAGACTGCAAAACTGCTGAACAGGAGCCCTCACCCTAGAGAACAGGAAAACCAAGCTTTTAAATGTCTGTTATGGCAATAACCACATTAATGCCTTCTAGATTAATAAGAAATAAGCATTGTTGCAATAACCACATTAATGCCTTCTAGATTAATAAGAAATAAGCATTGTTTCAGAAACTTACACCCTGGTCTTTAAATCAGAAACCTTTCCAACCTATGTCATTGAGTAGGTGGTCAAGTACCATAGATAGGACAACAATGACTATAAGAACGACAAGGATCATGATTAAAGTTGTAACAAAAGACTGAGTTTAACAAACAAAGGATGCCACACTCAAGCAAAAGAAATCACAATATCACCTATTTGTCAAAGAAAAAACTACAAATCCTAACTATACCCGTTTTTACATGTTGCCTACCAAACTTGATTCGCTTCATTTTGCCATAAGTATTAGAATTTTACACGATGACATCTAATCTAGTGGTCACCAACGATGTTTATTCCATTGAGATTCCATCACATATGTGACAAGTGCTAAAATTATTGCATTTTGCCATCCAAATTTTACATAATACTTTACCACCTCAATTGAGATGGCAAATTGAGAATATTGAAAATTTTGAACGGCAATGCGCAAATATTTTGGCATGTAACGCACACGTGATGGAAAATCGATGGAAATAGCGTTGGTGGGAGCTCCTAGATGGTAAAGTGTAAAATCTATATACTTTGGATGACAAAGTGTAACAAAAATAGTTTGATTGTCAATGTGCAAAAACAGATATATTTTGGATGGCAAATGTAATTTCCCCTACTTATATATTTATATATATACATATGATTATTATACAGTACTTTATACTAATTTCATTTTTAAAATGTTTTCCTAATTTTCTCCTCAAAAACTAAAAAATACAAAGCATTATGGATTTTAATATAAATTTGGTTAATAAAAAAGACAACAAAATAGAAGAAAAAAAATCAGTTATGCCGCAACCGATTAAATTTGGTTTGTTTTGGTTTTATGGCTATTGATCAATTGAAATTTAAGTTCGATCTGGTTTGGCCAGGAGGAATGCGCAAATGCTAGGTTCAATTTGTGTGCGAACGTTTGTTTCTGCTAGAAGAGCCAAACAAAGCAAATATTAGAAACCTCAAATTAGACAATTATGATATATCTTAACTATCAGTAGTAGAGGGAAACAACTACCTGTGAACTCCTTGTGTCTGAGACAACCTAAAAGCAAGAACCAAATTTTCACCATTAGCACAAAATTAAATTACATCTGAAGTTTTATTGTCCTTGTTGAGATATTATAAAATAAACACTTAGTGGTAGCATAGTGGCAGTATAGTGCCATAATATAGGTAGTGGTGTCTTTTATCTTTTCCTTAAATTCTGACTTATGTTGGATATTCTTGCTTATATATTGTATAGCTTCAGTTTGAATAAACACAAGTGAAATATAAGTTTGTTTAGTCCTTTCAATAAAAGAGTGCATTGTCAAAACCCACATCAAAAGCTATTTTCCGTTAAGAGACAACAAGCATAATCCCCACCTAAAGTTTTTAAACATTCTTTCGCAAGCAAAGCCAAACTCACAGAAACAAATGACTGCTATGGGAATTTCAAGTGAACTCTTATTAATAACGCACGAGAGCACTCGCAAATTTGATGAAATAATATCAAAGAATCACATTATAAGGTACCTCACACAGAGAAAATGATAAAATCAAGATCTTGTGATCATTACCTATTTAATGTATTAAACAATCTCAAGTATTTCAATATACCTGGCTCTCCAACACCGGCAATATCCCAAGAACGGGACCAGCTGCACATATACGGAAACAAAAAGAGATGCAAATCCAAACAACATGACAGGAAATAATTGAAGAGACAGTTAATAAGGGATAGAAAAACAAACATATACAACCTGCAATTGTAGCATCCCAAGAGTCGTTCAGCCTCTAGTAGGAGTCGTTGAGCGAAATCAAGTAGCAAGTTCCACATACTCTGCAAAAAGCTATAAAAATGCGTGTAAGAATATTGCAAATAAGCAAGTCCTGAAACCTTCAGTATTAAGCCACTTTGTCACAAGATCACATTGTCAATAAGTAAGAGCATCCTCAACCGAATACTTTTTCCAGTCATGAACTAGTACCGCAGCATAGAGCACATCTTCAAAGTCTTATAGTATGTTCAGTATTTTGAGGCTATGTCATATCTTAAAAATGCATTTTTCAAATATTAAGCTATTGGAAGCAAACCTGGAGGAGAAAAAGTAGATTAAATTAAAATTTCACAAAGTCACAGACATGTTTGACAAGATCCATTTGAAGTAAACCTGCAGGGGCAGGAGTGTACAGTAGACAAAGCAAGGCATCGGAGCATTAGTAATGTAATATAATTAACATGATATAAGAAAATGATATTGTCAACTTGTCAGTAACTTGTGGTACGGATGATCTTTCACACTTAAAATTTTCTGAAGCTGTGCGTATAAAAAGAAATTCAAAGGTTGATTAGTTCTCTTCCCTATGAAAGATTTTATCACTGTGAAGACAATAGTTGTCTCTTATCAGTAAACAGCTGGTGGCCTGTTCATAAATCAAGAAATCATGTCTAATAGATTAGAATAAAGTAAACCAGGCTACCATCTTTCTGAATCAAAATCAAAATACTTTCTAGAAAGTAAATAGGATGTGGAAATCTGGGAAAACATATTTGAGAAGAAACTTCTCGTTCATTTACAATAGGTGATTAGTTACTCATCAACCTTTGATTGATGCAAAGTCTTGGAAAAAGGATTGCCAACGGAGCTAATGAAAAAGGTCCTGTTACAGTCAACAAACATCAGACGATGAATTCTTCTAGTTCTCTGATAAACATAAAAGGGGGGAAACACGTTAAGTCATAAAAAAGCATAGGAAATGAATGCATAGACAAGGTGCAAGATAAAATGTTGTTACAAAGCAATTGTATATAAAAGATAAAAGTATCAACGATAAAGTATACAATTGTATATCAAAACTGCATAATGGGATTATAAACACCAGGCTATATTTGGCCATATTAATAGTATCACCTTCCTTTGAGCCAACAATGACCGAGAACAGCAGTAATCACCATTCTTACTTCGTCAATGTATTCAGATATCGTTGTGCTTGCTTCTGTAATATTTCTGACAATCTGAAAAGAAGTTTGGAAACAATTGATTTATCTTTGCAGCAAGTTTAACTAGAAAAATTTAGTATCATAAAGATCTGGATAATAAATAACATTCAAGCTCGTGTATGTTACTAAGTCAAAGCTCATGCACTAAAATTTAGAGACAATGTAATGTGGTAATTACTGAATAAATAAGCCAAGACCTCATATGTCATGTCACGCAAATGGGAAGCAATAACAGATGCCCTACATAAAAGGTTGGTTTTCGAAGCAAGTGATGATTGCACAGAAATTTCAGGAAGCCTTACCTAGATTTTGCTGTTTGCTCCTATGGTCTTAATTTTCTCCGGAGACTTGGGACATGGAATATTTTCCGGCAACACAAACCCTGTTAGTATCAACACCAAAAATTTCAAAGCAGATGAGCATTTTAGAAAAATTTCAAGCTTACCCTGTTCCAATCTATATTGCTTCCTAAAGCAGGCATATCCGGCGTAATATAATGAGGTGTATTGCAATTAAACCCAGTAAAATCAATTAGATATAAACCAAATTAAATAAATAATACACTGAAATTTTTTTACAACACATACCAGATCGAAAGAGAGATCATCAACTCGCACGACAAAAGCTAAAACTGTAACTAAATGCATATGTCATATATAACAAACAATTTAACGACAACAGAAGTACGCAAGGACCAAACAATTTTACATCACATCGTCACCACTTCCACCAATCAGGTTGTTATGCTACTGTTGACCATTGCAATAGCCATTGCAGACACTTCACAACTTTTTCTTGCAAAACGATTGAATATAATTACGCTTTCAGTTTCAGGACATGTGCGCTTTCAGAAAAATACTTGGCTTATTGTGATATCAAACCTTGTGGAATCAAATTAATTAGAAAAAACAAGAGCACTCAAAATCAAATCAAGCCACATTAATTCATTATAAGAACACCAAATAAACCACAAAAATTACACAGGGAGGAATGAAAATCCACTTTCACTGTTAAGATCATAAGAGCGGCAACTCTTGTCGAATCAAAAACCAAAGGAAAAACCGTCAAGTATCAAATCGATGATAATATCTAATAAACATCAAATAAGGTCAAGAAGCAAACCAACTAACCAACCAACAGAAAACTGCATACGTCATTAATATAGCACAAAGTCTTGTGGAATCAAATCAATTAGAAAAAACACACTTAGGAATCAAATCAAGACACATTAATATATTGTAAGAAACACCAAATACGCCACAAAAACCACACCAAACTGGAAAAAGAAAACATGACATAAACAAACATCAAGAATGAAAATCAACTTTCACAATCAACTTTCACTCTTAAGAGCAAAAGAGCAGCAACTCCTGTCAAATCAAAAACCAAAGGAAAAACAGCCAAGTACTAGATCAGTAGTAATATCTCAATAAACATCAAATAAGGTCAAGAAGTAAACCAACCAACCAAAAAAAAATCTGCATATGTAATCAACCACACAAAAAGTATAGCACAAAGTCTTGTGGAATTAAAAACAAGAGCACTTAAGAATCAAATGATGATACACCAAGCGGCAAAAGAAACATGACATAAACAACATGAGGAATCAAAATCTATTTTCACTCTTAAGATCATAAGAGTAGCAACTCCTGTCAAATCAAAAAACATTATCTCAAAAAACAAAGGAAAAGCAGTCAACTGTCAAATCAATGGTAATATCTCAATAAACATCAAATACAGTTGAGAAGCAAACCAACCAACCAAAAAGAAAGTTGCATTTGTCGTCAACCACACAAGAAATGTAGCATAAAATCTTGTAGGACTAAATTAATTAGAAAAACAAGAGCACCCAAGAGTCAAATCAAGACACATTAATGCATTCCAAGAAACACCAAATAAGCCACACAAAAGTTACACCAAACCGGCAAAAGAAAACATGGCATAAACAAACATGAGGAATGACATAAGCGGCAACTCTTGTCGAATCAAAAAACAAAGGAAAACAGTCAAGTATCAAATCAATGATAATATCTAATAAACATCAAATATGATCAAGAAACAAACCAACCAACCAAAAAGAAAACTGCATATGTCATCAACCACACGATAAATATAGCACATAGTCTTGTGGAATCAAATTAATTAGAAAAAAAAAAGCGCTCAAGAATCAAATTAAGACACATTAATACATCATAAGAAACGCCAAACAAGCCACACAAATATTACACCAAACCGCCAAAAGAAAACATGACATAACCAAACATGAGGAATGAAAAAACACTTTCAGTCTTAAGATGAGCAACTCTCGTCGATTAAAAAAACAAAGGAAAAACAGCCAAGTACCACATCAATAGTAATATTTCAATAAACATCAAATAAGGTCAAGAAGCAAACCAACCAACCAACCAACCAAGAAAACTGTATACTTCATTAGCCACACGTAAATATAGGGCACAAAGCCTTGTGGAATCAAATTAATTAAAAAAAAAACAAGAACACTTAGGAATAAATTCAAGGCACATTAATACATTATAAGAAACACCAAATAGGGCACAAAAATTACACCAAACCGGCAAAAGAAAACATGACATAAACAAATATCAAGAATGCAAATCAACTTTCACTCTTTAAGATCAAAAGAGGAGCAACTCGGTCGAATTAAAAATCAAAGGAAAAACAGCCGAGAACCAAATCAACAGTAATATCTCAATAAACATCAAATAAGGTCAAGAAGCAAAACAACCAGCAAAAAAAAAAAAAAACAGCATATGTCATCAACCACATGATAAATATAGCACAAAGTCTTGTGGAATCAAATTAAGTAGAAAAAAAAACAAGAGCACTCAAGAATCAAATCAAGACTCGTTAATACATTAAGAGAAACACCAAATAAGCCACAAAAATTACACCAAACGCCAAAAGAAACATGACATAACAAACATGAGGAATCAAAATCCATTTTCACACTTGTAGAATACATAACCGTTTGCAACTATTTCTAGGATATGCCAACTTTCTCACTCCAATCTCACACATGCATCTTATTCATTCCATACATATATTACCACACGAGCATGAACAAAAATTACGTAATAACATAGCAAGAGGTCATGCGAAATTACCGGTTCAGAAGCATTTGGGAGGATTGTTTTAAGTCGTGAAAAAGCAAATTAGCAGCAGCCTCATCAGACGATTTATCAATGTCATGAGCCAATTTCCCCAAGGCATGTAAAGAAGAACAGGATGACCTGCAAATAGTCAGCAGGAGCACCAGTAGCATGTAATGTCTCCAACACAAAGAGCATACTTCTAAACAAGAAAAATCAATTACCATGATGCAACCAAGTCAACAGAGAAACCAAATGAATGCTCAGTAAGTACTCGATGCCACCATTTCTATCCCGTGATTCCAACAAGATAACCTGCAAAATTACTTTCTTCAGGACCAATAAAATCAGGTATCATATAGTAATTTGCAGGCTGCTGGTAATGCAGATATAAATATTAGTCCCTATGATATTTGGAATTATGTTGTTTAATAATTAGAATAGTAAATGATTCTAATTAAGGGAAATGCTGAAAAAAGTGGAACAGATACCAGCAAAGAGAAAAAGAATTTGCAAACAGATATCTTTGCTTAGAGTGAATGAGAAAACAAGCATTGGCTACCCCTGTCGCACAAACCATTGACGAAATATCTACACAGTTGTGCAACCCCCAAAGCATGATGTCCATTATCATAAAGTGTATATGTATTCTGACTAGAAACGTCCTCAGTAAGCTGGATTCTCATCTATTTTACAAAAAAGTTAAAAAAGGTATCTCTTAAAAGCGCATTGCCAAAACTGAAATGCACATAGTTGCCCATATATAACACTTCCTTTCTACCTAACTCAATATTCTTACTACATCCATAAAATAACTATCGGTGTACTCCGTTAACTAAACAAATCAAGAATTGAAGTCAGTAAATTTGAAATGGTTAAGATAAATTAGAAACTCAAAAGCAAACCAGACAATACCTGGTCCTGGCCAAAACGATGCAGAATGGGTAGGGGCTGTAGATCCATCAAAATACCGAATAGAATGCCTTCATGTATCATTCCAATGTCTCCAAAAACTTGATAATTAGGACAGAAGCATCAAATGATAAATAAGATGCTTGAAAAAGATGGGTTATTAGTGCCATCGACCCAGTTTCAGCTAATACATACAATTTACAAAAACAAGTGAAAATAGGAATTACTTACCCCGGTTGTAAAAATGAGTCGATTCAACCCTATATACATTTAAAATGCAGGTCATAAATAATTGTTTAATATCACGTAACAGTGAATTCTTATCACAGAAACAAATTTGACAAAATCAAGTTGGGTAACTAACTGAAATACTTTTACACTTCAAAGCAACAACGAAGATCTCCGAACATGCAATCCTAAAGAACAACCAAACCCTGGGTCTGACAAAATGCAATTTTAATAGATAATACATCAACAGATCTACGAAACATGAAAAAACTACATATCAGTAACCCAACAAAATGAAAAATAGCATGGATCAGAAGAAATGCAACTAATAGATAATACAGCCAAAGATCTATGAAACAAAGTGACCAAACAAAAAGAAAAATGGAAAACTATGATCTGCATAAATTCAAGGGAGGAAAAGAAAGGCCTTCTGATGTTGAACTTACATGAGACAAACCGAAGAGTGCAAGCAAAAAAGGGATTTTCACATACAGTTTAACATGAGCATGATGATAAATAAGGAACATACGTTCTTCACAGTAACCACTCAAAGAAAATAGAAAACAGAATTCCATTATTCTAAATAACAATACAGGAATCATCATACTCAAATCAAAATGAATATCTATAGTCAAACAAGGGTGTGATGATAAACAAAGAATATTGACTTCTTCACAACAACCACTCAACAAGTAAAGAAAACTTAATATCCTTAAAAAGAAACACACAACATCAACACACCTCATTCTAAAAATAACCCAACTAATTGACAGTAAATGTTGGAACTGGTGGTATCAAGATATAATACAAATATTCTCAAAGGTGCTACATGTGAACTCTTGATAACAAACCATGGTACCTTCTATAGAGTGCTTTTAATCATCTAAACCACCGAACAGTTTCCTCAAGCATGAAAAGTTGGACTCTTCAGAAAACAAAAACTCAACAGCATAATAGAAAGTAAAATAAACAACAGAAATAAGTCAGTGGTATCATCAGCATGAAATTGTTTGTATATGACATATACATAGGGGTTTTTTACCATCCGAAGGTAGATCGGGGGCTATTTTGGTTATGTGGGATCCTAGGTTGATTAAGGTTACAGACAGCATGGTAGGAGAATTCTCGGTTTCTATTGAAGTTGAAAAAGAAGAGGGAATTAGATGGTGGTTTACAGCAGTGTATGGGCCAAATAATCCACAGAAAAGATTTGAATTTTGGGATGAACTAGCAGGGATGAAATCAATATGTGGGAATCGTTGGTGTGCAGGGGGTGACTTTAATGTTGTTAGAACGCTTTGTGAAAAATTCAACAGCAACAGAGTCACGCCAAGTATGACATGTTTTGATTCTTTAATTAGAGAATTAGAATTGCATGACCCACCACTTTTAAATGCTAAATTCACTTGGTCAAACATGAGAACCAATCCAGTTTGTTGCAGGTTGGACAGGTTCCTATTTTCAGGGGAATGGCTAGAACAGTTTTCAGCTTATAAGCAAACGGTTTTGCCTAGAATTACATCAGACCACTTCCCAATTGTGTTAGACACGAGTGTGGTTAAATGGGGACCGACTCCTTTTAAATTTGAAAATGTGTGGTTCCAACATAAAGAGTTTAGAAAATGTTTTGCAAAGTGGTGGAGTGAAAAGTCTTGTCAGGGTTGGGAGGGTTACAGATTTATGAGCAAGTTGAGAGAGATAAAAATGATATAAAAAAAGTGGAACAAAGAAGTATTTGGTAATTTAGACTTCCAATGCGTAGAATTGGAGAGGAGAATTAGTGAGTTTGTACAGGAGAGCGATGGCTGTGGTCAGAGGAATTAGCCAATGATAGAACGAACTGTAAGGCTTCTTTGGAGGAGTTAAGTTTTAAAAAGGACTCAATGATGAGACAAAAAGCATAGGAGAAATGGGTTAGAGAAGGTTTGTAACACAAAGTTTTTTCATTCGATGTTAAAGTATCGCAAAGGTAAGAACACAATCAATAAACTTGAGGTAGAAGATGGGAGGGTGAAGACTGATGTGAGTGATACTGAGAGGGAGGTGGTAGCTTTCTTTGAAAACCTATATGGCACATTAAGTCATGAGGAGTGGGGGGTTGAAGGAGTGGAGTGGAGCCCTATTCACAGTTCTTATAAGGATGAATTAGAGAAGTCTATATCCGAGGAAAAAATCAGGAAGGCAGTTTTTGATTGCGGAGGGAACAAATCCCCGGGTCCAGATGGTTATACATTGATGGTTTTTCGAGAATGTTGGGATACAATCAAAGAGGAGTTGGTAAAGGTTTTTGAGGAATTTTATGAGAAGGGAGTGATTAATAAAGTGACTAATGAGACTTACATTTGCTTTCCTAAGAAGCAGGACTCACTGAAGATTAAAGACTTCAGACCGATTAGTTTGGTCACTAGTCTGTATAAAATAATTGCTAAGGTATTGGCAACTAGGTTGAAGGTTGTTCTCCCTTTTACGGTTGCCGAGTCCCAAAGTGCATTTGTTGAGGGTAGACATATTTTAGATTGTGGACTCATTGTTAATGAAGTGGTGGAAGATTATAGAACTCAAAAGAAAAAGGGTTGGATCTTCAAGATTGATTTTGAGAAAGCATACGATCATGTGAACTGGGATTTTTTGGATTTTGTGCTTGCCAATAAGGGGAAAATTGATACCTTACGAGGACTTGTGAGCACATAATATGAACTTGACTTGTGAGCACACAGAGTTGAATAATTTATAAAGACCAATATGTGTAGATGGACTATCATAAAAGGTAAAGACACATAACCAACGCATGGCAAAATAACAATAAATTGCAACAAACATGTAGTTAATTAGGCAAGGAGTAATATAATAAGAACTTCCCAGTGTCCTTTTGTTTGCAAGCGTATGACTAACTGATAGATCTCCCGGGATGTTCCAAGACTATGTTTTGTGAAACAACCGCCGCGATCAAAACAAATAAGATAAACTTCCATTGCATCTATTTTGGATTGTGGCCTGCGAGCGCTCGAATATACTTAGGAAAAGAGAAAGAAACCGTAAAAAAATAATTGGAGTAAAAGCCCACATGAGTGACGGAAATGGCAATTTTTGTTCTAATAAAGGTATACCACCTTGGTTTTCATTGACCGAGTTCGGAGAGACTGGCATTTTTTGTTCTAATAAAAATATACCACCTTGGGTTTCCTTGACTGGGTTCGCAGAGATTATTTCCAACTACCTAGGATGAGCAGGTTGTACTTTGGCACAAAAAGGTGGTTCCTTAACACATAAATTTTTGAGCATTAATACAGGAGTTGGAAGTGGCTCGTACTATCCAACCCACCCCTGACCGAACTTGAATTCTTGGGGAAAAGCTTGTTCGATTCTCTCCTTAACTACTTTTCTAGGCAACAAATCCAAGAGTAGCGTCGGAACGAGCTACGCTCCTAGCATATGAATGATTTGAATAAAGCCCCACCTGATTTGACGAAATTGAAAATGAGTTACGAGAAAATAATGCTTGATCATGAATAGTAAAAATATAAACAAGAATGATTCATACACGAACCACCTGCTTGGTTTCTCCGTCGAAAGTTGAGAATATCAATTCTGAGATCCAACGGATTGGAGTGCAGTTGCAACATTCTGGATATCTCCAGCAGTGGCAAGAGTGGTTCCACATGAGATATCAGAGACGGCAGGTTCTTCCACTGCCCGGCTCACCGGCCATTTAATTTGCTTCTTCAAAATAGAGACAGATATCATTCTCTGCTCTGTTTTGATCTCTTTCTCTATGCGTTCGACATTCTACCTTATCTTTTGAAATTTCCTTTTTGCCGACTCTTGGATGGTGCGTTCCTTAAGCATATGAATAGAAATGAATCAACAGCTACCTAAGACGATCCAAAGAAAGAAAATGAACAAGCATATTTACCTGTTAATGATATATGGTATCTGGTGCAGCAAATGAGAAAAATATCACTCTTGATAACACAAAAACCAAATTCACAAAAGAGAAAGGATAATAACAGGATTTCCAACTTTGATAACAAATTGATGTAACAAGTTCAATAAAGAAACATAACTGTTGAAATAGTGTTAGAGATTGTTTTATTTTATTGTCTTTTACCCCACATAGGAAGAGGAACTAGGAGTATTGGTATAGTATACCCTATATATAAAGGGTATTTTATTAATTGATATAATAAAAAGATGATTCTTATCCTTCTATTAACAATAACAATGACCTTCTGAAAGAGAAAGGGTTAATAAAAGGACTTCTAACATTGAATATATATAGCTATGACAAGTTCAACAAATAAATATGCTGTGTCACAGAAAATGAAGAATACAATTTCCTTCAAAAAAAAAAAAGGTTGACGAAAGAAAATGAACATAAAAAATAAAGTTTCTCACTATTGCGGAGGTCCCAAATGGATGTTATATGTCAAGGTATATGATTGAACAAGCAAAATTTAGACAGGTAATAAGACAGGTAAGCATCTAATGGCACCCATATTCATATTCCCAGCAAATCAATACGTGCAATATCTCATATAAAAGTAGAGCTAATTGTTGTTGCTTCAAGTTAGCCACGAAATAAACTTGTCACACATTCATGACCGAGAAGCTTGAACAATAGGAGTACAAAATAAAAATTATTATGACACACAACTGTATCGTCTACAAATTTCACAGCGAGACGGGCATCAATAGGGGAAAACTGATACCTTACGAGGATCAATACCCACCATTCATATCAAAGTTAAAGCTCCAAACCTATGATACTATTTAATGTTAGTCAGGATAGTATAATACCTACAGAAAATTAGCAAAACTAAAAATTAAGGCAGATAGTAGAAAAAGAATTGAAACTTAAAAGCAGATCTTATGTCCTACTTCTCCCCTTCAAACACGACAAAGAATTAGAGGATCCAACATCAACTCTCCACCCAACTGAAAACCTTCCTCCATGTGAGCTACTGAGTATATCAACAAATGACCCTACAACACAAGGAAACTAATGAAGAAAGAGACGTCTCTATATCCAACATCAACTCTCCACCCAACTCTCTGGACCGTCTTTCTAATCCCAAGAAAATTCCCGAAAAAAGGACCATCGAAAAATAGTATCGAAATCAATTGGCTCCAAGCAATATTGAAATCAAATGGCTCATAGGCAAACCCAACAATGTCGAAATCAAACGGCTTACGGGCCAACCGAGCAATATCGAAATCAAATGGCTCACACGCAAACCCAACAATTTCGAAATCAAACGGCTTACGGGCCTACCAAGCAATATCGAATCAAATGGCTCACAGGCCAACCAAGCAATATTGATATCAAATGGGTCACAGGCCAACAAAACAATATCGAAATCAAATGGCTCATGGGCCAACCAAGCAATATCGAAATCAAATGGCGATGGCCAACCAAGCAAATATCGAAATCAAATGGCTCACGGGCCAACCAAGTAATACTGAAATCAAATAGCTCACTGGCCAACCAAGCAAATATAGAAATCAAACGGCTCACAAGTCAAACAAGCAATGACGAAATCAAACAGCTCACGGGCCAGCCAAGCAATGACGAAATCAAATGGCTCACAAGGAAACCAAGCAATTACGAAACCAAACAGCTCACCAGCCAACCAAGCAATATCAAAATCAAACGGCTCAAAGGCCAACCAAGCAATATCGAAATCAAATGGCTCACGGGCCAACCAAGCAATATCGAAATCCAATGGCTCACGTGCCAACCAAGCAATGTCGAAATCTAATGGCTCATGGGCTAACCAAGCAATATCGAAATCAAATGGCTCACGGATGGAATATCGAAATCAAATGGCTCACCAGCCAACCAAGCAATGCCGAAATCAAACGGCTCACAGACCAACCAAGCAATGCCGAAATCAAACGGCTCGCAGGCTAACCAGGCAATGGGCAAATCAAACGGCTAATCAGCAGCTCACATACCAACCAAGCAATGAAAAAATCAAACGGCTAACCGACCAACCAAGCAATGACGAAATCAAACAGTTCCCCGACCAACCAAGTGATAACGAAAGCAGACATTCCATGACCAACTTAATCGAAAGGAGATTCCATAAAAAATATACCTCATAATCTACTCTCAAGTTTTCACATATAACACGACATTGTGAGGCGTAAAAATATACACATGCAGTGTTGAATAATTTATACAGACCAATATGTGTAGATGGATTATCATAAAAGGTAAAGACACATAATCAACGCATGGCAAAATAACAAAAAATTGCAACAACATGTTGTTAATTAGGCAAGGAGTAATATAGTAAGAACTTCCCTTAGTGTCCTTTTGATTGCAAGCGGATCATTGATAGATCTGCCGGATGTTCCAATACTATGTTTCGTGAAACAACAACAACGATCAACACAAATAAGAAGAAACTTCCATTGCATCTATGTTGGATTTTGGCCTGCGAGCGAACAAATATACTTAGGAATAGAAAAAAAGAAAACGTAAAAAGTAAATGGAAAAAAAGCCCACATTAGTTATGGAAATGGCAATTTTTGTTCTAATAAAGGTATACCACCTTGGCTTTCACAGACCGATTTTGCAGGGATTGGCAATTTTTGTTCTAATAATGATATACCACCTTGGGTTTCCTTGACTGAGCATCAATAGGGGAAAACTGATACCTTACGAGGATCAATACCCACCATTCATAACAAAGTTGAAGTTCCAAATCTATGATACTATTTAATGCTAGTTAGCATAGTATAATACCTAAAGAAAAATAGCAAACCTAAAAATTAAGGCAGATAGTACATAAAGAATTGAAACTTAAAAGCAGATCTTGTCCTGCTTCTCCCCTTCAAACACGACAAAGAATTAGAGGATCACTATTTTGAACATAAAACAACAACAAAGTTAGTCTAAGCAAGATAATACTGAAATGGTAAAAGCACTATCTGTCACTTTCATTATACACTACTAACTACCAAAGCAATGCACTTCAACATAAATCTCGTGTTTCTCAGAAAACAAGCTTCTTTTCCCTACTCCCCACCCCACCCCATACACAGTCCTAGAAATACAAATGAACCAATATATACCTCTTCACGACTTTTGGAGGGAACTGCAAGTTAGTTCCGATATATTCTGTCATTATATATCTATTTGATTGCCAACCCAGATCAGATTTAACTGTAAAAAATTACTGATGTCCAGATTAACAACACACCTCATTTTATACAAGTATCAACAAAATCCCTTCATTAATTTTTTTTCTCGACTGTTCCATTATTTCGCCTTTGTAGACCTGCAACGGCTACACATAAGAAGCAATATTGTTCAATTTATCTGAATTTCTGGCAGACAAAAGCAAAAGCAAAACAAATATATTACTAAGAAAAAATGACTTCAGTATTAACTTTATGAATGCATACTCAAAAAAAGAAAAAAAATTAAGAATGCTTCAGAGAAATCTTATCTTTCTTACCTATCTAATTTTGTTATTTCCTCGTTATCTTCATTACAACAATTCTTAGAAGGTTCAGTTTGTTTCTGAAGTGAAACAATGTACATAGGCAATAAACGCTCGAGGATGACAGCTTTTCTCTCCCTACGCTTTAACTGGGAAAAAAAATTCAACATATAAATCAAAGCTTTTGCAATTCAAATAAACAAGAGGACTACCTTGCAAGCAAGAGCATACCGTACCACCAGAGTACATGATGTTTTTGCCCATTGAGGAAACAAAGGCTTAATCTGAATAAATAGTGATCAGCTCCATAAAGAATAACAATGCTCTTGCTTAATCAAAGCAAAAGCCAAACAAATGCATAACCACCTTTCCAAAAAAAAAATGCATAACTGTAAGAATCATAACATAATTTAAAGGTAAAAAAAGGAAAGAAAGAAAAATTGCACGTGGAAGCACATAATTATGATGATTCAAGTAAAAGGAATTCACCTCCCACAAGTATATGTGAATGTTGCTAGAACCAACAAAGAAGAAAGGCCTAGATGGATGAGGTGTGAATGCCGTTGTCCTGATATTGTCCACTGTTACAGGAAACTCATCAAAACTTTCTTGGGCCTCCCCACCAACCACGGCATAACCAGGAATACCCCAATCCAAGGTGGTCACGCCAGGAGAATCATATGTAGGAACTGGGATAGAATCAGAACATGCCCACCCATTATATATTAAGATTTATCTCTATGGAGAACTCCATCTTCCCAGTCGAAAAATATTATCCCCAAACAGTAGCATACACCAATCAAGGGATCGTATCTTCAATTCCACAGTGCAAGCAAAGATAAAATATAATCGAAATGACCTCTTAAAGGCAACAAAAGGCACAATCACCAGTGTAAATGCAGAAAATACCTTGTTAAAAGTTCAACAGCGACACTTGTATTACAAATTGAGATACATAAAAAGAACATAAAAACTGAGCAGTTCAAGATTGGGTGTTTTACTACAAATTTTGTAGTCAGTTTCCAGAACCTGATATGGAGCATGGGTATGTACAAGGGTAAAGTAAGATTCCTAGATGGAAGACATTTTGTACATATCAATCAATTACCAAAAAAGGACCGTAAATACTTAATAATGGACTCAATAGAAGTTTCTAAGTGATTCTTGTAAGGAAAAATCTTGATTTACAATGAGATCTCAGAGGAAAAATATTTGAGTATCAGACATCAACCTTACATATGTGAATAATTATGATCACTCATATATTGGTTTACACCACCCAGTAGAGGCCAGGATATCTTCATATTGAAGTAAAAATCTCAGAGGGGCAAGAAAACCAGGGCAAGTCAGCAATAATTACCTGAATATGTTTTAACGGGCGAGCGGGTGTCAAGAAGAAGACCCTCTTTCGTGGATTTTCTTGATGATCTTTTTAAACCCTCTTTCTTTCTTTTCCAGAAAAACCTACAACTGGAACAAAAAAATCAATACTGATCAAGAAAATTGTTTCTTGAACAACAGGAAAAAGATCAAGGAAAAAGATATAGGAACAAAAACCTACAACTAGAACAAACACTGATCAAGAAAATAACATTCCTTATATTCATAAAGTGTCCGTTGGTAAAGGCGGCGCCTCTTTATTTATTATAAGAAAATATTTCTTTTTCCCTTTTTTCCTTTTTTATTTAATATTTAATTTAATTATATAAGTGTCTCTTTCCTTGTTTCCGTGTTTTTTTCTTAATTTTATAATTGAACTTATTGTGATAAAAAAATATGGCTCTTTAATGATTTATTTTATAATTTAACTATTTATAAAATTAACATAAATCGTATTTAATATTTTCATAAATCATAGCTAATTTTTATCAATATTCAATAGTTAAATGAAAAGCTTTAAACAAAATTCTTTTGTTTATTTCATATATTTCTTATATTAAAATAAAATATATTGTATAAAAGACTGTTGATATTGTGTTATAATATGTATATATATATATATATATATGTGTGTGTGTGTGTGTGTGTATCATTTAACACACATTAAAATAATCTTAGATCCATCTATGCATAATATATTTAATAATATTTTATTATTTTTATATAAAAAATCTTATTTAAGAGTAATTTGATACTTGAAATTATTTTTCTAGATTACTATTATTTATCTATAGTTACCAATTAAGAGGCTTATCAAGTAATTAAAAAAATTATCTTCAATTACTTTCTTCGTTCCTTTTACATACCAAGCATAGAAATAATACCATCGTATTATTTAGCGATCAAAAAAAAATATCATCGTATCATTTATTTCTTATCATTATTTCATTTCTAAATTCATTTCGTTCCTACCAAATTTCATTTACCCTTACGAATTAAATGTTAAAAGTACTTTCATAGTTTTCACTTCATTTGACGTCGGGCAAAAGCAATTTTACTCCAGTAATTACAAGAGTTGCCAAACTTTTCCCTACAATTAGAAAAAAAAAAAAAAGAACTTGCGAATTCAATTTTTATTTAAATTGGGAAATTAAAAAAAAAAATCAGTTGGAAACACTAACGTTGTGATTTTTACATAATGTTGCTACCCAAAATTATGATAAATATGATATTTATATAACTTTGTAAATATTATAGGAATTGTGATAATAAACACCAACAAAATATATAAACCAAGAGTTATAGAACAATAATATACAAAATATACACACACTAATTATAAGGGTCGGAGCCTTCTAAAACTCGTCAGTCAATCCAAACATATATGTGTCGAAAAGTTCATACATGTTACCTTCTCCAAATCCATTTATTTTCTCCAGAACCGCCCCAAAGTGAGACGGGTCTAGATCTTATTTAGACCCATTGTCATCCCTAATCATTAATCAAGAAATAAAGAAAAAAATAAGTAATTTTGTATGTAATTTTCACAAAATTTGTATGTAATTACATATCGTTCATAGGCGTGGACAATGGACATGACTAGCAAATATGATAAGAACTTTGTACTTGACAAACCAAGATTTGAACACTAGTCTCATGTTTTCTCATTCCATATATATAGTGACAATTCTAACTATTATACAATTAGAATTCTAATTGTACTTCTGATTTCAACTTACAATATGTACTTGTATACAAATTACTCTACAGAAATATACATGTTATATATGCAACTTATTATAATCTACAGAATATCCTGAACAATCTTGCGGCTGAAAATACCTAAGCGATGGAGCATTTATCTCCACTTTGTAGGCAGAGCTAGAACTGTCAGAATCACAACTAGTATCAAACTTAAAATTGAGGACGAGCTTTTCTATCGAGGGCGAAGAAATAATATAGCATTTCAAAAGTCGGTCCACAATTCCATCGATGACCAACTCCTCAAGCACCGGACAACCAGAAAGCAAGCGCGGAAGTGCTTCGTCAGAACACCCAAATTGAACAGAAGAAAATTGAAGTTTCCTGAGGCTAGGCAAACTTATGCTCAAGCCACAACATATGAATCCCAGATCACAACAACGGAGCCTCAAATCAACAAGGGTTTTGCAGGTGAAAATGCATCGAGGCAAACCACCAAAAAAACCATCACGACAACGAATATAAAGATCAAATTTTTGAACATTACGTGCAATGGCAGCGGCTAACCATGTTTCGATTTCACACTCGCGACATTTATCCAAACAAGACAGGCGAAAGGTATTAATGGTTTGAACCTTACTTAGCAACATAACTCTGTTTATGGTGTCCGAGAAGTTCATCGTCGACTCGGACTGTGAATTTCACCATCGAAATCAAAATTGGGGACATGGGCCCAAAGAAACCTCCATCTTTTACCAAGAATGGCAGTCGCGACTGAGAGCTTAGTAGGGAGAAAAGAGAGAATGTGAATGAGGACGTTGTCTGGCAACCCACTAAGTCTGTCAATTTCTGAAACCTTCTTCATCACCCGCTTTCTACTGTACTGTATTGTAGTACGAATCTTCTTTATGTCCCTCGGTTTCTGAGGATTGAATCTTGCCGAGAGAGGTTTAGGTTCCCTTGTTGACCTGTTAAAACTTGGAAACAGAGGTATCCTGTTTTTGTACATAAAAATACATGTTAAGTCATAAAAGAATGTTTTGTACTGGCCATACTATTTATTCACATACCTGTCCGAAAGCATTTCTGAACTTGGTGAGTTTTCATACCTGCTTTAACAGGAAAAAAATAAACCAATATAATATATTTTCAACAACCATATATTGAGTTTAAGTTTATGTGTAGTCGTATATATTCACCTCTGCATATTGCTGTTAAGTTGTTTCCACAATATAAAGTCGCACGTGGAAGGTTCCGTATGGATGCCCGTGGAACTTTAATTGGAACTTCACTGGACTCATCATCGGCAAAGACCTGCTCAAAAATAATTAGAATCGATACCAAATTAATTAAGCTGAATTTCTTCAATTCAGCAAAAGGATCGATGATCAATCACCTCGTTAGCTTGAAAGTACGTTCCATTAAGTGGAAATATTCCTCTCATTGCTGTTCGGACTGGTATCTGAACATAGTTGTTCAATTTTTGTATTTAATTACTTCTTTGTGTATGTATACATGAGGAACGAACAAATTATGGAATTTCGTAGAATTCTCTCACCAGAAGTGTTCCGTGAACGGTGTCTTCTTCAAAGTTAAATTCATCCTTGTCGAGACTTTCTGAATCATACAGTAAATTGTATTATTAGGACAATACATAGTAAATTGGTTTCGACTAGTAGTTGTGGTCTTCAAAGAAATGTATTAACCATGACGATGATGGCGTGCGTACCTGGAGCCCAGATAGCAAGTAGATATGGACACGAATCATTAGGTTCTCTCTCTTCCAGCTGCAGTATAAAAGACTCGTGCTTAGCTATATCTTATTATGGAACATACAAGTAAAGTTACCATGTATTAGTGAAGCAACTACCCCTGCCAAAACACTGTGCCCGTCCGGAAGCTCATAGCTGCAATTAAAGGTCACAAAAAAGCATGTTATCACTTAACAGCAGACTTCAAGGCGAAACGAAGCCTAAAGAGAAAAGAAATCGAACAACTCATTTTTGAAACTTATACTATTACTTTTAATTAACCTGTATATTCCTAAGGGATAATTACAAAACCTACCCCTCAGGTTTGGAGTAATTACAAAAAAAACCCAGAAAAGTTTCAAAATTACTAAATACCCAACGAGATTTGGTTCTGTCTTAGATTTATCCTCTTCATAAGACCCCTTATATTTACAGAAATATTACAATTAACCCATTAAAAATAAGACAAGACACAATCAAACCTCAGTGCTAGTTTTTGTAATTTTTAAACTTTTCTAGTTTTTTTGTAATTACCCAAAACCTTAGGGGTAGTTTTTGTAATTATCCCTACTTCTAATGGAATAGCTGGTTCGAATTTTCTGTTATTTTCTGTTAGTTCACAGTAACAAAGTTACCAATATAAACAGTAAAGGCTTATATTCATATTATTTGCTTTTAATTGATAATAGAAACAATAAAGGATTCGGTTATGAGCCTACTTACACTTGATGCTCTGACCTTGAATACTTTACTTTCCTCAATCTAGGCACTGGGATCGAAGCAGTTTCCGAGGCAAGAACCACCAAATCTTTGGACATTTCTCCCTCTTCAAGTTGGATATTCTTCTCAACGATGATCTTTTGTTTACTCTTTTCCAATTTCTGTACACAAAAATCTTCAATATCCCCTTCAAAAGGAACCATTGCCGTTTCATGGCTTTCAGATAATGATGTACGATTGCTTGAATGAGCACTGCACCCATTGCGTCCAATAAAAACAATTTGTATCAATCATTAAAATATTTGATATTTTATTTCAACAAATTAAAACACTGGTTGAATACACGAGATAGTATATTGATTTTAAATTGTGATCGGCACAATGGGGACAAACCTTTGAACACTTGCGTAGTGCTTGCATTCTGCTCTCATGGGGCAAGCACTGCAGTTCGGGTTTATCTTTGTGCAAAATACCTTCCCGAAAGTGATGAGCTGGCAATGTAGTTCGTACCTGGACCACATATAACATGTTAGTATAGAAAGTCATAACAAGTAACTGCTATGGTAGATACATGAAAAGACAGAATTCCTAAAGATCAACTTATCGAGATGCATTTTCCTTACAATGTTGACACGTCAAGTTCCGATAGCCGTGGCCAAAGACACATCTGTATAGAATTCGCTTTTGGGTACCTAAATAGTATTGCTAGTTAATATTATCAAATAATTGATAGTATTATAAAAGCTAGTACGACTCACTGTTTCAAGAGGTGGAATTCTAGTCCTTCCGGAAGTAGCTCAAGGGGAACCCATCCAAGACGAACAACTACTCGGCCCGCATTCGTGTCAATCTAATCAATAACGATACTTTTATCGCTTATCAGAAAAGGAAAAAATGCGCATAAAATATCTGCTAATAAAATTTAAATCTTACCGGGAACGCCTTGTGCCGGAGCGTCAACAAGCTTATGCACTCCACACTTTTGAGTCCGAGCCCAGGTATGCTCAAAAGGTATTCTCTACAATTAGAGACACAAAGCCATAGAATATTTGTGCTATTTTACTATTCAATTGAAAATGAAAACACATTATTGATTAGAACATACAAATGTGTAGCTTACTTTGCTTTATGAGGTGGAACATCTCGCATCCATTCCAAATCAATGCTTCCGAGATCATTCAACAAAACATTGAGGCAATTCTGCAAGAGAAATTTTTACAATTATCAGTTGTTGTTGTTGTTGTATGTCTTAAATCTGGATAGCGATCGTCTCAAAATAAACCAAACGAGATCGAAAACCTTTATTCTTGCAGCTAAATTATTGCTCATTCCTCTTTTCTGAATAACTTTAGCAATGTCATCAACTCCGGCCACCCGAATTGCTTCCCAATCTAAAGCATCTGATGTTTTTTTTCTACTGTCATCTTTAGAATAAGATCTCTTTAAAGTGTCCCAATGGATGGTACCATCTTCGCGTCTCTTTCTTTTCCTTGTCGAATTTGTTTCATTCTTAAAACCTGTGCATTCTGTGTCATAAGACCCAAATCGTAGTCTTTAGATATCGAAGACAATGAAGAATTGTTACCATTTGGCGTGGCGGTTGAAGAGCCAACAGAAGCTTCGACAAGAGAATTTACTCTGGATGCTCGGAGTGGATATTTGGCAGCAAGTGACATGAAGGCAGAGCTGCGCAAAAGGTATTAAAAGATCAATGAAAAATGGAGACGAGCTGCGTTTACTATCTGATTTTGTTTAACAAACAAAATGGGAAACCTTGAAAGGGTGTCGTTCACATTCTGTGTCAAGAATGCTCCCCCTATAGAATCGACCACTGAACCTTTCCATGGGGAAAGCTTGATTTCACCTACAAAATTCATCATTTTCCGCCCCTATGATGTTATTGTTTCAGAATTTAAATATATCCTCTTCATTTTCATATGCATAAACTAAATTAAACCAAAAACAACCTCAAGTAACATGGGACATGAACTCGGGAAATACCTTGGATAAGTTGCGTGTTGGAAATGAATGATTTTACCCGCTCACGTAAAATTTCCGTCTCCTTCTCCCACCACTCTCTTTCGCCTTGATCACATTCTTCTTCAATTCCTTGAGAATCTAGTTTGCCCATCAAGATATTCCATTTTCTCACCGTTGTTTCATCAAGAACAACTTGTGGCTCATAAGGAACGTTTTTTTTATTATTCGTTTCGTCACTCTTTCTTGTGCTTCTTGGATGCTTTGATTTCACAACAACTATTCTCTTTTGTACTGCGGCATATGGGAAGTATAAATAACAATTTGGGGGGTAAATGTGAAAATAAACCAGCACTGACTAATATGAAACAAAACTTATGTTACTATTTCGGTTTAATAGAATTTTTAAGTGCTGTTACTGATTTTCTAAACTAACACGACTGATCCGATACCACTTCGATACTCACAACCAGGTCCATGTTACATCCGATAATTCACAAAAGAATCGATAATTTCTTCTTTCAAACAAATTATTCCAAGAAAATTATAACAAGAAATTTATAGAAGCCTACCCTTAAACTTCAGATCAACACCTATATTTTGTCCTAATCTCCACACCCAATAATGCCTTTCATAACACCGATGTCAATCAGATCAACGACAAATAAAAGTAACTTTTGCTCGTAAATTTAAATGCAGTAACTGAGCATAACATCCCAGATCCTTTTAATATATATACCTTGTCTGTCCGTATGAGACAATGAAGTGCTGTATTTTTGTTCCTTCCGGACCTGCTTTTTGACCGGTTTCCTCCTACTATAAACAAAAACATACCCAAAATGATTTGTATTTACAGTCATTTTTGCTTCATGTTTCTTCCGGAACTGCATCGTGTTAATTTTTGGGACCTTTCTGCCCTTTCTTTTGACCATCCAACATTTTGGCAAGGTTGAAGCAGTAGCAACATTTTCGGTATCCATGGTTTTTACATAACCTTTTTCACTCGTCTCATATCTATTTTCATCTGAAAAATCAAACAAAACTAATATATTAATTTGAAAAATTCTTATGAATTGAAAGGTAAAAGAGGCATGCAAATTCTTATGAATTGAAAATAACCATCATCATAATTTCTTGAACTTTTAATTTGTTGTTTGAATTTCCCCTTCCTTCTTTACAAAAGGTGAAAAGGGGGATCAACTTGTTTTGAATTTAAACTCATAGAAGCTAAAATCTCACATGAAATCCTCTGTTTTTAGACCAAAATAAGGAAAAACAGAGAGATATAAACAAAATTGATATTTATCTTACATTGTGAGATGTAACGTCGGCCTGATTTCACTGAACTCTTTTCCATTTTACTTCCAAACTCACGTTTTTTTGGCTCTACAAATCAAGCTTAACAAAAAAAAAAAACAAGAAAGAAAAATCAGTAAACTTGAGTAACACTTGTACATGCAAAGCAAAAACCCATAATAAACATGAACATTTTAGAAAAAAAAATTACAAAACCCACATGAAAAAGTATAAAACCATCCATCCACTTGTACTCAATAATGAAATGTTGACAGACAGCCTCATTCACTTGTACTCAATAATGAAAAGCTTATGAAATTCATAATTTTGATAAGCTTACTTTGAACTTGGGTTTCCTTGTTTCTGCTTCTTCTTTCCCAATTCTTGTTATTTCCAAATGCATGGAACAGTATAAAAGTGAAATGGAGATTTGAATGTTGACAAATGGCTCAAGTAATTTTAGACTGATGATCACTTTGATAAAATTACGTCTCCCACTCAAAATAGGAAGTAATTATAATATGTGTGTGTGTCTCCACTCAAATTTAGGAAACAAATAAATCTATTTCATCACTTCTTTGGAATTCCAATTGGCGGCGAAACAATATGGCAGCCTGTCGCAGAGAAAGTTGAAAAAAAGGTTGACGAAATTGGAAAGTGTAATGATTTCGCTTGGTAAAGATTTTTTTTTTTTTTCCCGAAACAATAGAAATATATTCATAACTCAACAAAATTTACACTGTCAACTGGCAAAATGATCACCTTGAACATACGTACATTGATACATGTCAAGGGGAGAACTCCGTGTAAGTCCAAGCGGCTACGATAATCTAGAGGGGGGTGAATAGATTATCTCTATCTTTTCGATTATGCCCTTTTTTTCGAATCAAATATGCCAAGACAATAAAAATGTGCGGGAAGTAAACAACACGCGTCGATTTATAGAGGTTCAACCCACCTAGGGCCTAATCCTCTACCACCCCAGTATATCCGGGATGGATTTCAAAAAGAAAAAGAATTTTATTAATTACCACAATTAATACAAATTCAACTTACAACACCTCAAGAAAGCACCACACTCTTTCTTCAACACCACATTTGGAGATTACCACAATCTCCCTTTGAAGATTACCACAATCTTCCTTCAACCGCACCTTTAAAGATCACCACAAGATGTGAAAGTGAAATACTTAGGCTATAAATACAACAAAAGTGTTGAATATGAAAGCTTGGAAATTTGCAGATTTCTTGTTGTGTATTTGCTTGTGTTGTGTTGTATCTTGTGTCTTCAATTCATCGTCTATTTATAGGAAAGTCTTCACCAACATAGACTCCCAACATAGGCTCCTTCTTCTTCACTTTTGTCTACAAAAAGAGGATCACAAGATGTAGAAATATTGTACAAAAATCAAAAGTAAATCTTCGATAAGAATTTCAAACGGCACAATTTTGTCTTTGTCATAAAATTACATAGGGCGACCGGTTGCCTGTATAAGATTCGAGCGTTTAAAAGAAAATAGTGCGATCAGGGACATGTTGCGGGGGTCCGACCGGCCGGTCAAGGTGCGACCGGTCGGCCTTTACCCTTGACCGTCGCCCTCCTCATTTTTCAAGTTGATGCGTTACTTTCGTGTTTTCATCTCTTGGTCAGTAATTTGGCGACCGTTTGCTCGACCGGTCGACTCAAAATTGAAATGTTGTCCGATTTTTATCAAAAATAAACTTAAAAAAATACTCCAAAAAATTAGTAAAAACATTTTAAATCACTTGGGAGTATTTGGACAACATTTATAAACATTGTTTTGGTGTAAAAACAAATTAACACAAAAACATCAAATATATTGTCCAATTTTTATCGAATAATAAATTCTAAGAATTACTCCAAAAATTAGTAAAAACATTTTAAATCACTTGGGAGTATTTAGACAACATTTATAAACATTGTTTTGGTGTAAAACCTCATTTAAACATAATCATCAAAATCTTGATAAAAACATTTATCTAACACTCCGTACGGGAGGTATAACCACCGTAATTCGAGAGAGCAAAACAAGAAACAACTAAAAAATACAAAATAAAATAAAACTAAGTACCCCATAGGAGACTAAACTACCTCCGAAAGGAGGACTAAGTCACTCCTCAAAGGTGACTACCCAACTCGAACAAATCCGGGCACGAGCTACTACACGCACTGCAAGACAGAAAATACTGACAGCCTACGAGTTTCACAAATCAACCGGTAAAAAAACACTCAAAAGAAAGAAAAAAAATTACATAAAAAACCGAAAAAAAAAGAAAAGAAAAATGCCTCTCCCTCACCCGATCTTCAACCGCAGCCCATCACCTACCCGACTCCAACTCTCCTCTTTGTAGCTCTGACATCCGACTTGCCTCTACTCTTGATCGGAAATTCCGATCACCTCCGGATAACACAAGAGATATGCCTTCATTGGCCTCCATCATGAAGCATGGTTGGGGAGGAAGGGGAAGAGTTTAAGATTTAGGGTTTGTAGTGAGAAAGAGGAGAAAAAGAGGTAGAGAGAAAAAAATTTAGCAAGGCGATATCATTTTTTTTTGGTAAAGATTTCAAGAACTCATCATTTTGTATCAAGTGATATGATGTTTTAAACTTATCTTTTTATGTGTATATGCGCATATCCAAATACCTTATTTTTACTAGGTGCCGACTAGGCGTTAGGCGCTCCTAAGCCGATTCGATTTTATTAAAATCACCCAAAAAAATTGTTCAGGGCCAAAAATCAGATTAGGCATCCCAGGTTAAATGGGCTAAGCGGCCGAGAATTAAATCGGGCAGGCACTTGCCTACAGCGGCAAACAAATCGAGCTAAGCGGAAAAAATCGCTAAAAATGATAAAAATTAACAAAAAAAAAAGAAAAATAATACTATTTCTAGGCGTCTGCCTAGGCGCTAGGCATTGGGCCACCGCCTAACTAGCGTCTAACGATTTCTGCAACCTTGCACGTGAAACATACATGGCTTGAAATGTTGTGATTTTGAGATTTTTGTTTTGGCCTAATTGCTTATTTAGACGAATGCTTTGGTGGGATGGATTAAAAATGTCATTTTACTTTATCCAAATGACAGCTTAAGTGGCATTTTAACCCAATCCCGTTAGCATTCCATCTCTCCACGTGGGAACCAAACAATATAGGGAAGTCAAAAATAAACAATTCACATAAAAACTCCAAAAATCTCCAATATCATCGAGTCAAATACATTTCATGTAACAATATCCGTACAATTTTAAAAAAGTTGGACTTAATTTGGGCTTTCTAGTTAGTTACAAGACTAATTGAATTTTTGATTTCGAACATGACTATTTTGGGCACACCCCAATAGTTACGGGACCAATTTTGCATTTTCGCCAAGGTTTTCTTATTATTGTTTAGTTAGAATTAGTGTCAGGGTTAATGTATATTAATTCAATGTACATTTAATATTTAGATTACTAAAAGATAATTTGATTTCGTTATTGCTTGGTTAGCCTACAATCCACTGGAAATAACTTGATTTCGTTAGTTCTTAGTTGGTCTGTGAGTCATTTGATTCCGTTATTGCTTGGTTAGCCTGTGGACCATTAAAGACGACCAGGTCAAATAGGCCGGTCCCTTTGGGGCCTCCAAAATTGCATTTGTGCCTGACCTTTTAACCGGGCCCGACTCCTGTTTACACCTCTACCAAGTACTATCCATGCATCATAAAGCTAAAACCATTGCCAGCTGTTTATGATTCATGTTCAGGTAGCTCAAGGCATTGAGGAGGGCCGGGTCGACCCGGCGGTTCAGATTTAGTCACTGTAAGAAACTGAATCAAAACTATTGCAGCAATATAATTGTGATGAATTGATGTTAATAAATGTTTTCCAATCATTAACAGATCAAAAAACAGCTCTCATCATTTAAGGCAACCAATATTGGTGTGGTTCAATATTGTACCTTGGAAAACATTGCAATATAATTAACACCATATCTTAATAAACAAAGTTTACTTCCGAGTGGAAAAAACATCACTTAACAGTAAGGGGGAGATCATATCCTACAATCCTATTTTAGGACCACCTTAAAAACAAAAAGGGACCAAACATAGTACAATATTTGCATCACGGCTACTTTAACTTAATAACGATTCAACCCCCAAACAATCTCAAAAAAAACCAAGTTCACATGCTACAGATCCACGTGGAAAAGAAGAAATTTTTTGGAGCGCATTAAATTTTGCCTCCAAATCAATTCCATATGGTCGGGAAAATATATCCATCCTCTTCAAGACTTGAGCGTTCCTCAAGAGATATTTTACCATGTCAAACTCTTGTTGTGTGTACCCCATTCCTTCAATTCTTATAGTCGTAAGATGTGATAATAGGGATTTTGGCACTTCTTTTGGCTCCATCCAATGCTTTAGACACGCATCAACCTAATGATAACAAGAAAGAATCAACTCATGAAAGAAAACATTACAAAGGCTAATTAGGAATTATTGATCAATTTCATAAACAAACCTCACGAACAATAAGGACTTGGAGATTATCAGCACTTTCAAGGAACTTTGTGAGAAAAAGCCAATGAGCGCCCAATTCGAGTTTGATTAAACTATCAAAACTTATAATTGATTTACTTCGATCACCAAAGGCTCTGAAATTAAACTGCAAAGAAATCACAGTATACGAACAAAAGTGGGTGACCAAGCCACAAAATTGAAAGGGGAAACTTCCAAAACTAGACAGACCACAGTATCTAGCTCTAAAAAAATAGAGAATGACATGATCAAAGTATGAATATATACTTACCACCATACCACTTGACAATTTTAGGTATTTCACATTACATAGAAGATCAATTTTTTCTAACACCGATAGAGTGTATAAATGGTGTTCTCCCGCCACCTTAGAATTGTTAAAAGAGATGTCTGCTTCAATTAAGGATGCTAGCGTATGCTCGGAAAAACAATCACTCATCCCTGAACAATCTTGCAATTGAAAATACCTAAGTGATGGAGCATTTATTTCCACTTTGTAGGCAGAGCTAGAACTGTCAAAAACACACGTAGTATCAAACTTAAGATCGAGGATGAGTTTTTTTATCGAGGACGAAGATATAATATAACATTTCAAAAACCGGTCCACGATTCCATCAATGATCAACTCCTCAAGCACCGGACAGCCAGAAAACAAGCGCGGGAGTGCTTCATCAGAACACCCAAATTGAACAGAAGAAAACTGAAGTTTCCTGAGGCTAGGCAAACTTATGATCAAGCCACAACATATGAATCCCAAATCACAACCATGGAGCCTCAAATCAACAAGGGTTTTGCAAGTGAAAACACATCGAGGTAAACCAGCAAAAAAACCATCATGACAACGAATATAAAGATCAAATTTTTGGACATTACGCGCAATGGCAGCGGCTAACCATGTTTCGATTTCACACTCGCGACATTTATCCGAACAATATAGGCGAAAAGTATTAATGGTTTGAACCTTACTTAGCAACATAACTCTGTTTATGGTGTCCGAGAAGTTCATCGTCGACTCCGGACTGTGAGTTTCACCATCGAAATCGAAATTGGGGACATGGGCCCAAAGAAACCTCCATCTTCTACCAAGAATGGTAGTTGCCACAGAGAGCTTAGTAGGGAGAAAGGAGAGAATGCGAATGAGGATGCTGTCTGGCAACTCACTTAGTCTGTCAATTTCTGAAACCTTCTTCTTTCTACTGTACTGTAGTGTATACCCCATAACAAAAAGGGTTCAAGAACTGAATAGTGCTGGATAGATTAAAGGTAAGAAAAAAAATTACTGAAACTTTTGAAAAATGATTGTGGAGGGAATTTGGTCCGTCAATTTCTCCTCTGTGTCTTCTAGGGTTAAATTATTTATGGTCGTGGTTAAAAAGACAGGGAAGACGGTGGTTCGGTTCTTCTTTGAGGTGTAAAAAGAAACAATTAATTAAAGTTTTCAAGAAAACCAGAACAAGGCGGCAACATGTATCCATACTTTTTCAATAATAAATAATAAATAATTGATCTAAATAATAAATTTAATTTAAATTGATAATTTATTTTTTACCTATATAAAGTAAAATACTAGAACAATAATCTTAGTAGGTCAATTTTCCTTTACCCAATTCAAAATTTGTTAAGAAAGTCAAACTCTAGTACTGCATCATTTTAATCAGTGGCGGACGAAGGAATTGAGACGGGGGACGACGAAACCTATTTTTTTTCTTAAATTTTTGGGGGGTAAATGTATTTTTTCCCTTAACTTATATATAAATATATCCTAAGGCAAATAAATTATTAAAGAAAAAAAGTTTGGAAAATTTTGGGGTAGCAGCCCTGTGGATCCGCAGTAATTTTAATCATATATCCGGTGTTATGAGTAGCTAATATTTCACTTTTTAGATAATTTAATTTTTGATTGATACCTCAAGCATAAATACTTCTTGCTTTTGGTACCATATATGCCGATCTCATCAAACTTGGCCATTAACGTTATCTCTTATTTCTTTAATTTTTTTGTGCATTTTGGTTGGTCTCGCCACTGAAAATGGTTTGATTTCGTTATTACTTAATTGGCCTGAAACAATTGAAAATGATTTGATATTTCATTATTTCTTGGTTGTCCTATGAGCATCTGAAAACAATTTGATTTCGTTATTGCTTTGTTGGTCTATGAGCAATTGAAAATTATTTGATTTTGTTATTATTTGGTTGGCTTGTGAGCTACTGAATATTGTTTGGTTGATTGTGAGCCACGGATAAATATTTGATTCTGTGATTGCCTCGGTTGGCTAGTGAGCCATTGAAAATAATTTGATTTCGTTGTTGCTTGATTTCTATGTCATGGGGATCAGGTGCATAAATCATTTTATTTTTGAAGACATTTGTGATTTTCTATTGAAACAAAAACAAAAAAAAACAAAAAAAAGGTAATATATGAAATGCAAGTCCTCAATTACATCGTAATTTTTTGTTATTATTTGTTTAATATTTAGTAACATTGCGAAGAAATTTTGTCATGGGGACCGGATCACATGCATGAGTCATTCTTAATAGAAACCATTTGACTAAATACCATAAAGTGATTAAAAAGTAAAACACGGAGCCAAATGATAATGTGTATCATAAACTTTGGTAGATGTTAACCAAAATCAAGAATCATAGGTCCCATGCAAATGCAGATTAGCCTGGACCTGCAAAATATGAGACCACATCCATCCAACAACTTAAAATCACAAGGCAGTCTCAAGATATGATCAATTAAAATTCAGAAATCAAACATCAGATGCACAAAAAGTAATTCTTTTACGGCTGTCCTACACAAAAAAAGAGCAAGATTATCCCAATAATTCTTTTACGGCTAAAAAAAGGAGAATTAATTCATAGCAAGTGCCATTTTCATATGAACAATGAATGCAAATCAAGGTGGCAGGATCATCAGAAGGTTGAAAATGTATCCCGCTTCAACGACACTGGCCTACCGATACTAAAAATAAGAAAATATATAAGTACCCCAATGTGTAGGGAGTAAGCATTCCTCATGGCAGTCGGCATGAGAGCTCAATTCCTTTTTGATCGATCAGCAACCAATGTGTGGTAACTGATTCAGGGGACACTCGTAAATAGATCTATAGGTCCAGAAAATTATAAACCACTAACTGGTTGCTCCTGTTCCATTTATATCCGTTTTGGTTTATATTTGAGAGAATGAGAAAAGATATGTACATAGTTCTATAAAGTAGATAACATAAATGCAAAAGGAAACAAATATCAAGCATTTGAAGAATAGAAAGCAGAAAAAATGATATTAAGATAAAAGTTGTAAGTGACACCAAAAACTGACCATAAAAATAGATTCCTCCACATCTTCGTTTCGACCTGCTCCTCCTTTCAAACACCCCAATGCCTTCATCATCAAGAAATGAACCTTAGCTTGTTGTTTTCAGGTGCTGCAGTTTGTGAATTAGCCAATAACTGAGCAGAAAATTCTAAAATAAAAGGAACATCGGAAAATAGTATCGAAATCAAATGGCTCACCAAGCAATATCGAAATCAAATGGCTCACCAAGCAATATCGAAATCAAATGGCTTAAGGGCCAACCAAGCAAATATCCAAATCAAATGGCTCATGGGCCAACCAAGCATTATCGAAATCAAATGACCCACGGGCCAACCAAGTAAATATCGAAATCAAATGGCTCGCAGGTCAATAGCAATGACGAAATCAAACAGCTCACGGGCCAACCAAGCAATGACAAAATCAAACGGTTCACGGGACAAGTAAGCAATGAAGAAATCAAACGGCTCACAAGTCAACCAAGGAATGACGAAATCAAACGGCTCACGGGCCAACAAAGCAATATCGAAATCAAATGGCTCGCAAGCCAAACAAAGCAATATAAAAATCAAATGGCTCATGGGCCAACAAAGCAATATAGAAATCAAATGGCTTATGTGAATCACATTAAACCAAAAGAGAAAACCTAAGATTAGTGACCTGAAAGAAAATCATAGTTCTTCATTGCTCCGGCTATCCTCTTGTCTGGAAGAAAATGCAAAGCTCCGTCTGTGAAACTTCAAACACCCCATTTAGGTTTTTACTTCCTGTCCTCCAACTCAGAAAGAGTTGTTTACAACTGGAAACACAAAATACATATTAAAGGGCAAGATAAATGATAATCTAAAATGCACAAGCTTAACTCAGAGACATGATACAACCTCTTCATGAAACAAATTTTCAAGTCTTCACTATTAGAACCCTGTTTGAAAACAGAAATAAGAATTTTAAGGCTTCTATAGAACTGGTTGAGCTAATTCTAAGTTATATATTTCCACTAAAACCAGTAGTAAAGTAGCTCTTTAATGGGTTGCTGATATGCCACTATTATGTCAAGATTATTAGGATGCTTTCAATGTAAATCATCTACGAAAAACCAAATCTAACTATTTTCGGTTCGGTGTTGTTCGGTTTTCGATTTGGGCTTTATTAAGGATCTTTATTCTGTTTGATAAAATATACATTTTGGCATTTATTTGACGATTTAACAGGAAAATAAAACTAAAAGGTGAAATAATAATATAAAATAAATATAAAAAATAGAAATTCATACTTTCGGTTTGGTTCAGTGATTTATAGGAGTTTTTATTTTTATTTTTTAGTTAATACAAGACAATCTAAGTAAAGGGAAATTAAAATAAATTTATTTGTATAAGTATGCCAACTAAGAGAGAAAACATTACACTTGTTATTTTTTTCTCAAATATTACACTAAGAGAGAAATATGCATCTCTTCGTTCTAAAATTCCGTCCGTTGGGAAAATTAAATCACTTACCATATATGACTCGCAAGGAACATTAATTACAGTACTGTTTTTTCCTTTTTAAATAAATGAAATCTGCTAATGATTTCCTCCTTCCTTTTTCGCACTTCTATAGAATTTGCACCGCCCAATTTTTCTGTATATACATTGCACATATAGTACCGCGTACCACTTCTGAGATTAGTGTTTAATTAACCGTCCAGTCCATTATCTGTGTATTTTTATTTTTCTGTTTGTAGTTAATTAATGTGCGTTGCTAATTTAGAGTATTTATTTGTTCCCATGATGTATCCAGGACATATGGGCATGGGAGTTTTATCTTATATCGTCTGTGTTGATCGTGCTAACATATTCTATTTCTTGAAGTTCATATCGAAGCCCAAGTAGAGAAGGGGAATTTCCTTCTTCTTTTCGTCTTCTTGGCAAAGATGGGAGCGCAAGACTCAACAAATCGTCCTCTATGTCACTGGCCATGGTTGTGGAGGTCCATCTCTTTCTTCTTATGTTACTGGTGCCCAGGTTTCTCAATTTCCACTACTCTCCTCTTTTTCCTTTTTCCATTTTTTAAAAATAATTGTATGTTGTCTTACTAAGAAAGGATCAATTGGTTAGTTCGGAAATTTTGACGAACAAGTAGAATGCAAGTGTGGTATTAGTGAGAGCATCGAATTAGGTACATAAGTTGTTACAAATTTTCTTTTTGCAGTTATTATTAGATTAATAAGTAATAATTGGGGAAAAAAATCAAGAATAGTTGTTTAATTTCCACCTAAATTCTACCACTTTTGCTTTGGGAAATAATCTCTGTTGAGAGTGGTAGAAGATTGAGTTTTCATTAATTTCAAATACAAAGTTGTTTGAATAAAACTGCAATGGTTTTGTTTCTTTTCCTTGTGGTGCTTTTGGAACTAATGCCGAATACCTTTTTGGGACTCATTTGTTTTTTCAAGTAAACCATTTGTTTCTTCACGGTCCCAAGGGTTATCATATGCTTATTTACATTTTTTCTTTAATAATTTTCACATTGTTATGTGGCATTTGTTATAAGTGAGTGCCATAAGTTCCTATGTATATCAGGTCATAATGGATGCAGTGAATAAGCCTCGGAATATTACCTATAAGGGACTCACTGATCTGGTGACTGATTATCATATGACAACTGATTTGTTTTTGCTAGTTCTATGGCAACAAAGGAAGGTTGTATGACTGATTCTTGTAGATTGTGAGAAAGTCTCTGAAAATTGGAACAGTCAGAGCTACATTGTTAATTGTTTCTTTTTGTAAGTGGGTCTTTTAACACCGTAACTTGTTTTGTAATTTCTATTTTAATGTTAATATATTTATATGAGAGTTTGGACTGGAACTGAGAGAAGCACACATGTTCCTCACTTTGATTCATTGTGCAAGGAAATTTCCTAAATGCAATACTATTGTAAAATGGGTGTGTTGCTCTTGCCTTGACGCGGTATCATATCTAACTGTTGTTCAAGCAGGTAATAACTTTAATTTTTATTTATCTAGAGTTCTTTGGATTTCTAATGATAAACTCTTTTTTCTTATAATATGCTTATTTACATTTTTTCTTTAATAATTTTCACATTGTTATGTGGCATTTGTTATAAGTGAGTGCCATAAGTTCCTATGTATATCAGGTCATAATGGATGCAGTGAATAAGCCTCGGAATATTACCTATAAGGGACTCACTGATCTGGTGACTGATTATCATATGACAACTGATTTGTTTTTGCTAGTTCTATGGCAACAAAGGAAGGTTGTATGACTGATTCTTGTAGATTGTGAGAAAGTCTCTGAAAATTGGAACAGTCAGAGCTACATTGTTAATTGTTTCTTTTTGTAAGTGGGTCTTTTAACACCGTAACTTGTTTTGTAATTTCTATTTTAATGTTAATATATTTATATGAGAGTTTGGACTGGAACTGAGAGAAGCACACATGTTCCTCACTTTGATTCATTGTGCAAGGAAATTTCCTAAATGCAATACTATTGTAAAATGGGTGTGTTGCTCTTGCCTTGACGCGGTATCATATCTAACTGTTGTTCAAGCAGGTAATAACTTTAATTTTTATTTATCTAGAGTTCTTTGGATTTCTAATGATAAACTCTTTGGTCCATCACCTAGCTAAGCAGTAAAAGCAATGTATTGTCCACTATAAGCTGCTGGGTTCTCGTGAAACAAGCTTTGAAGGAATAAATTCCTGCTCTGTTTTTCCTTCAAGCCAAACAGACCAAGTAATACTAATGGTGATACACTTTTGTTTGTTTCAACACGAGAGGCTTAACTGATGTGTCCCAAAGGCCTAAGTTGATTGTAGTTCCTTCAACTACCACGTATGCCCTGAAGTTATCAACACTGTTGGCATATAGTCCCAATATTACAACAAAAAAGTAAAAACAGATGCCTAAAAGATTTAAAAAGCCAAGGATACAATGAAAGAACAAATATGCAAATGAGTACTCTCCATGGGCAAATAACCCAAATCACTAAGTTCGAGAATGATACCAAGTACAAATATCTAAAAGCATCTGAGATAAAGATCCCCTTTTTAGACAAAAATAATTAAAAAAAAAACAAGGTAAGAGAAACAGAAAAAAGCTACATAATAGGAAATCAAAAACCACATGATTAGACTACTGCATTTTTCCACCAAATATCTGCAGAATTATCTAAAACACATAAACAACCATACTACATCACATTTTAAATCAGAAGCAAATGATTTAAACAAGAAATTGGCAAGGACCCCTTATCAGTCAAATAGGAATATAAGAACATGAAAGTAACTGTACCTGAGCCTTTTGTACAAATCCTATTATAGCAACAGGTTCACTTGTATCAAAGCTTACATGAAATCCGTCCAGTAGCGTGAAAGTGCATCACCACCAATACATGCGGGCTAAAAACCTGGAGACAACAAATACACATGTTACATTCTAGGTGCCGAATATCAGCTCCAGATTTTAGACAACGGCGAGAACTTATTTATGTTTTTTGACCAGTAAAGGGGAAATTTTAGTGAACGCAAGCAAGTGATGAAAGTACTGCGATGGTTGAATTCTGAACTAGTTTACTTCATTGTAAGCAGCAATAACGTTTATTCCTGGCTGTAATATCAGGCTGCAGAAATCATTATAGAAATGTTTACAAAAGTTTTATAGCTTCAATTGTGGACCTTCCTGGCATGAAGCCAAATTGATTATCTAATGAAACTAGTATATTAGATAATCAATTTGGCTTCATGCCAGAAGGTCCACAATTGAAGCTATACACTTAATTAGATGATTATGTGAACAATATAACGAGAAAACAAGATTTACATATGGTTTTTATTGACCTTGAAAAGGCATACGATAGAGTCAATCGGGATATAATGTGGCGCGTATTGGAAAAAAGAGGAATAAAAATAGCTTACATAGATGCCATAAAAGATATGTATGATGATATAACAACATGTATCGGGACACCAACAGGAATGTCTAGTGAATTCCCAAACACTATAGGTTTGCATCAGGGATCCGCTCTAAGCCCTTACCTTTTTATCCTAATAATTGATGAAATCACTAAACACTTACAAAAATCCATCCACTGAATGCATGCTATTTGCGGGACGATATAGTTTTAATTGAAGAAACAAGGAAGGAGTAAATGCAAAATTGGAAGTTTGGAGAGAGAAGCACTCGAATCAAAAGGTTTTAATATAAGCGGGGCTAAAAGCAGAATACATGGAATGCACTTTAGTAAAAACACGAGGAACAATGAGACGAAAGTTAAAATTGATGGACAAGAAGTGAGTATAACAAAGAGTTTTAAATACTTAGTATCTATAATTGAAGAGAATGGAGAAATCAATAAAGATGTCACACATAGGATTCAGGCGGGTTGGAATAAATGGAGGAGTGCATCTTCTATCCTTTGTGACCGTAAAATACCATTAAAATTGAAAGGAAACTTTTATAAAAGCGGCCATAAGGCCCATGATACTTTATGGAGCAAAATGTTGGGCGACTAAATATGAACACGAACAAAAAATGAGGGTAGCGAGAGATGAGAATGTTAAGATGGATGTGCGGACACACTAGATTAGATAGAATAAGAAATGAACACATTAGAAACAAAGTGGGAGTAGCACCATAGATGAGAAAATTAGAGAAACACGATTAAGATGGTTTGGATATGTTTATAGGAGACCTTTAGATGCACATGTGCGGCGTTTAGAAGATAGGGAATCACTCACACAAATCAAAAGAGGCGAGGTAGGCCTAAAAAGACTTGGAAAGAAGCTATTAAACAAGATATGCTATACCTAGAAATCAATGAAAATATGGCTTATGACCGTAAACGATGGCGCGATATGATCCGTATAGCCGACCCCACGTGGTGGGATTAAAAAACTTAGTTTGTTGTTGTTGTTGTTTTTGTTTACAAAAGTTTTATTTTTATTCTCGAAATAAAAAAAGAAATGAAACAAGGGAAAGATAAATTAAATTTGTGTAAACAATGAGAATTTCTTGGGTAACAAGATCTGGCCCCCTGGATGAGAAAGCTGCCATATATGGTGCTGGTTTAACGTTCAACAGCGCGAAAGTAAGAATATAACATTCTGGTAGAGCAAAAATTTATTTATAATTATCAGAATAAACATTGAGATACCTCGTATTATTGACATATGCAAAGACAGTAAGACCATTTTTGAAATCGACATGAGTGGTAAAAAGAAAATGAGGGTCGGCGATAATTTCATTACCGCTTAACCCATCACTACCAAAAACAATCACAACCGAGAGATGCATAAAAGTTTAAGCAATTAAAATTGAGACTTAAATCATTCATACGATTATCAAAGAAACGACATAAGCAATGAGTTAACATGAAAGAACAAGGCTAAAATAAGGTCAAGAGTGGGATAAAAGACTTTAGACTAGCAGACTGCATTTGTAAGTTTGCGGTGAACGTTTTAGAGAATTGAAAACTAATTGGAGAAATGTTCCAAGATTAAAAATTTAGACAAAGAAGACTTGGCATTAGTCTCAAATAGATTATGGGAAGCAACAAACTAAAATTCCTCTTGGTGATAAAGGAGACTACATAAAATTGAAATGAGAATCGATACCTAAATTAGCTCCCTGCGGCTGCATTGAGATGACAAGTGATACCATTGGGTCGAACATTTTCCAAGCTCAATTGCAGCTTTCACTTTTACCAGTTTTATTTACACCCTGTCAAAGGTTAGACACTATTTAGCCTGACACAAAAATCTATAACCAGGAAAAAAAAAAGGGTATAATAGATTGAAATCACTTACATAAGAGGCAGCTCCTATGTCAATTTAAGCATTTAGTTAGAGAAGGGGGTCTTACAAAGGTGCACATAGCTGCAAAAACTGCTGAGGCATCATCCATGCGCTTAACATAAGTGTTGTGTAATTTATTATACCAAGCTCAGCCATAAAATAGAGCATGTTCTACATTTGCGATAGAAGGGAGCAAAGAATTAGTTTCTGCAGGCTATATATTTCAGAAATAATTCAGTAGTTGAGCCAAGAATACTAGCATTTGATGAAATGCACAAGGAACCAATCAGGTAAATTGTGGTGGACTTGAAGCTACCAATCAATCAGAATTCCTCTCATTTCTCATTTATCTCAGGGTGTGAATCCATGTAAAAAAAAACTACATTATAAAAGAACATAAATAGATCGGAGTTAAAAATAATATGAACCAGGACGTTAAACGTCAACTAACTTGTAGAATTTGTATATGCAACAGCATCAGTGATCCTGAATATGCCCTGCAAATAGAAGAAGGAAATAAATTTACCTGCACAAGAGGGGGTGAGGAGGACTGAATACTTTCCTACCTGGTGGAGGGTGTAAAAAGGAGCAAAACATTCTGTCCTGGTGGATAAGAACATTAGAACGCTCCAGTTTACTCTTCGTCTAAAGCAGGTTCTCTTTTGGATCGCCACTTAGACCATCGAGGCATAACTATAGAACAATAACTAATGGAACTAAATGCAGTATTATAGGTGGGTTCGAATAAGTTCGTATGAAGTTGTTCGACAGGTCTTTTTTCCTTCTCTATGAATAAAAATAACTATCACTGAAATCATAAAATGACTATTCCATTTCACTTTTGAAGCTTACGGCGGAGTCAATGACATCATATGTTGAGAAGTAAAAGAAGGCAGCCTAATCGCATTCAAAATTTAGAGGAGATAAATCAGAAATACCTGAGCCTGGATGCAGTAGAAGCTGTTACATTGTCTTGCTTCACAAATTGAATGGTAAGAACTAGAAATATCCAGTAACATGTAGATGTAAATTGGAATGAGAATGCAGACTAAACAGAGAAACATATTTGAACTGAACGACTTGGAAAGAGACAGAAAACTTACAGCAACTGCATTAGTGGACAACTGCGTACTACTGCTGTTGCGAAGGTTCAAGCCAGAGGCCAAACTTCCATCACAATGAATAAAAAAGCTTGTTTTCCTCTCTGAAATACTGACAAAAGGGAGGAGTAAAATTGCATGCTTTATGTCACAAGTATTCAAAACCATGATAAGACCAATAACAATAAAATATAATGAACCAGCAAGTTATTGTGCGAATGATCCATTCCGACAAATGAAAGATCTCTCCAGCTTTGATACCTTTCGACGAACCAATGAATTTCCTGAACTGGCAAAATAATGGGATAATAACATAAAAACTATCCAGCATACAACAATTTTAGCTATTTCAAAACCTTCTCGGAGGATGAAACGTTTCCAGCATCAGAAAAGAAGGAATGCTGGCAACTATGAAATGGCAGGGGATCTGCGAATAAGTTCATGTCAGTGAGAATATGTCTTCCCTTCCTAATAGGTCATCAATGCATAAAGGGTGTGAACAGAAGTCCAGGGTAAGAGAGAATAGAATGTTTTCTGTTCTTGTGGATTGCAACTAAAATGATCTGGTACAATTACCAAGAGATACTTAGGAAGTCACTTCTTTGAAATAGGTTCTTTTGGAAAAGCCATTTAGACAACCAAGGCGTCTATTCGTGCAACGACAACACCACAACAAAATAAGACAGCAATACAATTTTTGCTTTGATATCCACAGAAAGTGCGGCACACAAGCTAGCATAAAGTTCAATGGATGCATCAAAAAAGATATTTAAATACACTCTTAACAAATGATGTTACTTAATAAGAATGAGTAATATGATAAATATAACATAACAAGAATGCTGTGATTGAAACCAATAGAACACAATGCTGCAAATTTATCACGATGAGAAATGACCTTAATGAATTCAACAAAGAGAAACAAGTGATAACAAAAACATCTAAGTTAGAGACATCAAAGTCCCAAGCAAAGACTAAGAGATTCTTCTTTCAGGCAACTTAAACAAAACTACTACTCAATTAGGCACATTTGGGCTCCACTTTTAAAAGAAATTAATGAAGTTTTAGACAATTTTTCTTAAAATAAAAAGGACAATTCAGAGCCTCATTTAAAAATAAATATGTAGTGATAACTTGAGTCCAAACTAACAAAAATAGTAGATTTTAAATGGGTATGAGAAATAGGCTTCACAATGGGTTTGACTTGAGTAAAGAAAATGAGTTTATTTAAAACTGATTATAAAAATTTAAAGAAGACTAAGACTTAGCCGGATCCCCGCTGGTTAGTAGAAAATGCCCGTCTTGATGGGCCATACACCGACCGGAGAAAAGGTTACGATAACAAGCCCCTCCCGGCCGGAGAGCCTGAGGACAAGGAGGCGGCGATCAACCATCC